>JAPTYQ010000018.1:37852482-37900482 GCA_029814465.1 Ostorhinchus cyanosoma
ATAATATGTTGTCAAAAATCTATGTTGCAGCCTATGACAGAGGGTGAACACGATGTATTGCCCTGCATGCTATTTACTTCAGTTCTAAGTATACATTTGTAAATGACACCAAACAGAAGACTGGTCTTTAGCACTTAAATGTTTTACAGTAAACATGAGATTAAAGTATTAAGCACAGATCTACTCACGTGGGCTATCAGTGAGGGAGTACAGATATATACACCCCTGTAAATTTGTTTTAAATGGATCTGCTTTCTTTTATGACTGCTTCTTTATATTACAGTGGCACTCATCTAAAGTGGGAACATGAAGGTCAATAGGGCAGCCAAACCACAGGTCAAGACAGAGAAAGCCAAGACAAGTTACAGGAATAGAGAGTGGCAAGAAATAGATATTCCCACTTATCACACATAAATAAAATCCTTAGTGCATCCAAATGGAACTGCACTTTAACTTACACTTTATAAAATACTGTAAGATTAGGCAATTGTGTGTTTAATCTTGTATGTACCTCATTATTTACTTATGTTGTTGTGTATTGTAATATGTCGTGCATTTGTTGTTAATGTGCACTATTCATCACCTGGATTTCTCTGATGGGATGAATCACATTTCTAGCAATTATCATACTGAGCTTTTTTGTGAGTAAATCAAGTTGAGTGCTTTTTTCATGACCATTCAGGACCTTCTGATAGTAAGACAGAGAAAACGAGTCCAAACTCACCAAGTGCTGGAGTCAAGGCAGCCATGTTAGGATCCAAGTGAAAGCTTCCCATCAAGAACTGGGCTTCAGCTCCAGCGGGGTCAATCTTGAGGCCTGGTGGAAGGCTCATATTCTGGGTAAGGTAGTATTGGTAAAGCTCAGCTTCAGATGGTGAAGGCATGGCGCCCAGGCCTAGCCGGCCATGCTGCATCTGTGTCACGTTCTGCTGTAACAGCATCATGTTGTGCATGTGCTTCTCACTGGTCATGTGGATACGCAGGTTTCTTGCCACATTGGTCTCGTAGTCACAAACCTCACACCGCCAAGTAGGTTTGCTCTTCGGCTTGGTCGGTGAGGGGGCCCCACACGGTCCAGCCATATGGGTGGAGGACTGTGTAGGGTGGTGATGGGGAGGGTGGTGGCTACTGGCCTGTGTCACTGAAGGGACAGCCACCACTCCTCCTGGGGCATGTCCAAACACCTGGTCCTGTGCAGTGGCCAGAGACCCTCCATTCTGCAGTGTCTGCATATTGTTCAGGTGCTTGTCGGACTGCATGTGGATGCTTAGGTTGCCCTTTGTGGTGGTTGAGTAGTTACACACCTGGAATATAGGACATGTTGTCTTGAATTGCACTGAATGATTATCATATCCCATAGTTATTATGTGCATCTTCAAATAAAAAAAAAAAAAACAACTTTGAGATTTTAACCATAAAAATGTGTCATTTATACATACCTCACACCGGAAGGGCTTGTATCCACAGGTATAGCTTTCTCCGCGAGCCAAACGAGGGTGGCTCTGCCCACTGCTGCAGTATACACAGGAGCCTCCAGAATCTGGGTGCTTCTCTTTCATGTGGGCTTCCAATGTCTGCTGGTACTTGTAATGCCAATTGCATTTAGGACATTTGAGTGTCTTGCACGAGTTGCGCGAGTGCATCATGGTCATGTGACCACCCAAGGAGCGCGACGACCCAAGAACGGTGTCACATTTGGGGCATTCTACCCCACTTCCTCCACTGCCACCAGGCCCGTGGTTCTGTGAACATTCACCCAAACCGGTAATGTCACAGGGGCCCCCTGTGAGGGGGTGGGAGTGGCCATGAGATGAAGGGTGGAGGTGATGATGATGGTGGTGCATGTGGTGATGGTGCAGAAGGGATCCATTTTCCTCCTCTCCCTCTGCCGGGCAATCATTTGGTTCTGGAGCTGTGGCACTATCTCGATTGGCACTTTCATCAGCAGCAGCATTGGAGGACAGAGGTGAGGAGGAAGTGCCAGCAGTGTCATCCTCGCTCCTTCTGACGGCAGTTGCCGCCAATGCCATGGGAACAGTGGGCCCTTGGCAGTTAAAGCTCAGTGGGAGCTCTGAGGTCCTCCCCCCACTTTCTGCAGCTGACCCCTCTTCCTTGACAGAGGAGGAAGTGGAAGCAAGGGCTTTGCTGTTGAGTGTGGAACTGACCGCAGAGGTGCAGGCAGAAGGCTGGAGAGCGCTACTAGGCATTAATAAAGGAGATTTGGAAATGCTTTGGTTTGAGACAGCTGGTTCCCCCACTTCATCCCCGCCGCTGCTACTGTTACCACCACAGACCACTGCAGTGCTTTCTGCCTCCACCTCATCTTCCTCCTCCCCTAATAACAGTTCCTCTTCTTCTTCTGAGCCCCCAGTCCGGCTCAATAGGTGTGCCTTGCTTTCACGTCCCTCAATGTCCCCATCCTCTCCCTTGCATGCCACCTCTTTTCCTGCAGGCTCCTCTGTTCTCCCTCCCTTTTTGGGCAGGGCACTGGAGTCTTTGGCAGAGCCTGGGGATGAGGTAAGAGTGGATGCTTTGGGAATATTTAACCCTCCAAGAGAGAGGACTGAGCTAAGTGGGGTTTGTTGCTGCTGTTGTTGCTGGAGGCTAGAGTCAGAGTCTTTGTTCAGGAGGGTCTCGCTACCCCCACTGCTGCTTCCAGGCTCCAGATGGACACCACTAAATGTGCCATAGAAGCTCTGGCCAGAGTTAATAGGAAGCAGGGTAGGTGGCAGAGGAGTGCTCTTGTTTTTTGGTTCCAGGAAACTAATGAGGGGCTCTTTGTCCTTCCCAATGCCCTGGATAATGGCAGATGCATGCTTGTCCCCTAGAAGCCGCCGCTCGTCCTCACACAGTGTCATCCGATGGTCATGGACGGCATGTGTGGCAAAGGAACGCGCATAGCCAAAGGACAGCTTGCAGAGAAAACACATGAGAATTGGCTTACCCTTGCCATAAAGGGCCAAGCCATCAAATTTGGAGAAATCCACGTTGTTGGGAACATCTTTGGATACACAGGACTTCTTGGCAGACCCATCGCTGTTTAGGTAATCC
Organism: Ostorhinchus cyanosoma; assembly: GCA_029814465.1. Taxonomy (NCBI): domain Eukaryota; kingdom Metazoa; phylum Chordata; class Actinopteri; order Kurtiformes; family Apogonidae; genus Ostorhinchus; species Ostorhinchus cyanosoma. The sequence continues at coordinate 37,855,534 of JAPTYQ010000018.1, forward strand.
TTGTTGCTTTTGTGCCGCACATCAAAAACACGGAAACTGTGCAGGACAGGGCTGAGGCCTGCCATGGTTGAGGTATTGGGGAAACCTTGGTCTGAGTTGCCAAACCACTTCCCGAAGGACGAGGCTATGTGGAACGTGTTGATGATCTGAGGGTAGACTGAAGATGAAGTCCCAGCAGGTTCCCCCGGTTTTCCCCCACTGGTGAGAGAGTTTGTGGGAAGCAGGTTGGGTACCATACCCCCACCACTTTGGATCAACTGACTGAGGCTCTCTACAATGTAGGCTGAGCCATCTGGCTGGTAGACTATCTCTCCAGCCAGGTTCTCCACATCACTACTCTCCTCTTCCTCCTCCTCCTCTCCTTCCTCACTTCCACTCTCAGGCGCTCCCTGATGCCGTGTTGGCTGATGTCGTAGAAGTGTGGGCATGCCTCCTCCTCCCCCTGGAGCCATAGGAACCCCAGGAAAGGGTTGAAGACTTGGAAAACAGCTGTCAATCTCCATTTCATCCAAGTCTTCCAATTCTTCGTCTTCTCCACAGCTCACTCCCTCTTGCTCTTCCTCCTCAAGACCCTCTCTTCTGGAATGCAGCTGGCCTTTGGCAGAACTATCCCGTTGGGTTTGGGGTGATGTCTGTTTTGGCTGCTGCTGGGACTGTAGTTCTCTCACCCCCTCATGAGGTGTACTGGGGATTTGGGGTTGAGAAGGGTAGGGAGTTGAGAGGGACAGGGGGTCCAAGGAAGAGGCCTGGTTGGTGCAAGGGACCTGTGAGCTAGAATGATCGTTCCAGGGCTGTGGTGGTTGCTGCTGCTGGGAGGAGCCAAGCCCATCGTCTGTCCCAGAAACTACGGGAGACTCACAGCTGTCCATGCTTATGCCTACATGAGGCGTTCATCGCATCCAGGCCTGCAGAGACACAAAAGGGAAAGGATAACAGGTTATTGTTGTAAATGTTTAATGCCAAAGAAAATACCTATACATCGCAGAGGTAAGACATTATTCACCATGCCAATAATGGAAACCTAAATATTTATATCACTTAAATAAGACATTACGATGGTTATTCTGAAAAGATCAAATACAAAAAAATATAAAGAGGGACACTATGTTTGGGAATGTTAAAAGAAGAAAATCAAATGTATGGCGCACTGGGTGAGAGACAAAAGTCTGAGATATAATTGGAAAAATGACACCGTGCTCATTACACTAGATTAGGTACTTAAACACAATACCTGAGACAAGCACTAATAAGCCGTCCGTGATTCATCTTCCTGCCATATCAGGAAGGTACCATCTTTTATCTTCACCTTCCAAACAACACCCCTAATCTTATATTCTGCAAATCCTACATCCGTTTTTAATTAACTTGCAGTCAGAAAAAAGGAGAAACAGGCTAACTTAATGGATCAAATAGATTCGTTGTGAGATAATTAGACACTGAGAAGCCACCCATCAGCACATGGTACATTTACATAACTAGAGGAGAAAGGAACAACTGAAATGCATCTCAAAAAAAGACAGTATCACCATTATCACTCCATCTTCAAGTTGTGTGCATAGATTTATACAGAAATACATGACTGGGTATGAAATCTAAATGTGTGAAGTCTAACCACAGCAATAAAAGGTGGTATTTTCTATGAGCCCAAAATACATAAGCTTGGTTGGGACTTCACTGCAGCTGTGTTTAGATCTGGCATCCAATAACCTCTATGCTCAGCCTGGTTTCAAACACTCCAGCCATCCTTCGTCTCTGAAATAATAAATGGGAGCTGAGCTTTCGGGAGCTGGCCATGCCCCGAGCATCTGAGAGGCCCAACACAGGCTGCAATTTAGAGCGCAGAAGAGATAAAATGATAGCGCACGATACTGCTGAGCTAATAATTTTATTAAAGGGATGCAGCCAACATTGATTAAAGGGGGCAATCGGGCTGAAACCAATAACTCTGGGCTGCCCTTTAACCTGCTAGTGCTGAATATTACATGAGCAAAGTTTCCCGGCACCAAGCTCACTGCCATGTCCCAGCTGATTAGCACATTCACTGCTTGCACTTGATTTATTTACTTATTTACTTAGGGATGCAAATTTCAGCTGTGATCAGAATAGAGTCTACCCCCACACCCGAACATATTAACCACTGAGGGAGAGGAGAGATTGATAATGTCTGTCTGCTTCTTCATGAATGTCTGATGAAGAGCCCCCCCCCCCAACGTAACATGCCTGAGACCTCTAGCCTATGTGCTCTCATAGTAGTAAAATAAAAGACACACTTATTATGATTTTACCTGTAAACCTTGAAGAGTGCATTGTAGACAAGGTAAAAACGAAAGAGCATATCTTACAAATTATTTTGATTAATGAATTAAGGAGAAAAAAATACAGCCCTCGATATGACCATGTAATTGTCAGAGCGATTATTAAGTCCAAATGTAAGGTTAAAACAATTTTGTAATAAATACTTTCTAAAACTGTGTCAGTACAATCCACAAGAATGTTTTGTTTACACTCCAGAGAAGCTAACCCGAGAACCCTAGTCTTGCTTTGCATATAAAATGAAAGATACTAGACTGGCTGGCTTATTAACAAGATTGCTTCATGCAGCCAGACATGATTTAGGGATGGCTGCCATATTGAGTGAGGGGATACTAGCTCTAGTAGTCTGTATTTATTATCTGCTCCATTAATAAGGGCTATGAGCTCAACAGCTATTTCACACAAATGGACCAAGGGTGGAGAGAATAATGCAAAAATATCATGTCAAACAGGCTGTGATTCCTCAAATGAAAAGCGTGTGGATCAACTGAAGAAAATGGAATGAAAAAAGGAGAAAATGTACTTTGTGTCAGGAAAAAGCCTTCACGTGTCCTGTCTGAACATGGAGTGTTTCACACCTTGTTCCTGTAATCTGTTCTATCAGCCCCTCCTCCAGATTCCACTGCCTGTCTCGACCAGGCCTGGGCACACAGGGCCCACATCCAAACTAGTTGTTAAGACTTCTGCACAATGACCTCTAAAGTTTCCTGCTCTCATCTTTGCCTTGATGATCACACTGTACTCCGTTCATGTACCCTTCCATTTACATTACTGCTGTAAGATACCTGAAGCAATTAGCAGTAGAAAGGATAACACGATGACTCTTGATCAGTGCTGGAGCTTTGAGCAAACTTGGTGTGTCCACTGCTTACAGAAAACAGGATTGCCCTTTAAAATCAAGATGGTGTAATTCAATAACCTGCAGTGGTTACTGATGAGCAATGGGATTGTCTGGAGTCGGCAAGTCGCAGATGGGCCAACTGATATAACGCTGTTTGTCTCTCGGAGGTCTGCCTGGCTCAGTGACACCTGTTTAAAGCAGGAAAAGCTTTAATCTCTGGGAGGCACTAAACAAGTCCAGGAGACAGACAAAGAGACGCGGTCGAAGAAGAGGGGAAGTGGAGGAGGTTTGCGTCTCTGTGTGCTGACTGTGTTAATAACCACAAATCAAAATGATGGAGCAGCCCACTAAAGGTGACTACTACTAAGTGGTATTATGATGTTACATAGTATACTAAGAAAAAAAAAAGAAGTATACTAGCTTTACTACTGACTTCAACAAAATGTGGGTGATCCTGCCAGGGCCTCTGCCCCTGTGCTGTATTGTAATTTTGAATGTGGGCCGACTGAGCTGACAATAACCAGGCTGTATGAAGCCAAAACAAACCTTAGCTGACAATAAGAGATAATCAGAGGGAAGAAAGGCTGGATTCCTGACGTGATCTGAGGGAGAGGATCCCAATGTGTGAACTCTTCCTGAAAGAACAACTCAAACTGCTATCCACCTGCCTTCAAAGACTCTATACCAGGGTCTTCCTTTTCTGTCTCTCTATTCTCTAGCAAAAAAAAACAAGCAAACAAAAAACAGTCACACACTACTTATTTTCGCCACCCTCACAAAACAGATAAGGTTTATCCTTGTGAAAAAGACCTCAGTACTAATGAACACTGCAGGAGAACAGGTCTGGATGTCATTTGGAAGGGATGGAAAATGAGATAAGTTTTAAGTTATGGGTCCTTTCATTAGTTGGGATTTACCGGCTGACTGGGGGAGGAATTAAAAGCTAAGGAACCATCTGATTATAAGCATCCCCGATCACCTGCCTGAAGGCCTGGTCATGCCTCTAGAGGACCCTGCTCTTCAGGGTTTCCTGAGGGAATTAGCTCTGACTCAGCCCCAACTGTGAAGAGAGCTTGGCTATAGGCGTGATGCAGACCTAACCCTTACTCCTACCCACATCCATGTCTGCATGGATGTGGGGAAGAGGGAACACCTCTTTAAAATGGAAAAACACTGTTTCTTAATACGCCTGGAGGCCCTTTAACAATACACCAGGCCTTATTTTCTATTGTCCCTCAGTGATGTTGCCTGTCTGTGTTTGGTCTCTGAGCCATCACAGAGCCTGGCCAGCCACCGCAGGGTAAGGGGTGCTTATTGGAAAATCAATGGCGTGAACGCTAAGCAAGTTACAGGAAGATGTGGGAAGGAAGGGTTCTTATTGATAAAGCAGGGGAAGGCCTTTGATGTTGCACTAGGGACATGCTCATTGATGGGAGAACCATTGTAGTCCTCAGGCAGAGTGAGGCCTGGGCTTATCTCATAGGTTTGCTCCAATTAATCATCAATAAAGGCATGCATGCATTGGACTTATTAACATGGGTCTGTTTTAATGCCGTTCAGTGCTTAGTAAAGTGTGGATTTAACAGCATTTCCCAGTGAGCAAAATCACAGTTGAAGCACTTATACATTTCTTTCTAACCACACTGTTGTCTGTCCTTTGCAAAAGCTAACAGTGGTTTATGAGCAACACTTAAAACAAATATGAGTCAATTTGGTACAACTATGATGCATGTTAATGTGAGGGGTGAGCCTTAAACTGGGATTATGAATCAGTTTTGTCATTTCTTAATAAAACAGTAAACAGAACCACTAACACGAATCATCTGAAAGGGAAATATGCTATCTCAGTGTCTAAGATTGCTATCACAGGGTCACTTTGGGAGCTGTAAGTCAAGGAACTTAGCCATCACTATTGACTATGCAGAGTTATAATTACAGTATACTCGATACATGGAGCTCTTGTTGTGATGCCCAACACTGTAAATCAGACACTTAACCATGTAAAGCATTGCTGTTCATTGGGTGTTGTAAATATTCTGTTTACCCTCCTCTGCTAATGCAGACATAAGGGAGCTCCAGTATTGCTTCAACTGCAGGAGGCAAAAAGTCACCTCAGGTCGATGGCACTCAGCCTGTAAACAGGGCTTCCCGTAAAATCAATGATCTTCAGTAGGAGCTATCAGTCTGTGGAACAGAAATAGCCGTGGCTGTGTTGAGTCTGAGGCGGGGAAGAACAGAGTTGTGTGTTTACATGAGTGTGTGTGAGTAAAGAGGGTCAGCCACTAGCACAACTGGAAGTATTTCTCACAGATAGCAGAACTGAGGCGTTCAGCTTATGTTATGTTACAGCAAGTGAAAACCTAGAAGAGAGGGCTGCTGTGGGGACTAGACTACAGCTCCCAGAATGCATAACTGGTATTTTATGTGTACTTTCTGAATCAAATCTCTAAATAAGTGTTGGAATAAATATATCACTAACAGCTAAAATAATCCTTGCTGATTATAATATGAGCAAAGTGAAATACCCAAGAGGCAATGTACTGATTGTTCTTGTTTCACAGCATTCAATTTTAGTAACCATTTTGCACTAGCAACACTGGCCAGAGAAAGCAAAATTGATTTGTTTATAGTATCAATTGCCTCCTTTGTTAATAGACTTGAAATAGAACCTTGAAAATGATTTTACCCTTTACGCAACACCATCAAATTTTGCTAATCCATTTCGTGCTGCAGAACGGAAGAAAAGTGATTTAAGACAAAACGGCAATGAAATTACAGTGCAGAACTGTATGTTGTTCATGCACAGGACAGTCTGATTAAATGATGTGATCGGAGTAGAGCTAACTTCCAAAAGCATCTAGCAGAGATTTACACATGGTGCTAGATTGTTTCCTCAGTTTTGGAGGGTGTGATAGAAACAGCGTGCTGGTGTAATTAGAAGTAGTTAATTAGCTGTGGGTTAATTACTGGGTTCTGCAGAGTGTTGGTGAAAAACCTGGTGGGGTGGCAAAGCAAAGGGAAGCAACGAACACACAGCAGGAAACTCCCAGTCTCTCGCCAATTAACAACCAGCATGGGGGGGCTTCTGTGGTAGACTTGGAGTACAAGTGGGAGAAGGTTTATATCATTTCACTCACATCTCAGTATAGAGAAAGAAATTAAGTGAAAGCCAATAAAATACATTCTATTTAAAGAGCAGTCACTGCCTTCTTACTGCAGTTTTCACAAAGTAAGCCCAAAAGTCACACTGCATTTTGTGTAATACTATTATTATATTTTTATAGAATATCAATGATATTATAATGAAAATTACATCCAGGTTTCTGAAAAATGCCAGATTAAAAATGAAAGAGTCCGGACTATTTCAATTACTCTGAAAGTAACTTCTTATTACAGCAGCCACAAGCTATCTATCTGCATTTGAGAAAAAAAAAATCGTACTGAAAGACTCACTGTATTATTTTCCTGTTATGTCCCATGTGGTTTGTTTAGAAAGCTTTGTAATTTATAAGAGCATAAATTAGCCTTGGAATTAAGGTATTGATGTATAATGAGAGAAAGGCTATCGGGCAAAAACTAACATTCACCCCAGGCAACAAAGTGCACAGAGCACACACACAATATATACTTGTACACCGTGGGGTGTCTGTAAAATTGCAAGTGATGGAAAAAAGACAGAGAGACAGAGAAAGCAAAAGAAATTACGAGAGATTTCTTTAGCTTCTAGCTGTGACTTTCAAATGCTTATCAGATTAGTAAGATACACATCCGCCATTTCTGCTCAATTTTAGACCAAGAGACATGGATATTAAATGATTTGCAACAGTCTGACATGGAACCTCACATATTTTGCATGCAGTGCTGACTTTCCCATAGTGTGGAATGCAGGAACGTTGAGAGGACACTTGATACTTTGTGCACTGGTCTGCCTGGCACTAATCAATCACAAGACAACATACTGATTATGATCTTTGGGAAGATGTAAAACATTTTAAAATCCCAGGAAGATATTTGTAGATAAACAGTTTGTATGTATAGGCTCTTCTGTGGTATTTGCAGATTAGCAGGAAAGTGTATAGGAAGATAGACATAGAGAAAAAGAGATTAGGGTAAGAACTTGAGAGAAACTGAGAGAGCTAAAGACACGTGTCCAATGAAAGGTCAGGGACAAGGGGAAAATGTGCTGATCAAAGTCTTCAAGCCCCAGGACCTTCATTTCTACTAATTATCAAATCTGCCCCTATTTATATCTGCGGGAAGCAGACGTTCTCTCAGGAGAGGATGGAAGTGAAATCTGCTAACTACAGTACTTTCAGGGCTTCTGTTTGCTCCAACTCCATTTCATTTACTCTGTAGTAACAGGATGAGGGTGGTAGAGGTGGTGAACAGAACCAATGACCACAAACTGTTTGGGAATGGGAATGTTTTTGTCATGAAAAAAGAAGACAGAACAGCATACAGAAAATTGCAGCACTGAACAAAATGTGAAATATAGAATCACTCTACTTTTGAAAGGTTGGGAAGTCATTTATGTTATTTTAGAAGACGACTTTCTAACAAGCCGGCCATACACAAACACATGTACCGAAACACACACACACACACACCTTTACAGCAGCTTTACTGCAGTTAAGGCAAGACAACTACACACAGTTGTTAAAATGATCAATACCATTGAAATATTAAACCTAAAGAAGCCACATTATTGATCGTAAGCCCAATGATAAAACGGTTTATTATCACAATTGTGGGGCTTTATGTAAATGTTTTAGCAAGACCATCAGCTGTCCAACAAACATCTACCCCCCCTTGCTAACCACAACCCGCCCACCACTCAGCTTTGCAGCTTTACCCCGCCATTCACAACCCAAGGGATTTGATGGACTGGGGTGAACAGGAAAATGTCATTACCATTACTTCTACTTCCATGACGGATGGCAGACTCATACAGAGCCAATGGCATCAAAAAGGCACAAAAAAACACAAAAACAGGAATCTGGCCCAGAAAAAAAGAGCTTGGTAACTCTGTGCTATTTTTTGCTGGAGTGCTTCTCACAAAGTGAAGCAGGACTTCATGCAGAGATCATGTCTTAACAGACAGAGGGAACATGGATATCATGTCTGTAATCCTGGGCCTATCTGTATGAACTGGAAAACAAATACCTTAGTAATGACCCAGTCCTGCACCTGGTAAAACACAGGGTTTACTAGCACCTGGAATTAGACAAATATCCACTGGAGAGCATTCTTAAAGTGACACACTCCGTTAGCAAATTCTAAAAGGAGTTTTTAGATGACACAAATACAGTGAAAAATACTGTAAATGCTCTAACAGACTGGGCCATACATCACGCAAAAAAGTACATCTATAGAGTGACTGTAAAAAGCATGGTATTTCAGTAGTTAGATGGGTCATTTGCTCTGAAATGCTGAGATGATTTCAGGCAGAGATGCTTAGCAGTCCAAGAAGGTGAAGTGCCAGTGCCACAAGCCAGGGTTAAACCCAGTGTTCGGTTAAACGTCTAAACCTGAGTAGGGTGATAAGATCCCTTTTAGAAGGTATGTGAAGGCCAAATGACTAGGAAACCTGAGTAATGTGAATGAAAGCTGTCTGGGTTGAGAGCAGAGATGTGGAAAGTCATCAAGTATGTGTGTGGAAAAAGGAAACCTATTATCTCTTTTAAACACTTCATATTGAGCAGTGGTTTAGTCACATTCATTCTTCAGCTAGTATGTGCATGCACACAGATACACATCTCCCACTGGAAGAGTGACTACTAACTTAGACACACATGCACAAAACATGCACATAGAGGAGAGATTAGAGGGTGTCCCAGTGAAACCATTCTGTGGAAATTATTTCTTTGCAGAAAAAGGCATGAAAGCCAATGGTGACCTGGCCTCTAATTCTAGAGTAGGATATCCTGGATAAATAATTAGAGGGTTTCTTTGAAGACCTCGCACAGCCGAACCATTCACTCTCCACTTCACATTTGCTAAAGTCATTAATGACAAAGATTTAGAAAGGAAAAGCGAAAATCTTTCTGGTACACAAATACTTTTTTTTATGAGGCCTGGCCCAAATTCCTCTCTGCTTAGTTGAAGTCCTTACCCTGGGAAAGAACTGCACCCGTTTTAAACAATAAACCTCTGGGGAAAAGTGTTTTCTATTCCTTCCCTTCCCCCACTGCATTATGAGAGTTAATAAAGTTAAAAGAATAATGCACTCTGTATTTTAAAAGAGGAAGTGAACAACATGTGATGGGGCACTGGATGTCAAAAGAGACAGGAAAAACAAAGCAAAACAGAGACAATAGTCTCATATATTCGAAAAACAAAGACACCTTTATATTTTGAGCCTGACAAAAGTGTGCAATAGAAAACCTGCTCAAATGGTGCATACTTTACCCTAATAATGTCTAATGCACCAATATCCTATTCTTGTGTACCAGCAGCAAACATCTTTAGTTAGTATTTACTCACACTTTGTGCAACCAGTGCAGCTAGGAGGGCTAATGTCTGATAAAGACATGAACTGAAAATCCAACAAGTGAAGTTACATTTATCATATTCAAATAACTGTCATTGCCTTCCAATGTAATATACAAGAAGTGACACTCAAGTGCTGGAACATCTTGTCAGTGTATAATTGAGGGGAAAAAAGAGCAACTCCAGTGTTTTTAGGGAAATTATGCACATTGAACATTGTGACAAAGGGAATCTTTACACTTAAGAGCAGAAATAAAATTGATCTTCATTTAGTCATGTTTAAAGGAGAGCAAAACTTGCCCTATCATTTACAAGGACAGATTCCAAGGCAAACCCTGGAAGGTGATGTGCATTCTTTCTAAGTAGAGCTGTGATGAGGAACTGTCAACAGAGGAAAAAGGAAGAAAAACAAAAAGAAAACTTGTTAAATGTATAACAAGGTGGCCTGGAGGGCAATGCTGAAAGACACCTCAGCACTTGACTCTGAAGTGTGCAAGGAACATCAAACAGCCTTTCTGTAGCTACGTTGAGCACTGACATAGCCGACCACAGTGTTCAGAGACCCCTGTGTGAAGAAAACACTTCAGTTTGGCAGGAAATACAGCGGCAAAATGTGACTAAAAGACAACTGCTCTTCTCAATAGTAATCATAAGTGTTGTAACAAATCTGAGCCACATATGCTACCTCCAGGGAAACCTGTCTAACATGAGGAAAAGCTGCTGTCATCAAACTTAAATCTTAAACAGAATAACCCCATTCTAAAATGAAACAGCAAACAGTGAAGCAGATCCTATTAGATAATGTCTACACAAATTGTATAGCTGGAAGCTGTGTATCTGGCACAGAGAGAAACACCGCAGAACCTGCTCAGCAGCTGAAAGAAAATCGACAAATATAAGACCATTAAAGCTGTTAGCAGCTCAGCCAAAACTTGGCAAGGTGGTGTCCACAAATGTCTCGGCACTTTGATGTGGGGATGAGTGGGGGAGGGACAGGTGGTCACAGACTGGAAATATTCACAAAAAAGTCTCTCTCTCTGGGTAGGGAGAAACAGGCAGCTAAAACTGAGAAATGAGAGGTAGCATAAAGCAGAAACTTATGTAATATTTTAAGAAATGGGGAGAGTGTTAAGAAGTTTCTCTTCTTCCTCTCTTTTCCTGGCTTGGTCTGAGTGTTGTGACAGCTACAGTGCAGTGGAGCTATATTTGAGAAAGACCAGCCTTCTGCCCCCCATCTCCACACACACTGTAGCCCTTGTTCATCTGCCTTAATGAAATGGCCACATGCCTCCTCTCATCCTAGAGCTGCTTGCACACTGTAGCACCTGGTAGATATAAATCAGCCCTACTGAGCTGTAGTTGGGAAGTGAGGCATTAAGCATGACATCGGCTGTCAAAGTTCAGATCGCACCGACCGCAACATCTAGTTGAACCGCTGTGGAACAGACCAGAGACCGAGAAGCAGGCCTACCATCGGCCTCTTATCTTCAGCCTCCCAGCTCTGCATGACATGGCTGCCACATCTGGGGCCCAGCTGGGCAGAAAGCCTGCTGAGCAGAGGGTAGGGGAACACTACAGCACCCACGATACATGGATTTATGGTAAGACTCCCTTTTAAAGGGATCAACAACCTACAAAACAGTAAATATCTAAATGGTTGTTGTTTGCTGCCATTTGTCTTTGGACTTTCTTATCTGTGAGCTGTGCAGCTCATGGGTATTATTACAGTTTTTAAGTGGTGTTGATTCTATTTTGGATCCAGGAGATAAAAGCAGCTGAGGACATGGGTGTTGTGTGATTATATTGTATGTATATGCATGTGTATCTGTAGTGGAATTTTAGTCACGTGAGCTGGGGTCTGAAGGTCAAACACTGCAAAAGAGCCCCCACATTTCTTAGAGGACAGGAATACATCTTTGGTACATAAGCATACGCAGACTTCCATGCATTTGGATGCATACATGTCTGGGCACATTAAAACTAGACTGAGCCACCCTATCTACCACTCACCCCCAAAGCTTTGCTCATGAATGTTAGGTACAGTATGCTCTCACTCTATACATGCATGGGATGAGTGCTAACACAAATACATAAAACAGAAAGGCATGAAGACCAGGCAGTTGAAAAGGAAAAGGTGCTATGAATAACTGAATGGAAAGGAAAAATGAAGAGAATATAGAATTGTGTTTTGAAAGGGATTTTTGTGGGCTTTTACAGATGGGAACAGTATGATACCTTATTCTTCTCAGCTAAGATCCGAAATGTTGGGTTGACATGGAGTGAAGGGTGAAACACCAGAGAAAAAAAGTAGGAACAGTGGTACCAGGGGTGCAGGTTCAGCCCAAGCCTACTGTAATTTACATTGCTGGGTAATTAGCGTCAGGATCAGGAGCTCAAGATGACGACAGATGCCTCTCACAGGGAAAAAGCATGCATGTGGAGAGGAATATCATTGCTCTTATGACAAATAACAGGGAACATGTGTCAATGTGTCACAGAAAGTGCTATGCATACTGTACAGACAGACAGCAGATGATTAAATTCATGTTTTAAGATAATCTTTGGCACAAGGGAGCAAAGCAAGAGAAGATCTGACTCTGAATGATACAGGAAACCAGATGAGCCTATAAAACTGCCTGGATGGTCATCTATGTTTTACACCAGTGCACACATCGACATGCCCACACAGATGTGCATACAGTAAGATCCCAGGAAAAATGTATTATTAGATTATAACTAAGTGGCGAGGCAGTTCATTAGACGTATGAGGAAAGCAACGACGACAAAGATGCAGCCACATATAAACCATTAACAAAGCATCTTTGCATATCATATTATGGTAATACCCTCACACAAAAGGAGAGGATCTTTTTCATAGGGGGATAAATGTTAGTCTGTGAGAATGGATTCAGCAGTGCTGTGTGGTCCTTGAGATCTGCACATTTAATACACATTTAATTAATGATGTCATTGTTTTGACATTGAAAGAGCATGCCAGCAAACAAGATAAACAAGATCTACCTCTGGGAAGAGTGTTATCTGAATATTAAAGGAAACAGAAAGCTGGGATATCACAGGCAAAGCTCTTTGAATCTTAACCTTGGACCTTCTGACAGGGCTATTTAAAACCCCATGAACAGGGAACATGTTACACTCAGCACCAAACTGCCAGCCTCACACCATGCGGCGTGTGTGACACACAAGTGTCCATTTGTAAGGCTAAACGTATGACTAAATAGCAGCCAGATATAGTGCCATATTGTGAATGAATTCTCACTATGGAGTAGTGAGTTTTCACTCAGACTGCCATGCAGGCATACTGGGCATAGCCAAGAGTCATTACACATGCCAACTGGGAATAAAGCCATAAGGCTGCTAGAATCGACATACACAGTGAAAAAGACAGACAAACACAACAAAACAGCACATACCACAGGCAGAAATAAGGCAGAAATACAAAAGTCAATAATAAAAAAAGCTGACTTGTACATGTGTGATTTACCAAATGTGCTCATCCATGTTTGTGCACACTTCCTGGCACGTGCACACAGGAAAACATGTTAGCAAGAAGGTGAGAATTAGAGCAGGGCCAACTGGCTCACCCTGAAAGTTCAAGTTGAGTGCTACGACAAATTACAAGTTGACAGCTTAAATTATCCCCAGTACGTGTTTCTTACAATGTATACATGTTGGAGTTTGCTAAGGCAACTGCATTCAGCCAGCTGTTCTGGATGAGGTATCTGCATGTTAAGTGTTGTCTTTGTAAAAAAAAAAAAACCCTACATCATCTCCCTTCAGCTAGCCTGACCAATGACCTCGGACCCATGACCTACTTTATGTTGTCGATGATAGGAACCCCCCAGCCCATCTCCAACAGATGCCTCCATATTTTAGCTGTGAGGAGGGAGAGTGATAGGGGCAGTGTAAAATGAGAGGGTGACTAATTAGTTCATAACCTGTAATTGGGAAGATGTAATATGAGTGGACTCACAGATGCCAGGTGCACCTTATGGAGGTGGGGCAGCGGTTTGCCCTTTGGCTGGCTACAAGGCAGTGAGTGTGTGTTGGTGTGTCTGCATGCAAGCGGGATTAGATGAAGAGGGAAACAACCCCTCTTTAGCGAGGGCCCCCAATGAATACACTTTAGGTGTGGCGTGTGCATATTAGGTGCTTAAAACCACATAAAAGTCCATGTACTGAAACTCGTCACAACACAGAACAGCCACGCCCAATGCAAATAGGCACATACGTACAGCTACACACTCAAACAATACACACACAGACACACACACAGACACACACTATACAACTACAGCTTCATGTCCATGGGCAATTTTATAATCTTCTACAGGGAGTTAGAAATCTGCAGCTCAACATTTTCTCATGGTTCACATGTTGGGTCAATGTGATCAATGTGCTCATGGCCCACCTAGCCAATACTACACAACTCCCAATCAATGTAATGGGGCTTGAGTGTTAATTGGGACAGACTGAGAGGAGGGGAGTGATAAAGCATGATGCACTTTTTGCAGAAGCATCACAAATGCTGTACAGGGTCTTAATGAAAGCTGCATAATGTTGACAACCTTTTTTAAATAGTTTTTTTTTACATGTCAAATACAAAAAAAGGAATAAGTGTGCGCTGAGGTAATAAAAATATTGGGTATTTGACAGAACATCTGTTTGTCTTGGACATCACTATATGATTATTGGTAATTAGCTGCATCGCCTGCAGTTGTGTGGGTGCGGTCATGCATTCCCCGCTTTGGACAGGTATTTAGGAAGCACCCATAAAACACACTACTTACTTGTTATCTACTCCTACCATCCTCCTACCTTTCTTATGAGTCATATACTAGTTTCCAAGTAGGTCCCTATGCAATACTGATATTTAACTTTATGAACACAATGACACCTTGTTCCAGTCTGTAATTTAGATGACACCAACATCTGTCAGGAATGAAATTACTTAAGGTTGACCAGGGCTGGCACTGACTGTTCAACTGTGTGAATGTTTCCCTTACACAATGTAAGTAATGCAATAAGAGGTTTTCCTTCCCACTGAGCTCAGTTGAGAGAAGATACATGCTGCATATAACAGTGACCTTCACATTCTGCTTTGAAAGAAACTACATTATCCTCTTCAAACAGAAAACAAATCCAACTTCTGTCCACTCAACAGTCAAGTCTAATATTTGTCAGGGAGAAAAATTGGAAAGATGTTTCTTTATAGAGTGCTTTGGATGTGTAAATGCAGTACTTAAAAGATTCAATGAAAAGACAATGCAAGCGGTAGAGCAGCACTCTTTATCCAACTTGCTTTTTTTTTTTTTTTTTGGGTTGTTTTTTTTGTTTTGTTTTGTTTTTTTATATCAGAATCTCAATAACTACAAAGTATGCAGAGCACAGGAAAAACCTGCCTAACAGATATTGTGTCCATCAGCTCATTGGAAGTAGGAAGTGATGGTAGAGGAAACAGCCTTTACTCTGGTAAAAACTGTTTCCCCTGTTGTTGCCTGTTGTCTTGCCCTGTTTATACAGGGCACAAGGTTAGTCAATGTGGCGCCCAGCCCAGAAAGTTGCTGCACCACAAAATACACAGTGTGTTTCCACTTGATGGAGAACGTCCTATTTGCAGACCAATCTAAATACAAATCTAACCTTTGTTTTTAGTTTATTAGAAATAAATGAAAACTTTTTGCTTTGAAGTATTGTATAAAAACTAGTCTTTACCATAATCCATCTCTCTAGACCATTAAATGGATGTGAGGAAAACTGATAGAGATCTATTGATTTCCTACTGTTTTGGTGTAATTTGGCAAAGATTAATTACCATTTTCCCTCACACTGCCAATCCTGCTGACACAATAAACACTGGTAGGTCAGAGGAAGGTCTAAAGTCAGGACACAGTCAGTCCAAAAACAAGGTAGCCCCCTCAAGACCCTGGCCTACCCCCAGCCTCTAAATTACCTAGGCTGACATCAGAGAGGGAGAGGCAAAAGCTCACTTTAGCCCTGTGCTCAGGCCAGGGGCTGAGCAGGTCAAGACCTCCCCATTAGGGAGCAGGTCAAAGCCACATAACTCTTTAGGTAAGGTGAGGGTCACTGTGATGCTCTGTCCAGCCAGGGTCAACCAGAGGTCTCTGGCCACTGAGGTTCATGGCAATACAATAAAGTAATCAATCTGGCCGTTGGACCTTGTTCAATAATATACTCCCAGGCTGCACAGGGTCACCACCTGTTCCCTGGCCTCTCCTTGGACTGTCCTGGCCTTCTAAAGTGCCTTGGTCTTAGATTTCACTGTCTTGAAGGGAAACTGGAAGACCAAGGGAGACTGGGAAATCAAAACCTGGGTCTAGTCAGCCTCCATGTCAGTAAACCATGCCAAACATTAGATAGAGTTATTAGTAGAAATTCAGGCGAAGAGCTAAACATACATTGATACAAGTCAATTAATAGTGTCAGTGTAAGTGTTAGCCTACAACCAAGGCCAACAGTGTTACTACTGTAACTCTATTGGCCTTTTCCCTCTATAAACGATACCTCCATTTAAACAGACATCTAACATCCAATACTTCCTAATTGCAAGTATATGGTAACAAACTGTGTAAAGACTTAAGGGGGACAGAATATGCTTTGTCAGAGCATAGTCTAGACATGCACATACTGTAGCTGGGGAATGAAATAGACACTACTCACCACCATGAGCTGTATTCTCTTTGAGAAAGTGCAGATGCGCATTTTTCTATTGTACTTTCAGCATCATCTTTATCCCAGACAAAATCTCCACATACACTGTATGTAGCCCCAGCAGGATACATTATTCCTGATACTGCTAATCCCTCTTTCTTCCTAATTTCTTTCAGGTTTTTGTGACACACATTGCCAGCACTGTTTCTTTCCCCTCCCCGTTCTGTTCTTCCTTCTTTGCCCTCTCACGCTCGCCATGAATGGAGGCAGACAGCATCCTTGGCGGCTGCCAGGATGAAACAGCAGTTAATTCTTGGCTGCCCTCCCTCTCTGCTTAAAGGCAGGTATAGAGTTTCCAACAGCTCCAGCTGGCTGCATACAATGGAGATCTCAGTGCACGGGCAGAGTTCCAAGCAGGTGAACAAACCTCTCCTCCTTTCCCTTATAGCCCTTATCAGTCCTCCAGCAGCAGCGCCACTAACACCCCTACACCTCAGACTCCACCAGAGTTTACCCTATCTTACTCAAATTCCAGCCGACCCAGCCCTAAGTGTAACACCATTTCCTGGCTGACAGTCCTTGCACCTTGTCTTACCAAGAAATATAAAACTGCAATGATAAGATCTGAAATAGAATCTAATGAGCTAATGAAACACCGCAGGTTCATAACCCAAGATGCTCCCCAAATACGCCAGTACAAAAAATGTAGTAAGATCATTGTCTCAGTGTTTATTTCTGTCATGAGAATGATATTGTGACTTATTCTATTACTCATCTACTTTCTTACTTTTCTTCCTCAGCTCTCTTCTGCCAACAGCATGACATGTCATTAAGCAGCATAATCAGCATGCTATTTGCATACATCTGCTTTATTTTATTGATTGCTCCTCATTCATTAAGATTCAGAGTATATAATTAATGACCAACCCCCTGGTGCCACACCCTGGGGACAGCTAATTCCACTGCATACCAAGGGGATTTCAGCAGAGGGCACAAGTGGGCTTGTCACAGTGGGCACTGGGCCAGTATCAGTCCCGGTCCCCTCCCTGCCTGCGGCTGTCCTTGGTCCCAGCCAGCTCTTCTAACAAGGAGAGCCCTTCCCAGGCCGCGTTAACTAAAAGGACAATTATCTTGAGAACAATGATGCTTTTCACAGGGGCTGTGTTGTCATTAATGCGGTGGATCTGGTTACAGCAGCCAGCTTAAGCTAATTAAGGAATGCTTTCTGTGTACTCTCATTGCTTCTTAATTAAGTAAGATTCATTTCAAAATGGGGACAAACACTCACTTTTTTTTTAGGATGGATGGCTGGTTGTTTTACCTTTGAACAGTGTTTGGATTCAGTAATTTGGTCAGTTATTATTTTCATATGACCAAAAACAGCTCAGAGTATTTGCATTTATAGGTTACATTTCCTACACACTTGGTCACACAGCCAACCAATGAAGGTATGTGGAACAATTAAACAAAGACTAATCTGATAGACTAAAGTACTATGTCTCTGGATGATATTCTATCAAGTATCAGCATTTCATAATAGAGCAAAGCCATAAGCAGTAGAGTTATACACCTGGCCCTGTCATGTGGTTCAGTTTGTGAAGCTTCAACTCAGTCACTGCAAGCCTTAAACTTCACCTGTCACAAACACAATTTGGATCCTGCTGTCTCCTCATCTACCTCCCCTATTAACAATGTACTCTGATTAGAAATGGCCGACAGACAGACTGACTGACTGACAGACAAACTGAATGCTCTGGGAACAGTTGCTTTACAAAAAGACAGCTGACTCTTTCTTTCCAAGCAGCCTCCTGACCTTTTACACAGGAGAGGGCTGTTAGTCACCAGTCACTCACCACTGACTGACAACATGGGGAAAACTGAATAAGAGAAGAGAGAGGGAATGAGTGTGCGTGTGCACATGTGTATGTGTAGCAGTAAGAGAGACAGAGAAGTCAGGGAGTCCTGAAGTCAGGTCCTACCGAATTCTCCACATCCATGGCCGCTGTCTAAACTGGGACTGACATATGTGCAGAGGTTAAGATGACACATAAACCCATTCAAAGCCATGCATATCCTATCTAATGACATGTACTTACTGATGTCTCAAGTCTCCAAGACAATAGCTGTGGCTTACAGCTAACAGGCAGTCAGGTAACCAATCATATGCAACATAGTATTATAAAAAAAAAAAAAAGAAAAACTGGCTTCTAAGGTTATGTGTTTTTGGTATCTAAGGGGTGTGTGGTGGTTCACGCAGGAGAGAGCAAATGTGTAAACACAGACACACATGAGCGCAGGGATCTGGTTTGGCAAGTATATATGTCCTTACTTGCTGGGTATTGTGAAGGAGGTTACAGCTGTTGATTGTGATTAAAATGTAAACAAAGGTTGAGTTCAGAGAAAGGGCGAGTATGTGAGTTTGATCAACCCTCACAGTTTTCCACACCTACTGAAATATTTGTATTATCAGAAACGCTTACATCAACATTATTTTACAGATATAGACAATGATTTCTAATTCAGAAAACATGACGTTTTGCTCATTGTTTGCAGACTAATGTCAGGTCAATTTAAAAATATACATATATTATTGCCCAAAATTTTAAGATTGGCTGCAAAACTATATATCAGCAAAACATGAGGATTTATCTCCTCCCTCACGTACCCATGTCTGGGGTCATCTTGACCCCATCATGACTGCTCTGCACATCAACAGCAGCGCTGCTTCTTCCATTTACCCAGCTTTTAGCCGCTCAACAAGAAAAATGTACTGTTTTAAGTAATCCTTGTTTGTACTGACCATAATTGATTGGGTAATCCTGGTTTAACATGCACTAAAGCCAGTGCTTAAGAATCTATTAGGAGGGCTAGCAGCTTAAAGAGGCAGGATCTATCTAATGTTGACTGCTAGATCCGTGTTTCTGTGCCTAGAGGTTGGAGGCGTTTGATGACCTCTTCTTTTCAGACCCACTTTATTCTCCATCTTTCAGTTCTCTGGCCATTTTTGTCTTTATTAGTATTCTCTTCTGTCTCCATCTTTAACATCACTATGTTTCTCTGTTTTATCCCATTCAATGCCGAACAATGTTTGTAAGTGCCAATGTACTGCTGAGGTTTATCTTCTGAACTCTCAAATCTCTGGCATGTATTCCATCAACCTGGTGACACAGTTCTGGTGGTGTTTGGGCTAGCTTTACCTGAAGCAACAACCTACTGTAGCTCTACAGACACCATGCCAAAAGTCACTGTCAACTCGACATGACACAAGCCACGCCACACACTCATCACTGTGACAACCCTGTCATAATCAATACAAATCTCTCAGAGTCAGCATGAGGAGGAGAAGTATTGTGGAACTGGAGAAACATAAAGGGAGGGGGGAAAAGAAAGGCAGACACACTAAGTACAGGTCATGGTGCTGTCAGTGGCTCTGTGATCCAGCATCAAGTGTGGATGTAATTGTGCACACAGAACAGTAGAGAAGGGCTAATTCCTGCACCTCTTCTGCCCTGACTGCTGTGGTTTCTAAATGACGCAGGAGGTGAGTAGGCCTCCACACACAGACACACACACACACATAGTAAAGAAGAGAAGGAGAATAATCCCCACCAAGACCTCTGCCCTAATGGGGCCCACTACTGTAATTACAAGGCAGAGATTTCAGATCAGGCACTTAAGTAGCCAGCTAAGAGTGCCCAGAAAACAAAAAGCTCTGTAATTATCGTCTGCCTCCTCTCTCCTCAGTGCAACTTCAGTTACCTGTCATGCTGCTGTTTTGTCAGGAGTTCGTTGTTTCCTGGATTCTCCCTAATCCATGGCTGGAAGCAGCCCTGGCAGTACGCCTGCCTGTGCAAGATGCACATTTCAGCTTGCGGGGGTGAGTGACGACATGGCACACAAAGATAGCAGAAACCTGAGTCCTCACAGCCCCACAAGCACATGAATGCATTTTTTTTTACAAGAGAAGGGAGGAAAAGAAGGAGGGGGAGTGTTCAGTTTGCTCTAGACAAAAGATCCATTGTGCAGTGAAACTTTATATACATATTAGAAACTCGAAACCCATAGCCTCTGCAAGCAGGATTCTTGTAACTGTGAACAAGATAACATTACCTACCATTCTTTCCTTCTGTCCACAAAAAATGAGAAAAGACTTCAATCCTACTTTTCTGCAAGGGTCTTATTCCTCATGATGGATTCCTGTTTTTTTGCAGGGTCATCTAATATCAGTGATAAGAGAGCTGTGGTCTCGAGGCAGTTTTGTGGCCCATTAGGTAACACATTCCCCAGGTGGAGCAGAGCAGGAGGCACAACTTGTCGACAGAGATTTGCACTCAGCATTATCTCTGCTTGCAGTCAGTCACTATCGTCTCACCTCTCAGGTGTTTCACAAGGAATGTTACGTCCATTCCTAGACTTGCTCATTCTCTCACTTCAGCCTGGAATGCCTTCATACGCATTTCTTCTTCTTCAACAATAATACTGCCTTCAGACGTACAACAATGTTCAACTTTGAATAATTTGGAAACTCTGCCTGGTCAAACCTATGACCAGTTCTAAAGAAAAAGGTCAAGCAGGAAATATTGACAACAATAGGAGTCACACATGTTGCATGCCTTATTTGAAACAGTTAAATAACCACAAGCAGAAAACCAATAATTAAAATCTGAGGTGAACGCCAACTTTACAAGGAACAGCCAAAAGGACGTGGGGGTTAGGAAACTGTTCATTTCAACTTAACTTGTTTTAAAGTGAATCAAAATATAAATAAAGCCAAAAATGGGGCTGGCTTCAGAGCCGTTCAGATTCAGCCACTCCTGCTTCCACAAGACTGAGAAAAAAAAGTTGATAACATGGTGACATCATAAGCATCAGCATGTAATTAACCTATTGCAGCCATGCAGTTGGGGAGAAGACCTGACAGGCTCATAATGACAACCCCTACAACTTGTAATTATTTGTCCCAAGGGACAAACAAAAACAGACGAGTGAGACAAGCACACAAACAGCAGCGCAAGCACCTACAAACATAAGTCCCAGCATTAAGAGGAAATGCTTAGTAGCTAATATGCAACAAGGATGGCATTCACACGTCATAACAACTAACTAATACCATCTAATTTAGGTCTCAAGCCAAGAGTGTAATTTACTAGAGAAGCATTGTGCTGGGTAGTATTTTGGTTTCCATTTCATACATTAACACGCAAAGTTAAATGTAATGGTTTTATTACTGAAGTACATTTCGAGGCTGGTTTTAAGCCAAATGAATGAATGCATACAGTGGATCCTATTACAAAACCCCCCCGCTTTTAACTTACAGTTATTCTGGATACTTTAAGACAAGAAAAACATCTATACTGGTAATAAAACATGAGCTGTCCTTCCTTTTATAACAAGAGACAACAAACATGAGAGTGCAGTGACTAATCCTGATGCCTTCCATTTTTGTTCTGGCTCAGACTTATCATAAAGACATTCTGTGAGTGTTTGGATTAAAGACAGCTTCCATTTTTACAAGTTCTATTAATATGTGCTTGAGGTGGATGATTCATTGAAGGCCAGACCTGGATTTTGTCAGCCTAACTTGTTCCATGGATATAAAGGTTAATTTTTTCCACAGATCTACATCTAACTAATAGCAACTATGACCAGCACACACTCATTTGTTTAAAATTCTGACCGTGCTGGTGAACTTACAGTTCTTTATTCCTTTTATGTTTAGTTCTGGTGTTTGCCAGGAAAAAGGAATATAAAAGCATGGTGTTGGGCAGAGAATTAACCCCTTGTGGACATTTTGGGGGCCTAAGAGGTTTTGCATGAGGCCACATTAAGTGGCGTCTAGTCAAATGATCTAACTGGCGCCTAATGTGAGGAAGTGTAGGTTACCCTTTGTGACCACCCTCCATCATGAAAAGATCATATCACTGAGTAGGAATCATACACAGACTACAGACTCAAAGTGAACAGTGCCTTTGTCTTAGCTCATTCTTTATCTCACACTGGGCTGGGATATTGCTGGCTGCAATGTGATTGTCTCGCCTGAGCTGAAATAAGGATGAAGCGTGGTTTGGTGTGGTCAACTTAGACCCAGGGAGCCTTGAGAGTAAAGAAGGCTCTAAGTTAGTTTTAATAGGCACATTATTTCTACCCCTAACACCCGCACAGGCTCCACTCTGAGCCATTGGCTGTTTGAAGTTGGTAACAGCTGTAGTGTTCCAGCCTTTATTTAGAGGTCAGCACACTGACTTCACTTAAAAGGAGAGTGGGACTAAAGGAGAAAGAGAAAGAAAGAAGAGAAGGCAGTGGGAGGAGAAAAAAAAGAACAGAGAGAGTGAGAGGTGAAAGAATAAGTTAAAAAAAGAAAGAGTTACTAGCATGGCAAGGGATTAGTTGAGGGAGAGGTTAAAAGTTTGTAGAGTTGCATCTGGCCTCCTGCCTGCACTGTTGTTTATTGCCGCGGGCCTGAAGATCTGGTGCCAACATTAACCGCACCTGAACAACATGCACACGCGCGCACACACACACACGCACACACACACACAAACACACACACACGCACACAACACACACACAAAGGACAAAACAGGAAGAGTCATACACGCAGCCTACACTTCACTCCAGTGCTCTGGCAAGACGTTTCAGTGTGCCAGACTTTTTTTTCCTTCTATACCCCAGTGTCTGTGCATGTGTTTGTGTGTGAACTACACTTGCCATTGCCAAGTCATGACTTCTCATTTGTTAATCCTCCGTCGCTCCTATTACCCTCGTCTTTCTCTTTCCATCCTTGTGCTCTGTCACTCTGGATGACTGCCTGGCTGCAAAGCTCTAGCCTTCCTTGGCCAAATCTGTCTAACTTTGTCTCTCCAAGCCTGGTTTGACAACAGTTTCAAGTCTTCTCTAACCTCCGCAATAAAATTAGTGAACTTGAGGCAGATGTGAGTTCTCATACTCCACACAGAGTTCTGCGCCATCGGTCAGTGATATACTGCTGTATTGACTGGACCAGAGACATACACAGGGTCACTGTGGGCAAAAATCACACACAAAGAAGAATGCTGGGATGCCACCCACCGCAGACCCAAGGGACAAACCCTTCTCTGTTCAACCTCTCTCTTTCACTGGAATTCCCCTTAATAATGTGCCAGCTTACACAGAGTTACAATGTACATGCACGTGCACACACAAGCCTGCACACAGACACATACTAAATAGTGGGGACACAGGAGGGTCCAGGGAAAAGAGAACAGGAGTTTGAAAGAGGACAGTAGGAAGACACTGGGGGTGGTGAGATGAGGGCAGGGTATTCATTTTGCCTCAGGCATTATAGACAAGCCTGGCAGCCAATTAGTGCTGAAGCCACCCCCACCCCCCGAACTCCACTCACTCCTTCTGCACTGCTCAGCCCTGGTCTTCTGAACTTGGTTATGGTCAGGGCTGGAATGTTGAAGCAGGTCATGTTCACATGCACATCAAAAGCGATTAAGTACAAGCCTCCTGGATTAAGATGAGTCTGTAGACCTTCACATCTTGTGCTAACCTCTCGAAAGCACTTGGCTTCCTCCTGCCACAACAGTATCCAAGTTCACTTTGGCCTGACACAGGCCCCTCCTTTGCTTGTGGAAGTAATACCAGATTACAGAGCAACTGTTGTTAAATGTTGATATAATGTGTTTTTCTTGCTCTTTTTCGTTTCTCTTTGTTTGGACAGCTGTTCTTTCACAGCGGGAAATCTCACTGTGCTGCTCTTGTATGGCTTACTCAGTACAGAATTAATGTCTCATTTCACCTTAATATACATGAAATAAAATTGGACAGGGAGGAAGCCTTGTTTTGCGTTAGACTGTTGAATTAGCAGGTACCCGTGCAACATTTCAAGTTGTAGATACTGACTTTTTTTTGCACTACCTCACAGCTGTGTATAGTTTGGCCAATTCTTCCTCAATAGTGCTGTGAGGGTTAACTAATCCTCCTGTGACTCAGGTATATGGGACATGTCCTAACAGGAGACCCACAACTCCAACACACACAGAGCTGGGATCTGCACAGCCCACAAAAAGGGGGAATTTCACCCGAGCAAGAAGGTCTAAGAAAACAAAGCAAAATGAGAAAGATGAACACCTCCTCGACAGCATTCTCAGCATTGTTGAATCAAAGAAGGTAAAAATAAAAGAAGCACGCATGAAAACACCCATTCATAAAATGCACCACCTTTAGTGCTCCTGTTAAAAGAAGGGGAAGTGACTAAGAAAGGTGCGCGGGGACAGGCGAGGTCACTATCAAAAAAGATAAAGAGCAATATATTAAGTGAAACGTGCACTCTACTAGTGAGTCTCCCCTCCATCCCTCCCTGTGTGTGTGTGTGTGTGTGTGTGTGTGTGTGTGTATACATGTGAGGACCCAGCAGGCTGGAAGCTCTCCCAGGGCCCAGATGCTCTCTGTCAACACTGAGATTCCAGAGAGGAAGCAGGGCTTTACAGCAACAAGCTGCACACACAGCCAGGACCTGCAAAGACCAGGAGCCAGGAGAGGACAACCTGCTCCACATAAACACAGACCTCCCTGTCTCCTGTCTGAGCCACTGGTTCTACTTCCTGGCTCAGGACACGTTTGGTATAGAATAAGCTGAAGCAGTGAAGTCCAGGGAGTGGGGAATGAGCTACATAGTTTCTGTAGCCGGGCTGGGCCCCTTCTCCGCCTGCCACCATCAAGAGGCAAATAGCTATTGGCTGCTCAATAAGTGGCTTCAGTGCGTTGGAGTGAGGGGCCTTTTTCCCCCCACACTCTCCCAGCCTTGACAAGCATGTATTGACAGAGCAGTTACACACTAACCCATTGGGGGAAATCCTCCACATTGTGCCCCAGGCAGCTGATAAATGGAACTCATACAGTACCTGTAAGCATGATCTCCTACGCATGGACACGCAAAAGTGCACTTGCGCATACACACAGCTCAATACTTACACTGCCACTAATGCAGACATAAGTAAGGAGAAGCGGGTTTTATGATATATGTGTAATACAATAAACAGATAAAGCAGTAGGAAGGTAAAGGGAAGAAAAAGGGGAGTTACAGGTAAGATAGAGTTGATGTTCCTTTGCGCTTCTGTCACAGTGCTACAATCATGTCCTTCTTGCCTTTCACACAGGAACTTAAAATCTATTGGCCTGTGCTGTCTCAGGTGGCTGTAGATTAAAGAATGAAAACTAAAGAAGGGACCAAGGTCCAATATGAACAACGACGATCTCAAATGAAAATGTCCAAATACAATTCATCAGAGACCTTGGGTGTACTTTTACAAACCCAAATTGATCTATAGAAACACCAAGGCAAGACACAGACAGCAGTTTAAAAGCAAGGTCTTGTGCTGTAGTTCACTGTAAAAAAAAAAAAAGAAGAAAAAGGAAAAAAAAAGAAGAAAAAAACAGCTGTCAATTGTAAACCCTTCTGACTTTAGCTTCTTTCAGTCTCAGTAGTCAGCTGCCCTCTTACAGTTTCCAAGCCTCCCACTGCTCTCCAGGAGTCAAAGCAGTCGGCAGAAGTCACAGACAGGACAGGAGGGGAGGAGTCAAGGATTGAGACCCTAACATGAGGGAAAAGTGCTGTCCCATCTCGTCCCCTCTCCCTTTTCCAGCTCTTTCATGTCCGATCTGCTGCTGATAAATAGCTAGGGGTGCAGCACTCGCTTTCACTTTGTGATATGATGTCAGTAACCTTCATTGATCTGCAGGCGGGCAGGCAGGTCTTATCGCTGCCTCTCCCTTGTGATATACTGTGATCCAGGGCCCTGACTGCTTTTTAATACACTGCACTTTAGGTAACGGTGTCGCAGGCTAACCACCCTGCCTACTAACACCTGAGGCTGTATTTTACAGCAGTGCTCTGATGGCCAGAGAGATTACACAGCAACCAACTCTGGAAGAACCTGCCAGCAAAATGATAACAGGGGCTACAGTGGGACAGTGGAGCTGAGGGCAGTTCTGTATTCTCTACCATTTGTGATCCTCAAGAATAATGTTCTGTAAAAACCTGCTTGTTTTGGCCTGTAGCCATCATCACTTGAACTTTTTATTCCTGGCCATATCCGCAGCAATTCACCTGTGCTGTATGTTTAAGCCTAATCAAGCACCTGTGTCAGAACATAGAGGTTTTGTTGACAGACCACAGGGCTCTTAGCTGGCCTGAACTGGTGATGACAGACACTTCCTCTCACCAGATTTATACATAAATGCACTCAGAGACACACCTTAGGTGATTGCCAGCAACGGGGCTCATATCAGCACCACCTTCACACCAGGTTAAATGACAACGACTGCACTCTGGTCAACATTTGGTCAAATAAAGTACCCATGACAATGTGGGAGAAACCAGAAGGAAAAAAATGACGTTTAATGAAAACATTTGGCATTAAGTTACTGGCTTAATGTCATCCAAAATGCACAGAGCACTGCAGTTAAGACATAGTGCAGTTAGCACAAAATAAAGTTATAATTAAGTGTAACTATATAACCTCCAATATAAACAGAGGCATGCTCCTGCTAACCACCACCCCCATGTACATGGTTGAAGAAGGCTGCAGATAAAGGAGACCGGACGACTAGCGAGAGAATTATCCCAACTATTGATTTTAGCTGTTGGGTATTACAGAAGGAAACAGCAGGTTTATCAGGCCAGGATCCCTCTGCACTTTCACTAACTAAACGAGTATTTTCCGGGCTTATCAGGCAAAAAGCCTATTACTGATGGTCTCAGCCTCCCCCACAACTAGACAAAGAGAAACGCTGGCCACCAATATATAGCCACTGGATAGGTTAGGTTACATGGATATTTTGGGGACCTATAACACTTACCCAGCACTTGACAGCCCCCAAATTATGTGCATCACCACTTATAGAATAGTCCTCAGGGATGTTGCACATCTTACTATATTTATTTATATTTATCTCCTAATGGACTTGTAACCTCCTCAACTGTCTACTCTCCATTTCCCGGTCTCTCTCTCTCTCTCTCTCTCTCTCTCTCTCTCTCTGGGTCAATGTCATTTCTAT
The DNA here is from genome assembly GCA_029814465.1 of Ostorhinchus cyanosoma. Taxonomy (NCBI): domain Eukaryota; kingdom Metazoa; phylum Chordata; class Actinopteri; order Kurtiformes; family Apogonidae; genus Ostorhinchus; species Ostorhinchus cyanosoma. The sequence goes on from JAPTYQ010000018.1 coordinate 37,882,910, forward strand.
GGCATCTGTATATGAGGACTATAATAAGAGATAATGGGAAGTGCTATAATCCCTCAGAGGAGACTAATACCAGCCTTAATCACAAGAAAAAATGTATGTTTTAATTACGGACGAAAAGATCCAGACAGATACCTGTGAGGCACCTATCCCAGGATCCTTAGTAAGTGTGTCGTTTTTATCTATGAAACCTGAGGAAAGCCCTGCTCTCGGAATGCATCCTCCTCCGTATTATCTTGCATGAATTAAGGATTCTCCCGTTACTTTAAGATGAAATTAAACTCAGACATTTTGAATGTATACCCATTTCCCAATATTAATAATGAAGAAGAGCAGAGACAGAGAAAATTTCCCTCAGCAATTACTGTGGAAATCCATATACTGATCAATGTGCAATCCCAAGGATTGTCTTAATACATATAAAATATAGACAACACTGCATGTGTGTATGAATGTGCATGAATTTACTGTGGCGTAAAATGACCTCAACAAGATGAGAATATTATTGAAGAAATAAAAGCTGGGTGTAATGATTTACATATTTCATCACAGGCTGCTCTGGAAGAAAGTGATTAGACACACACACACACACACACACACACACACACACACACACACACACACACATCACAGAAATAGAGAGAAAGAAAGGGAGAGCGAATATTGACCAGAGTGAATAAGACAAACTGCAAAACAGAACAAAATGATAAAGAAATAAAACTACTTCCCACTTGGGTTAGCCACACTAAAAGTGCATCATGGAACAATAAGACATATTGGATAAATATGTTTACCAGATGCTTTAAGCTGTATTAGTCTAAGGCTGTATTGTTCTCACTAAAGAGTACAAGAAAGCCTTCATCCATTATGTCAACAATAAGAGTCTTCATGGTCTGTTCCACAAGAGGGAAGTAAGCCTGGAAGTGGTGAAGAGGAGCACCAACACTGACATGAAACAAAATCATGACCAATCCAAGACTTGGCACCCACAAAGGGGCAGTGCTCATCTGCCCACTGGCCTGCCTTTACGTCTCAGAGTCAGCCCTGTAATTTGCTTGGGGCGGAGATAAATCTTATCTCAGAGACCTGATTAAGTTTTTAATTTACACTCCAATCAATAGCCCAGGTCTATTGGCAATGTGTCTAAAACTCTATTTACCAAAGGATTCCCTGCTATCAATTGATCAAGGACCCGGCAGCCATAAATTATGGGAACATGTGTGTAAGACATAGAGAGAGAGACACACAGAGAGAGAGAGAGAGAGAGAGAGAGAGAGAGAGAGAGAGAGAGAGAGAGAGAGAGAGAGAGAGAGAGAGAGAGAGAGGAGACACGGAGAAAGGGTGAGAAAGTAGAGGGAACAAGAAAGGGAGAAAAACCAAGTTGTATGTGACTGATTTTAGGATTAAAAGGAAAAAAAATAAGTATATCAAGACTCTGGCTGGTGCACAAGACCTGAGAGAAGTACAAGCATGCTTTTGCTCAATATGCTTGTACGTATTCATCTCAACAGCTGACGAGCCAACTGTTGACATTTTATCTATACAGCAAATATAAATGAGAATTGATGCAAACGTCCAGTTCACTCACTCCTACATGACTTTCCAAACATTCACACCCACAGTGGCCGTACTAAAAAGTCTGGACAAGTTAGACCTCCCACTTCCGGCCCTTTCTGCATGAGCGCCATTATCTGTTTACAGTGTCTACTTTCCCAAAGGAACTGTTAAAAAGGAATCTGCTGGGGTCTGGGTTACCCATACAGAAGCCCTTCGTGCAGCTCCTACACCATGATCCATGGCATTTGGCCCAGGAAGCTGAAGGAAGGATTGTTCAGGCACCCGTTTATACCACCATGACATCCAGGAAACATCTATTTTCTATTGGCTATTTTCAGCATTTCATATGCTTGTTTAGGATTAAAGAAGATGGAGGGACTAGCCACGCAGCTCTGGATCATCAGAACTGTAAAGATCCAATTAATCTTAAGTGAGTCCATTTTCTCTTGATTTCTGAGCCTGGTTCTGTGCGAGGATAAAAGGCAGCACCATTCAGCTCCAGAGTAAAAGGGCATAGACACAGTTCACACTCCTCTGTGCAGTTCCCATGCAGAGGAAGTAAAGGGGAAGGGAAAAAAGGGCAGCGTTATCACCGTGGAGAAAGTGTCGTCATGGCGGTTCTACTCTGACCCTGCTGACTCGCTGATTCCTTAACATGAGATCATTTTGGACAGCTGACCTCAATATCACTGCGCTCAAAGGACGAAACAGATCCAATGGAGCTTCTTATTCCCCTCACCCCGCCAGGCAGGCGAATAGTTAACAGTCAGATGCAAAAGCATCCTTTTAATTCCTGCACTGCCATTAACAGGAATTAGAGGAATTAACAGAAGTAAACAAGTCAGTTTCCTCCCTCCTCATCACTTCCAGTGAGACATAAATAAACAAGAGGAAAGAAAAGCTGAGCTTTCACAGCACCAGGACATTCTTCAGACACTCACATTTCATTGTGGCATTTGTCCTTATGTTTTATTTGCTTTCTTACTATTCAGGTATGAAACGCAAAAGACTATAAAGGATTTACTTCAAACCTTTGTCTTGTGTCTCAGTGTTTGAAGATAGCAAAGATAGATTTTTTTTACCTTGCACTTAAAATTACAACATACAATAATAAGGTAGAAAAATATTGTCGTAACAAATGTTTGGGAGGATGTTATTTGCTACTTAGTCATTAGTGGAGAAGCTGTCTGGTAAAATCAGGCATAAACATGTGTCAGAATTACATGTAATTATAGTTGAAAAACTTCCGCATGAGAGTATGAATCACTTCTGCAGCTGGTTGGCGTGGCAAGGGAGAAAAGAGTGCCCTGCTATCCTTACCTTCATAACTGCACGGGGGGAGGGGAAGAGAACATGGGAGACATGCCGAGCAGAGAAGACAGACAGACTCATACTATGTCAGAGAACCTGACTTGCTGGTCCTCTTCTGGATTATCTAAAGAGCCACCGAAAGATACGTGTAATCAGCCCCATCCCCATGTTTCTCTCTCTCTCACTCTGCCTCTCTGGCTAATGTCTCCGCCTGATTCGATTGAGGCAATTAGGCAGTAATCTATAGAGCTAGGGAGTGATGGAAACATTTCCCACTGTCCTCCTCATGTTTCTCAGAGCTGCTATAATTAGCTAACTTTGTTTCTCATTAAACATCAGAGCAGTATTTACATACCCAGATCCAATTTGGCTCTGTAGAGCCCATTCCTTTTAAACCGTCTTGAAACCCTGAAACATGTCTGTAAACAAAGGAATGGGGGAGCTGTAATCTGCAGTTATTTCAATCAAACATTTATATCTTATGTTAGTAAAACACAATGTATCTCAAATGTATAGATTAAAAATGTCAGGGTGTGTGTACATTATACAATGCATGATAATTCCTTAGCAGTTTGTTATTGCAAATGTAAATGAAGCCTAGGAAAGCCTGTTATGACATGAAGTTTGATGTTAAAAAATGAAGGACATCCTTCCACCCCTGGTTTCAATGAGCCGTCATGGGAACAGGAATGGTAGGCCTACTGATATTCCCATATGGCTCATATTCAGCTTAAATCGTTTTTGCAGGGAACAAACGATATCACACAGAGCAGTGGAGAGGAACATTAAACTGAAAAGCACATGGACTGATCGACTGTCTCATTTATACAATTATGAATCCACTAAGAGTTAAACACACCGCAACAGATCTGAATACCATTGTATCAGCAAATATATGTGACAGAAATCAAGCCAATCAGGGACTGTAACACTTGTGGATTAGTAGTAATAAACTCTGAAACCTGCTGAAGGTCAACTCCTGTATGGTTTGAATTCCTACAAATATTTACAGACTATTTCTTTAAAATAGTAATTGTTGCAGTTGAACATGGTAGTCACAGTATTTTTTATTTAAGTCTTAACATACCTCGCAGCCTATTCACTACTGAAAAGTACAGAAAACAGTTTGGCAAGCTTTAAAACAATTTCTACATTTTGAAAAAAGTCTGTTTTGCATTCCAAGCTTTGCACACTGACCTCTAAAATAAGTTCCAACTACTACATAAGAATCTCTCTGTTATGCTGTTAGATGGAAGTAATAGTCAGAAAATGTTAACAGAAAAAACATTTTTTGTTTTTCTTTTTTAATCATTTTGATAATCCTTTCATATCTGCGTTTTAGATTTTTAAATATTTCATTTAGAAAAAAAGGACAGACACAAGGTACATTTTTCTACAATATGTAAAGTGAGAAAGAATCTACGAGATTAAAATGCAACAAAATGCCAGAAAACATCAAAACCTTTATTCATAATGAATCACAACAATGTGTTTCAGCACAAAACAAATAGTCTGTTAAGAAAACTCCACGGGTCAGAGGAAGAGGCCTTTAACTTGAAAACCTTTAGCTTTAAAACTCTTCCAGGCTGTGGCCGCTCTGGGCTCCACCCAGAGCTGGAGTACAATTGTAAAGTTTTCTGTTGATATGCAAAGCAGTGTGGATCATTTTTATGTCCCCATGGTAACACTGCCTCTGCTTTGCAAAAATATAATGATTAATCATGATTTTGATCACAATGGACAAAATTAAACAAATGCCAGAAAAATATCCAAGGAAGTAGATCCCTAGTGGTCATTATGAACGCTGCACCACAGTAAAAAGCTGAGTTTGTGTAGTTTTGTGTTGCTTTACTGTGCAGACACATACGCATTAGGGGAAAAGGTTAATTTAATCATAAATTTGATTAGCTGACACTTCACTTTTAGCACCTAGGTTAACCTGTTATTTCATGGAAATAACTGGTATTACATATGAAAAATTAATTTAGAGCTTGTGTGGCTCTGGGCTTGTATCTGCTGTTGTGCAACACTGCAAACTTGACAAGTTTAATATGCAAATGTTCATGATGCCTACTTCCAAAGGTTAGGGTTTTTTTTTTCTTTTTTAAAATTTTCTTAATATCAACAAATTACTGCACCCAAGAAGCTATAAATCAGCAGTAAACATGTGCCAATAAAGACAGATAATAAATGGTTTTGATGTTTTCTGTACAATCCATGAATAAAACTATTAGTATCGCTTGATTTTTTGTCTCATGTAAGATCTACGAACAAAAACCTGAGAGTGCAAAATGTGTTAACTGCTGGTTATTTAAAGCTGTGGTGCTTCATAGTCTCTTTTTTGGCATTATTGAGCCAAAACTCTATAATTACCTTTCAACATATTGTAGTAGTGTTCTGAGAGAAAATAAGACTACTACACACTTCTGTGGACTCATCAGGCTGTAGAGAATCTACTATGCGATGCAGACTTTGGCTAATTACAGGTGTTTTCAAGCAGGTATGGGGGTTAAATAAGTCAATGACAGCTCCAACTACTGAGCTCCAACCAGATTCAGTCAGATGTGCTTTTACTGGTTTGCCCTGTTGTTCAACACAGAGGCTTGGAAGAACTCTTTTTTTTTTGTTTTTTTTCTCCCCAAAGGTCATCTATATCTATATTCACTCGTACAAGTTGGACTGAGAGGAAAGAGCTGCAGACGTTGAAAGTTTGGATTTTTTTCCACCCTATATCAACTCCTAACCCTTTAAAACTCAAGCTCCCACAAAGTCAACAAATGACAATCGCTATATCCTGGAAGGTCTAACAATTCTATATTTAAAACTGCTGTCAGCATGTGATAAAAGATGTGCGCCTATACCTGTCTATAGCTTGCTGAAGCTCGAATACATATGCAGGAATACAGCCAGAATCAGGGAGAGCAGTAATTCAATCAGCAGAAACCCTGCCTGACACAGATTCACAGTGCCAGTTGTGCTTCACCGGTAATTCATCTTTCTGAAAACAGACACTATCCCAAAAATACTGTAATTTATTTAAACTCCAATACCTGGCAAAGGGATGGGCGAAAATTTAATAACGGGTTTTCATCGGCTAACACCAACGCCTTTAGATTTCAACCTGTCAACAGTAAAGTTTGTTCTTATGTCCAAGACAAACTAAATTCTGCTTGTGTATAACTGTACAGCAGCGAGACACGGATCATTATTCCTGCAATTTTAGCTTAACTTACAAGTGACCACGTATTTAACAGGCTATATGAACACAGAAATGCACACTGACTAGTAGTGGAATGCATAAGTAAACAGAGTGAGCTGTGTGTAGGGGTCCAGATGGGCAGGCAGGGAGGCCTGTCCTGGGAAAGGGCTGTCCCAAACCCATACACCCCCTCCTCAGTACCCCTCTGCCCCTGTGTTCAGGACTCCAACTAGCCTGGCCTGAGCAGCAGAGGGTTAACTGCATTGCCCAGTCACAGGCGTGAAGTGAAACAATGAAATAATGGCAGCGAGTGAGCGCTCAAAGGCAGGGGGCAGGGTGGGTGTGGGAGGGTGGGGGCTCGCCATAGGCTCCTGCAGATGTTGCTGGGCTTCGGCGGGTCACACAATCACACGTATTAGCATTCCTGATAGAGGGAGCCCGGATTAGGGAGCTGAATGCCTTTCTCAACTCTGTCAGAGTTTGAACACGCAGGAGTAGCAGAGCAGAGGGAGAGAAATCCCAGAAATGTGGCGGCGAAAGGTGGAGACAAGAGTAAAGGCGAAGAGAAAAGCCCCCTCAGACAGTGTTGAGGACAGCTCAGAGAAAGAACAGGCACAATGTTGAGGGCAGGAGAGAGGAGGAGAGAAAGGCAAATGCAGAGTAGGATTGACAGACAAATTGCGCCAAATTGACTAAAACAGCTAATGAAAGAGTTTAACAAACAGACAATAAAGAGAAATCAAGCATGTGATAATTTACTGGTTTTGTGAGAGTGGCAGAGGGAGTGTATATGTGAAACGAAGATTTCTATTTGTGGCTGAATGAGTGAATGAGCATAGACAAACGGCTTTCTTTCTTCTTTGTATGTCTGGTTGAGCGAGGGAAAGCGAGAGAGAGAGAGAGAGCGAGCAGAGACAAAAGCTTTTCTGAGTTTATGTGTGCTGTCCTGTCCTTTTTTTTCCCAGGACAGAGGTCTGGAGAGGCCTCATATTTCTGGCTGCTGTCAGACCAGGGTAAGAGGCAGAGACAGCAAGGGGCAGCTGTTTTCTACGAGGTGCCCTGGCTCCCTCACACATGGCCTTTGATCCAGCTTGGCTTACTCAGCCAAGTCTCCCTCTGCGTATGTATGAATGTGTATCCGTGGATGTGTGTGTCAGAGGGGGAACTCACAAAAGTGCTGGTGTACTTGGTGTAGTAAGGGACACAAGTGGTGGCAAACCATGAAACAAATGGTGTAAAACTAAGCGGTAAAACAAAGAGAGGCTTTTTTTTTTTTTTTTTTGCACTCTCTCACTCTTTGTTTTAGCCCATGACAAATAATTTCACAGGAATGCAGTGGGGCCAGTTTTACGATTATGTATTCAGCAACGATTTTAGAATATTGAGGGGACAGGTGGTAACAAACCGCCTGCTCGGAAATGCTTATCAACTCTTCAACAATCGCAGTTTTAGAACGAAGAAGGTGATGATGCACTGATGAAATAATAGCGATATCATACTCAGTTATCAGCAGTGGGGGGAAAATGGACAAATCTGGCCCCTCTCAAACTGTGTCCAAACCACTCCATTATAAGAGCAGGTGATACTGCGAGGCCAGAAAGAGAAGGCAATTTTACACACACACGCGCACACACACACACACACACACACACACACACTAAACACATTTCACTGATTCTGAATAGCTTTTTCACTTGTAATATCTGTTAGTCTTGTTAAGTTAGCAAACACTTTTTGTATACACAATTTAAACCAAGGACATTATTTTGGTTTCATTACTACAAATAATATAGTAAATCCTTGGCTATGAAAAGAGGGAAAATATACTCAAATAATATTACTCTAATTTTATTCATTCTGAAAAATACCTATCACGTATGAGCGCTTCATACAAATCTAACTGTAGGTACAGTATCATTATGTTTACACTATGAGCCTATGCAGTCATCAGACTCAACAAAGAACAGACAGTGTAATAAAAAAAACACATAAAAACCTGTATATTTCATAGTTAAGGGAGGTGTACCTTTGTCCCCAGCCAATGACTATCAGTGACTCTACAAGTTAATATTTGCTTCTGCCTGCTCATAAATTTGCATTGCATTAGAATCTGACCTAAATGCATTTTTATCACCCAAAGTAATTAGCTGAGCATTAGCTGTAGCAGAGAGAGCACTAGGAGGCTGAATCCTTCCTGAATGGGTGGTGGCTAGACAAGAGGAGGGATGGCTAAAAGCAGAGCTGGGCTACCAGATGAAAGAGGAAGTAAACAGGGCCGGAGTGCTGCCTCTTTAATCTACTACATTAACTCCAGCACCACAAGGGGAGGAGCCAGCATGCAGGCAAACGGCACAGCCACACAAAAGGGGAGTGTCAATGAGGGGGTAATAAGGAAAGACAATGAGTAAACAAGCAGGGAAAGTCCAGGCCTGGCGTGTTAGAAACTCCCTGCTTCTCACTGCCTGGCACACACAAAAGCCCTGCTGTAATTAGCCACCCCAATAGGTTGTTTAGCATTTGCATATAAATGCCCTCACAGGCAAACGCTAAACACGCTGACACAAGCCATGCCCAAAACAGACGTTCGCCACACCTCTACCCCTCCAGGAGGTCTCAGGGGTCCACTTATGTTTGGGTACCCCCCTCCCTTCGCCTTGTGCTTGTACCCACTACAGGCAGACTGGCATGCATTACACGAAACGAAGACAGGAGACCATAGCGCTGCTGGTACTCAGTTCTTCTTTCAAGAGAGATTGTGAAACAGTGTAGCCAGGCTTCCTGTTAAAAGGCCCACACAGCCATCTGTCATATGAAAGTACATTTTGCCCTGACCACAGCACAGACGCTTAACAAGACAAAAGGTGCAGGTGTCAGCCCGCTGCTTTGTTACAAATATACTGTAGAGCAAAGAACTCGGACCGATAAATCCATGTACACTCTCACATCCGTGCACATCTGCACATGTGCATGGGCATACAGAGCTGTCCTGAGGAAGCGAGAGGTCTGCAGAGTGTGAGAAATAAGTGTTCTGTCTCAACCAGGGTCAAAACATAAAGACTTGTTTAAAACATCCTATCTATGTGGAAAAAAGTACCCAAAACAAAACTATTTCTATGGCTCTAGCAAACTAATCTGATAGCAGCTTAAAGACAGAGAGCATTTGCATGTTTAGTAGCATATGATAGATAAAAAAAATATACTACAGCTTCTCACTTTCATGCATTGCTTTTAAAAAAAACACACAAAAAAAACTTAATGGTACTCCTACACTTCCTTTTCTGTCCACTGGTGTTTTGACAATGGTGATTTGTGAAAAAAAAAACAACTGTAGAAAGGAAGGAAGTGATGAGAATGGTATCTGTGCCCCTCTTCCCTCCCCCAGCCCTGACCACCGCCTCTTTTCTCTCAGTCCTCCAAACCCATACTCTCTCCAATGTAAACAAAGGCTGTGTCATCTGCACACTTATCCTACTCCTGCTGCTGCTAAGAGGCAAAGAGAACATCCAGAGAGCTGCACCGCTGCTCCTGCACCGTACACTGGCTACTTCCTGTGCTAATCCTCAGCCTCAGAACACACTTCTGTCAGTCTACACTTTGTTTTTTTTTTCTAGAAGGTGTCAGAGCTTTACTTATGACACAGGAAGACCAGAGAATGAATGCAATCTGCTTGCTAGCATTATAAACTCGGTTCTCACCTGCCATGTGGCCTGTTGTTACCCATTAGGGCATGATCCAACATGAGGAAACACCTGGCTTCAACAAAAAAGCAGGCAATATATGAGAGAAGCCAATTTTACAGCCATTCTCCTCCTGATACAGTTACACACCTTGTCTGCCTTGATGGGAAAACATTAGATCTGCAGAAAGGATGCTGCTCAAATTAAAACAAATCTATGTGTGTGTGTGTTTTTTTTTTATTATTTAATCGAATATTTCATTTATTGATAAAGGTAAACAGAAAGGTAGGGGAAATGTAAAAGCGTGGAGGAAAAGAAGATGACACCATTTTTTTTGTCAGAGTGGTACATGGCATGCAAGGAGCAGAAAAACTGTTATAACAGTCAGTATCCGTTTTGAGCGTGCTCTTACCTCACACTGACTTCCTATATGTGGTCTGGCTTTGTTTTGTTTCACTGCTTCACACAACAATACTCGCTTGCTACGAAAATCTAATGTTTAAGTAAAAAGAAATTGGCACCTTTTACTAATCCTGAACTCAAACATAACAGACCTGCAAAGGATCATGCCATCATTTACAATACAATAAATGCTTTGTTTATTTGTCTTTTTTTTTTTTTTTTAAAATCAGGACCACCAGAACATCACCAATAACTGCATAACGTCGCCAGGGCCCCCATCTTCATTCATTAAACAGTAGGGAAAATGAATGTCATGGTGACCAGACGAGGCAAATGACGTCACAAAGCCGAGGTCACCGGTCTGTCACGGCCGTCTAGCCCTGTGTCAGCCCCGTGGGACCTGCCCCACCCCCTCCAGCCTAGACCAAATCTCTGTGCTGTGGCACTGAACGTCAGACTGAAAACCAAACAATCACAGTGGGCTCCGTGTCGCATATCTAAACGCCATGGCACTGCCGCTGTCACGAGACGTCAGCCACTGGGAGAAAACCATTGGATATAGCACCGTCTGCTATATAGAGGTGGGAGCATTAAGACCACCGGACAAGAACTGGCGCTAAACTGGTTGAATATACATCTTTAGATTCAGCCTCCGTGTATGTGTGTTAGGGAAACACAGGGAGAGCGTATCTGCTCCTCCTCAGGCTAAACACACACTGTACATCTCTAGTTTTCGGTGTTGCTGTGTGGGAGTCTGCCTCTCTCTAATCAATTTATTATGAGCCACTGAGGTCCTAATGTTTGTTCATTTAACACAGGGAAAATGAGAAAGAGCATTTGTTTTAGGTACAGTGAGACCCAGTGAGGAAACCACATGTGTTTTTGGTGGAGGAGAGGAGGAGAAGGGTGAGGCAATAGCACACAAAACAGAGACACGCTCTAGAATAATGTAGAGGTGTAATATTGTGGCTTTGAGGAAATGTTGGTTTAATTGCAGCTTGGTGCAACACTTAATGCAGTCTGTATGACACCTGGCATAAATGGTTTACACTCGGGACAGTGCCAATTATAATTCAGCCAATCAGAAATCTTACATAAATCCACTGACATGCTCAGTGCAAGAGCTAGATGCTTATTTGACGAGATGAGATGGCGACAGACGCACATGCAGTATATCTTCTTTTTAATTACAATGTCTGCAAAGGTGGGAGTAGCTATAAACAATCATCTGTGCCATCAAACACAGCACCCCCCCAACACTATGAGAATATATGATTGTGATGCAAACTGAAAAATAAAATTATGATGCACACTATTTGTCTCATTATTGCTGCTAATGCAAATGAAAACAATAGTAAAAGCACACTGCGTACTGCTATAGGACAGAGGTATAGTCAGTATCTACCACTCCATTAAATTTGATAATGACATTGTGTGGCGGCGGTGGTTCAAATCAAGCTTGGTATTTACTAGCATTCACAGAGGTAGACATAAACCTATAAAACCAGCACACAAAACCATTCTGAAGGTTATGAAATACATCATATATCATTAGAAATATAAAATTATAAATAAGTGTGCATTTTGGGAACTGTTACCACAGGTCAGTAAATTAATAGCATATACTCTGATCATCAGTATTTTATGTTTGTATAAAAGCACTAACAAAAACTAAACTACTCTAAAATTAACTGACATAATCTTCAGGGATTTAGTGTGTGATATGTGGAGCAAAAAATGGAAAACAGGGCCTTAATTTTTCTTTCAAGTACATAAGATGCATGACATATAAAAAAAGGTGTTAGTATATAGAGTCTTTATGAAGAGTATGTGTGTGTTGTTTTCGTGTGTGCGTGCACAAAGAGACATACCCAAGTGTTAGTAGAAAAAAGCGAAATACAGCAGCAGAAGCTGGAAGAGAGCTGACATCAGAGGACTACAGAGGCTACAGCACTTAGAGGCCATTTTATTGCTTTGCTGTGGTCAAGTGAGGTGCACCGAGCTCAATTCCACCACAACAATGGCAAAGAGGGCCGCAGAGACAAAAGAGGGCTATCCCTGCTTCTTAACCCCTTCACTACTGTCAGATCAGTCGCTTGGGGCACTGAAAGGAAAACACCAGGCCACCTCAGGAGAAGCTAGTGGTCTGACAAATAGCAAGCTCCAACTTCTATACCTACAGAAAGGCTCATGCGCACACACATAGTAGAGTTACGAAGTCGAATCAATACGTGCATATAAACATCACTAGAACCTATGAATGGGCAGGTGACGTCGCACGCTTTTCTTGACCAGCGAAAAGCAGTTGGTAGCTTCACCTCAGTCTGGTTTCACAGTGAAATACACTGCAGCCTGCTCTCTATGTCTATCCATCGCTGCCCCTCCCTCTCCTTTGCGTTCTCTCCTACTCTCTCTCTCCTCCACTGGGAACATGGACAGGCTACTACACATTTGCAAGTGAATTACACTTTTTGTTGAGATTTTTTGTGTGTGAATTGTAAAAAAAAAAAAAAAAATGGGGAAGAGGGTGTGAGTGGGAAAGGGTGCTCCTGCATTCACTCTTTTCTTTTCTTCATTCTATAATCCTGAGGAAGATAAGCTGTGAAGTACACAGAGAGGAAGTGCCATAGACCTGCTGGGGTCCAGCACATCCTAGGAATACATTCCTACAGCGTAGCTAAAACACACACACGTTTAGACAGATAAAGACTAAAACCCTCTCAGCCTCAGATAACTACAGTTTTTCAGGAGCACAGTTTGGGTGCAGTGCACACAGAGCAAGGAAAGCAAAATGACTATGAAATCTGAAACCAAACCTGAGCTTTAACCAGATTACACAACTGAATTGTAAAATCATAATATTTTAAAATACACAGTTATTCCCTTTAAAGGCTCTGGTACAACTACGGTAACTCAGATGTAATTGTATAATCCATCTACCTACCCATCCTTCCCTCCTCATTGTTAATACTAAGCATGTTTTGGGAGTAGCAGAGGAAAATGACTGGCATGAAGAAAAGGATTTATGGCGTCTGTAACAGCATAATGTTCACTTTCACATGGCTCTTTATCTGGCCTTTCAAACCAGCCCCAGCACACTGACCGACAGAAAAGCTCAGAAGCTGATAGCTTGATTACACAAACACACACATACACAGTGCATATAAAACTAAAGCCATAACGTTGCATCACTGGCTGACCTGGCTGTAAATTAGAGATAAGAAAAAAAATGACACGCCGGTGGCCTGAATCACAAATCACCCGTAAATCATTTAAATACATTTATAACCTTTACATATAAAAACTTAATTTCTGTGTTTTTAATTTTTAATAATAAAAAAAATTAACCACGTTTATCTTCTATAAAAAAAAATATGTATATATATTTAAAAATTATTAAAAATATGCAACACAACAGATGATATGGAATATGAAAACAGATATTATTTACTTGACTCACTGTCAATATTTTATACCCGTCAGTCAGTCACACACACGGGCTCTATGTGACACACACCGACCCACACACACACTTACATTTCAGTTACACAATGCAGATTTCACAGACACAGATAAACAATGCAAGGGCAGTTATCACTCCACGGAGCACAGTAACATAGAGGAAGAGGAAGAGGATGACAAAGAAATAGGGGAGGATAAAAAGACGGCATGTGTGTCGTCAGAGTCACAGGCCAGAGGGGCCCATGTATTGTTCCAGGGCTCAGTGTGGGGAGAGAAAGGCGACCTGGGCCGCCTCTGTCTAAGCGTCCTCCATGTTTTATGCATTCTGTCCTTTGTGATGATAAGCGCCAGTGTGGAGGGTGGAATGCTGGCCTCCAGGGTCCAAGAAAGGGGTGGGCTTTAAGGGGGCTGGGGTGCAGCTCAGTTCAATTTTGCAGCCCTTGGAGCGGTCCCTGTCATCCCCTTCTTGCCCGCGTGTAGGCATATGTAGCCTATACAGACACGGAACTGCTGTTCATCCAATCCCTGAGCACTGGAGCTAGCCGCTGCTGCCCCAAATAGGATATATACACTGTCAATCGTAGCCGCTATGCTGCACACTCACACTGCCGGTCCTGGACACGCATGCATCACATAGCTCCTCAACTCACAGTCGATACAGCATCGCACAAACACAGCGGTCTTTATCACCGTTACAACAGTGCTATCAAACAAACAGCCTTGTATTGCTAAAAACTTGACATTGTGCATTTATTAAAGAGGCAATATTGAGATTCTATTCAAGGACGTACATCTAAAAACACATTATAACCCTTCTTCTATGACAGCAACAACATTCATTTATTGTGGGAAATGGCATACAAAATTTGTATAAATTGTTACACTGTGCTGTAATCTATGACAGCGTGTGAATTTTCATCAATGACAAAGAGAGACGTGTAAATAGTAGTAACACTTTTCTACATTATTCTTATTAGTCCTCATCTTTCGAGTCTCAGTACGCTTGCTACAGAAATGTGGCATTAGCACTACATGTGTCTGCTGTGTTTTGTTTAAATGTTAACATCGGGTTAAATTTTAAGCAACGGTTAAAAATTAATGAAAGGGCCACAATATGACACATTCAAAAGAAATATGATTTCCATAATGCCAATACACAGATAAATCTAAATGTGAGGGAGCACACACTTGTAGTGACACATGCACATCTTCTCTGTCATAAATCTTGTCTACCACATTGATTTAACCAAGATTGTTAACACGATAACATATTGTGAAAGAACAAACCACAAAAAATCCCCGCCAACCTCACTTCAGAAAGATAAAAGGATGACACTGAAGAAGAAGAAAAGCTCAAACGAAGACAGGGAGGGGAATTTTAGAGAAAAGGGGTGCTTTCGGTGGGGAAAGGAAAGAACTTCTGGACATTGAGGGTTGTTAGGATTAAGGATCGAGTACAGCATCCATGAATACCACAGGGATTCACTCACACACACACACACACACACACACACTCACACACACACACACACACACACACACACACACACACTAAACCACATAACTTTGTCACTCCCTTCACTTGCAGAAGGGCCACTCTATTGGTTCAAATTGCAGTCCTGCACTAAAAAAGAAAATAATAATAACATATAATATATAATATATAATATTCATTAATGAATGCCCTGGTGTTCACTGTGCCACTACATTCACAAGCATTGCTGAGTAGAGTGTCAAATACGTGATATTCCTGTAAATGAAAGTCATACTGTGGACAAATGTTGGAGCATATTGGAGGGATTTCCCCGTTTGAACAAACAGAAGCTCTGACAGTGTTAAAGTGGCCCTGGTGTCAGTTTTACACCTGAAATATTGCCAGACTTTGGAGTTTCTGCCTTGATGTCATGTTTGCTTCGTTCTGAACCAAAACGATGCATCTTACATATGACATCATCACGCATGAGTAACGAAGGTGGAAAAGATAAGCAAAATGGTTAAGCAGGCAATTCAAACGAGTCCAAGGAATCGAGCTACTGGGAACTGGTTCTCAAAAAGAACCGGTTCTTGAATCCCATCCCTATCTACATATTTATCTAATATTATACAGTCTGTTACTTTAACTGTTTTGTTTCCTGAGACATGCATTGAAACAGCTGCTGGAAAGCAACATGTTTTTTATTTTTATTTTTATTTTTTTCTGTTCTGAAATGTTCAGAACATTTTACCTGTTAAACAAAAGATGAAGCTGTCAAGCGTCACATGTTGACTCAGTAGAAGTGGATTAAAGGACTGACAGTTAGTGCTCATTACATATTGATACAGCAGAACATACTGTAAAGGGTGTATTAAGTATTAAGCACTTTAAATTTTTCCCACTCTCCAGATTTGTGAGCCAAATTTGTGAGTCTTAAATGTTTTATTTACTAGGAGCTGGTGAAGCTGCAGTATGGTAATTTGTGTGTGTGCTGCTGTGGGGAGTTGGGGCTCGGTCCTGTCGCACTGGAGTTGGTGAACACACACATGGAACGGTGAAAACAAACACAGGAGGAGATGCATAAACATGTCCTCATACACACATAGAATCAGTACGCATTTATAATGCTGCTGCTCGTGTCTTCAAAGGCAAAAATGAGTTTCGCTTCTCAAAGCTTCTTCCAAGTACAGGCAATCTGATTGGCTGAGATGAGCCCCCAATGGGCGGAGCCTAAGAATAGCCTGTTTTAGCTCACAGTGTCTGAACTGTGAAAACTGGCTGATGATTTGAGACTGACAGAGGCTTTCAAACTGTCAGATTCATAACATACCATTCCTTCAGTTTAACTTTTCTTTTTTCCTCTTTGTCTAATAGTTCTTTATAGAGAGGCAAAGCCCTGCCCCTCTGGGTGGGATTAAATTAAGGAGTATCCATCAGTTTTACACATATGGAGGTGGAAAAGAAAAGAAAAGAAAAGAAAAGAAAAGAAAAGAAAAGAAAAGAAAAGAAAAGAAAAGAAAAGAAAAGAAAAGCAAGTGCAGAGAAAAAGGCAGGAAGAAAAACTACAAATGAGTGAAAAATGACATATCAAGACAAAAAGGAAGAAATTTGTTATTTTTATAAATATTTCTATAAATATAGAATTAGAACTAAAGTTAAATATTATTTACATATCTATATTAATGTACATTGATGTAAAAGTGTTGAAGTATCAGACTGTGACCATAAGTTAACATTATTCTTAAGGCATGTACATAAATAGACAGAGTATATAGATAGACCCTCCTGAACGTCACAGAAGTCCCATCATTATGATTTTGTCTCCATCGTTTGTCACAGTAGGTTTTTCTGCAGTTTCACCTTGAAATTACTTTTGTATATTTATACAAACTAGGACTTTTTTGGCTAGTAAAACAATATTTTAACTAGAAAAACACCATATTGTTAGCCTCATATCAAAACTGTAACTCACACACAAATGGACAAAAGTCTGTGGAGCCGTTGGATTCAGGTGTGTCTTTTCTAAAAGGGTCTGGGACACAAAACAGTAGCCCTTGAACTTCTCCAGCTCCACTGTCGGGCACAGTTATGGTCATTTTGGCTCTAAAAGAACCAAATGGTAACAGTTCAGGGGTTTCATTGACAGTTTTTAAACCCATGGGTGTCATTACAGCAGATTCATCCACTGTATGTGTGAACTGGTCCAAGGCAACGGAGGATAAATGAGTTTCCGTCCACACACTCCCAGGTGACTTTTGGACATACATGTTATCTATTTACAGTTTCCTTCAATCATGAATTATTCTATAAAAACTACCAGATAAGAAACAGCGTCCCTTAAAACATGTTCATGACATGTGAAAGAAATGAGGTGGTTGTGGTTTGTGGGTCGAGCGAGGAGAGGAGAGGAGAGGAGAGGAGAGGAGAGGAGAGGAGAGGAGAGGAGAGGATGATGGGTAGGTGGTGAATATGACACCTCTTCTAGCGTTCCTCA
>JAPTYQ010000018.1:37913113-37938858 GCA_029814465.1 Ostorhinchus cyanosoma
CCGACGAGATGAAAGATGACAGGTGGAAGCGACACAGAAGGCAAATCCAGATCTAGGATTATCGCCAGGGGTCAAATCCAAATCCTGCGTCACAGCCCCTGGATGTCTGAACATCATTTATAGCCTGCGAGGCCCCAGTCAAAACAGCAGTAAGTCCTGCTCTTACTTTTGATTATTCATAGAAAAACCATCAAATGTTTAAAAAAAAAAAAAAAAACCCTGCACAAACCATTATGTACCTCACTTTCTAAAACGCCACATTACTTATACAGTTATACTCAGATATAATGAATTTCACTATGACAAAAAATAATTTGGGTTAAAGAACTACAATTATGACCAGTAAATAAATAATCTAAATGACAATAAACAAAAGAAGTCTAATTACAATAAATAAAATCCTGCTTTTACATTTCCCTGCAGTGTGTCTCCTTCTGTGATATATTCTGACAGTAACAGTCGTGCCATCGGTGTGAAAATGTTCAAATAACTCAGACAAGTGAATAGTTTCAGGTGGAAAGCATGCAGGCTTTCACATACGTGGAAATCAGCAACTCATATCACACAATTCCACACGAGGCCTCGCTGATGCAAAGACATCATCTGTGCGGTTACAAGGCAGACCGAAACTCATCTGAAGCCTAATGTGATCAAACCTCCAGAGCTGAGAAGGAGCCCCCTGGACCAGAAGCCACCCAGAGTTGTGTGGAAGTAATTTCAGATGGTCAAAGCAACCTGGGGCAGAATTATGGATGCTTAACACCTATGAGCTCTGCTAAACTTTTCCTCTGTGGCAGGTGATTCCAACCATATTTTCTGTGGGTGGTGAGTTGGGAGGAAAGGGGTCATGGAGCTCTGCCTGTCCATCAGTGGCAGTATAGTGTTTCTGGAGCCAATAAACCAAGTGATTAGCTAAGGTGTGATTTTTTTTTTTTTTTTGCTATTAGCTTGTAAAGCGAGTGATTCGGTGAAGGCAAGACCTAAAATGGCAAGTGTGCACAAGAGCATTGTTCTTGTGACATATAATGTACAAATGCTTATTTAGTTTGTATCTGTTTATATCAGTTTTAGTAGATTTTATTATAATTTTTTGCTAATTTGTTATTTGACTTACATCTTCGTACAGCACTTTGGGATTCTGTCGTTTTAAATGTGCTACATAAATACACTTGACCCTTGACCCATTATTACATTTTTTAAATTTGCTTGGTATAAACACATTTGTGCAAGCCTTCAGCTGAGCTTTTAAATGTGGATCACCTCGGCAGACTTGCAGGGATTGCACGGGGAAGACGCTCAGAAATTACACCTGTATTCACGCACATGGCCTGCTTTCCAGCTGAGATTGCTTTTGTGTTATGTTTATATTTCACCATGTGTGTAACAGTCGGCTGACCTCATTCCTATGGCAGAAATACTACCCTTAACCTATTTCAAACATAAATTGTATTTTTTTTTTTTTGTCTGGTTCAGTATTTTGGCCGTCCACATGTATAGGAGACACAGAGGGGGTTTGGTACAACAGTGAGTCAATAATGGAAGCAAATGGAGGCTTGTGGCTCTTTCTTCTGGCATATTTTCCCCTTTATTACTTAGTTGATGGTATGGAAGCATATAGCAAACACAATAAGAGAAATGCAACAAAGGTCCCCTGTCAGAATCAAACTGGAGATATTGTACCCATTGATCCACTGGGGCGCCTTGATTTCTCTTAAACGCGATAACACATGCAGGCGACCACATAAGTGTGTCATGTTTGAAGAAATTAAAGCGAGTAATCACTTGTAATTCTCTGTGGTTACTGAATAATTTGTCCTGTGCATCTCTACAACGTTGTGGTGTATCAGCTCAATCTAATCCAGTTAAACAAGTTGTTTTGCTGCTTATTGGAGCAAAAAGATATCAACATGAAAAATTGTCTTTGAATTCCAAAAGGTCATACCCTCCCAGTGGTCAAATGACAGGCAGTGATGTGATATTCTCTTTTATAGCTTAGAGGATAAAATGTGCATTAGATCACATGCATTAATTCACTTCATGACAGCTTGTAAATTAATCTGGAGTCATTAAATTCATCTCTTGCTCATCTTGAATCTGATTTTGTATTCCAGATTATTTCATGCCTAATTGTAGAGTTTCTTCAGACCAATATTCCCCATAAAATATGACATAAACACGTCAGGGTCATGGGAAACATGGACTGCGCCTTTTAAAATTCCTCACTTTTTCCAGTTTTCAAGCCAACAAAGGTCGAGTTTTACAGCTTTGCAGGTGGGGATGATATACCGAGGCTTCCCCGAGTCCAACACTGATTTCTGGTGATTGAATTTACCTAGAATGTGTCAGTCTGGATGTGTGGTTTCACACATTATTTTACCATAATGAAATGATTAATTGAAACGTGAAGCATGCCTATATGTTTGCACAGTTTGAAGATTGTGGCTACATTTGAGAATGCACGGCCAAATATGCAACCGGCGTGTCCAACCCTTTAATACATCTGGGAAATGCATCTACAATCTACAATTTTATGCAACTGGAGTTCGATTTTCATTTAAATGTTGTACTTTCTGTCCTGTATTTACAGACACTAATACACTATGATGCACAGGATGTCACTCATATCGCTATTTAGACTGTATCAAATTCAGAAAGATGCCTTGATTTGGTAAAGGGACATGACCAGTGAAGACTTAATTGAAACCTGATGAGATGGCTGAATTTGATGTTTCTGTCTAAGAGCACACAAATGAGGATGACATTATTTGTGATAACAGCTTCAGATGTAGCATTATGAATGTTTTATCACACGCCCATTTGTAATCATATATTGCAGTACATGTCACAACTCACTGTATTTCTCCATAAGCTACAATATAACTGCCTGAGCCACACACTGATTGAATGGAACGGTGCAATATTTTGGCAGCGTCTGTGCATTTTGAATACTCGCATGAGACACAAAGCATCTAACAAGAATGATAACCTGTGTTTTGTTTCTTGTGTTTTTTTTTTCCTTCCTTTTTTTGATCTTATGTTCTTTACTATGTACAAATACATTTCCTCAGGAGGATAGTGGTTTTAACGCATTCTGTTTAGAATTGTAAATGTATTGCATAGGCCCTGCTGTCCAATTACATATATCTTTCATGTATGAAATCATGCATGCCTTTTTCTCTTAAAGGGGGAGGACGAGCACAAAGGGACCAACCCCGGCTGCATCAGAACAGTGTGCAGCCCACATGAAAAATAAGGTCTAGTGTCAGAGCCCTGAAGCCCTGGGCGAGGAGTGCAGCTCCATCAGCACACAGACCAGGGAGGGGAGCTGCTTTCCCCCAGACTGGAGCCCACTCCACTCCACTCCACTTCACTCCTGACTCCCGCTGTATTATCGCTGTCCTCTTGTAAGGCAGCTGACCCATAGGATCCTGAATCAATAGATTTCAGATCACATCCTTAATTAGATCCACAACAATAAATATCGTTCCTTGTGCTTTCAAGTGTTTTATTTTTCCCATATTAAAAATAATCTTTAAAGAGGCAGTTGAGGGAAAAAAAAAAAAAGGTCTGTTTATTTATTTTCACTTCATTCTCATTTTCAAAACAACGACTTGCTGCTGGGTACTAAATTTCAGTGACCTAAATTTTCCCAAATTGCTTTGAACTTTTCAAACAAAGCTGTTTAGATCCATAACTTATCAGTATGCCCTGCTGCTTCCACTGTCATTTTTATTACCAGATTCACTTAATTGCATAAACACTTTTTAATTGCTATGTTTAGAGTAAAAAAAAAACAAAAACAAAAAACCTCCGTTTTGCCTTTTTATAATGTGGGGAAAGCTTTGCCACATGTGTACACATCCTAATTCCTCCATCCTGATATCAGGCTGTTTTTGGTTTCAAGTCTCTGCATTGAATAATAGATAAATAATGTAGGATTTCTTATCAATCAGAGGAAGTGAATATAGTCCAGATAGCCTGAGATCAGATCTTAATTACTGACTGAAAATGTGTCACTCTTTTGCAAAAAAAGAAGGAAACAAGACCTGAAAACTACAAGTGCAAAGCTGAGTAAAATCAAAGTCCCTCTGAATAGGAACACTCATTTCACAACCGTATGTGAAGCCCAGTTGCAAATATGCATCAAAATTTGCCATTTTTGCTAGAATATAAGTATATCTATTCTTAAACACTGGAGACACATGTTTAAAACATAACATAGCTCCATCTACAAACACATGCAAACACTAGTGACATTTTATCAGCAAGAAAATCTGTTTTGTCTCATTAGTAAGCCAAAAAATGCACATTTACATATGTTGGTCTGCAAACATCTATAAAAGTATAGCATGTGTGTGCATGTCCAAACAATGTGAGACATACGGTATCTAATTAGCACAGAGCTGTGTGAATGCTTCGCGATTTGTCTGGTGACATATGCCAAGTCTTGTCTTGTCTCGAGCACATTTGCTCAGGCTCTAGCAGTTCACTGGCTGACTGTTCAAGAAGCAGGTGAAGAACCCTGGGTAAATGTCTATCAACCAAACAACCTCAACAGAACCTCTAATCTGAGAAGAACACACAGCTGAACAGAGCATGAAAGCAGGGCGTTTATCTGCACACCTTTCCTTTACACCAACTCAGAAACCAAGCTGACCGTATGGGGGACGCAAACTGGGGACAAGTTAGCTTCAAAGCCCTGAAGAAGTTAAAGGGCTTAGGGCTTGGACAGCAGGAGCAAGGGGGACTTCACAGCCTTACCTGATGGGGTTTTTGGTCTGGGTTGCCACCACACGGAAGCCTCTCTGAATGTGTTTTCGTTTCAAGTGTTCGTTTGAAGTCAGCAGGCAGAAAGGTCACGCCCTCTTGGTCACAGCAGGTTTGTTGAAGCAATGGCGGATGGCCAGTGGCTATTGCTAACGTTCAGACTTTCGTCTCTTTCTTTGTATACACAGGAAATAATAAAGAATAATGTAAAGCTATTGATCCAGTGCCTGGGCACTTTAAGAGGTTTTGGTGATATACTCCTAGAATTCCAGGTATTTCCAGGGTTTTCCAAAGCTATATGGTTTGGGATTTAGGGACTCCCGGGTCACAAGAAGAAGAAATCAGGATGACACCATCACCTGCAACAGAACACAAAAGAAAGAAAACAGTCAGAAGTGTGTTTTGAACACATCTGAAAAGAATGACACTTCCATTGCAGCCCTGAAAGAGCACCCACAATTTCTGCACCCCATCCCTGAAATCTGAGAATATAATGAATGTCTTTCAAGAGAAGGAAACCAGAGCAGTATGACTTCCATCAGGATCTCAGAAAGAAGCAGGGTTTTTTTTTTTTTTTTTTCCCCAGAGCCAACAAAATTAATCTATAATTATTTGTATGCTATTACAGCAGGACAGCCTCTTATGATTTCAAGATTACATTTAATAGCAAATGAACTGCTGTGAGTAATTTCTCTTCTCATTCCACTGAAGACTTTTAAGATGAGAAATGAAAAAGGGAAACTTAATTTTCCTGTAACCAGAACAAGACATATTCCTGTAATAGCATATATTATTGACTGTTCTGCAGAGGATCACTCGTATACGACAACAAAGTCTCATAGACAATACATATTTATTCAACTGTCAATTCCAGCAATGGGAAGAAAAAAACGTGTAAAAAAAGACTTTGAATTCCACATGGGCCTGGTTTGTGAAGCTGGATAAATATGCTTGTCATATGTTCCAATAGTTCCACTGTGACAGAGATTTAGTTAGGGAATACAGGCGGGAGAGACAGACGGTTTGTGATAACTGAATAGGTCTTTTGAAGCCATTTCCATTTGGAAACACTGCACGATTATTTTTACCTCTGTGGTTAAAGCCCATGTTTAATTGTTCCCAAGAGTTCTTATTGTGGTGCTGATAAGGAGCTCGGGGAGCAACATTTAAAACTGCAACAAAAATAACTAGACTCTTGCTCATTGGCCACAGGTCTGAAAGAGTGACAACAGAGAATCTACGCAGAACAAAAGAGTTAAAAGAGAACAGAAGGAAGCAGACAGGCCTAGGCTGAGGTCTACGCTTATGACAGGTTTGTGACTGAATGGTCTCGACTGTGTCTGTCAGTCCTGATGTTAATGCATGTGGAGTTTAGAATACCACCATTTTTGTTTGACATGTCAATTTAAATAATGATCCCTTTAAGATATCTTAAATAAAGTCTATAAAGTGGATTAGTTAATAAATTATATTGATGACAGTGTTATGTCAGCACTTACAGCGGACACTGTTAATTTGTTGTCTCACTCCTTTAAAGGCCACGACTTACCGGTTTGTCGAGGCGACCTGTGGGAGTGTGTGTGTCGGATCAATAGCCCACCCACAGCAGAGCCGCGGGCCATCCCTGACCTGGGCTATTGATTAGGCCTGGCTCAGCTGCCAATAGCAATGTGCTAGATGTGACACCAGGCTAAGACAGGAGCTGAGGAAGGGGGATTCTGAATTGCCAGTGGCAGCCCCACAGCACACCGCAGATAAAAGTCAATTCCACTTAACCAAATCACTGACAACTAAATAGTTAGCAGACAGAAGAATGCCAAGAGTCTCTGATGGCAGCAGCTGGATGGCTTCGGGGATTTCCTAGCCCCTGACCTGTGTCGGGGAGCGCAACAGGCCATGGGAGAAACACTGTGACTTATGCAGGCCTCTATCTGTGCAGGCAGCATGACCTCTGCCTGCATGTCTGTCGGTTTGCCTTTGAACCTGATCACTTCTCTGTTGGTAAGTTACACCTGTTTTCCTGATTCATCGTAATGGCTCCCTATAGATTGATTGTGCAGGATCAAAATATTTGCAATAGGTAATGATAAACTTGTTTTTTTTTTCAGCTTGCATACATTAAATCTGCCAGATTTTTACAATGCATTTGCTAAAAAAAATTAATTGTATATTGTTATGAAGCTCATATACATGGATTTTTGAACAAAAAACCATTTCATATCAATATTTTTACATGTGTATAATCATTATTATAGTGTTTTTATAATGTGTGGCATTTTAAGGTAAAACAATGTATCTATATTAACAAAAACAAAAGCTTTATCAAACCCTGTATAGTCAGATTTAGACACTGATATCACTTCATAAATGTTAAGGGAAAGATACTGAGGTTTAATGCAGAAAAAAGTACACAAATCTGGAGCAAAAAAGTCCCGAAATGTATTTAATGATATTTGAACCAAACAACCCTTCTCCTTACCCTATCCAAAATGCTTTTTATTGCCTGAACCTAAAAACTGTCAGAGGTTAGAATGTGAACTCTGCTGCCTGGTGGAAAGGTCCTGATTTTTGTGTATTTCCCATCCACCTCAAGTGCCTCCAGCCTATTGAGAAAAGGCGGAAAAGTAGCAGATCCGTCAATGCCAAATTGCAACATGTATGTGTGGTTTGCAAAAATGGAATGAACAGCTCTTCTATTGTACGACCACTTATTCTTAAGGCAAATTATCAGATTTTTTTCAAGAACATATAATAAACCGGGGCTGTGCAGTCGTTAATGCCTATGCCTGCCTCTACAGATGTAATGCAGTCCCTCTAAGGTTGTCACACTCCTTTCAATCCATCTTGTTCCCAGTCATTACGAGTCTACATTAGAGTAGTTTACATGTCACTTTACTGGCCCTTTGCTTTGTGAATGTAATTCTGTGACCATGGCCTGCTTGTACATTCAGCGCCTATCTATGGTGCCATATCTCTCCTAGTAATTGCTGAGTGACAGAAAGGCAATACTGACCACTTCATGATAGGACGGCCAGACTGACTGGACACTAGCCTCTTGGCTCTGGGTCACTCTGGCCAGACTGACCTTATCTGCCCAGGTCGTTAGGGGTCAGTCACCCAGAATTTATAAGGAGTTTACTTGAGTTGCCGTGGGTGCCATACAGCAAGGTCGCCTGACCCTGGCGAACTGCTTATATCGGGTATTGATTGCAGTTTGTCTACTTCAGTTGAGGCTGGACTAATCTCCCAACACTAGGGTCTCAGGGGCAGGGGCTTCAGTGTAAAGTTAAGTATTGGAAGTAACAAGCGGGCTGGTGGGGCGAGTGGATACCAGTGACCATAAAAGAAAAACAACAAGAGTTGTGGGGCTTTGGGGTTTAAAAAAAACTGTATGTGTAAGAACAGTGAGAGAGGCTGGAAAAAGGTTCTATTCTTACGCTGCACTCGGGGGGTGAAGTTGTGTGCATGACACTTTGAGTTGAAAATGAGACCTTTTGAAATCACCTTTTTTTTTTTTACACGTTTTGTCTATTTTCGTACAATGCATTAACTGAATGTGCAGTTGAGGAATCTATAGCTGTTTGTTTCTATCTGAACAAACAGGGTCACCTGTGTGCATGATTTCAACGCATACTTTTATTTCTATCACTTTAAGCTGATTTTCTCTTTTTTTTTTTCTTCTGGTTGATGTAAAAGTAGGAGTCAGTAATAAGTACTTTTTCTAATTATCACTTGTTGGCAAGAAAAAGTAATAATACAGCTATGATCACAATTAGCTGCGAGTCTTTGTGTATCATTCTAACAACATATGAATAAAAATGTGATTGTTAGTAAGCAGCTAGCTGTGTATTTGTGCATCTGTATCAGCTCATGTCTGTGTGAGACCCTTTATGTACATACTAAAGCATTCCTGATGCTCGTTAGATCTTGTCTCTCAGCAGCTGCTTGGCACCGTTCATATTAAATCACAATAATGGCAGATGAGCTCTCACACTAAAGAGACAAGCATCTATTTGAAACTGCACTTTATTACACTTTGTTCCTTTTAATAAAAAAAAAATACGCGAAAAGATAACCCGGTTTTTAAAATCCCAGATAAACAGCAACGATTGCATCTTTAAATAATAAATGATCCCCTGCCTCTTGCAGACGGGAATATAACTGAAAATAATTGAAGACAACAATGTCCTATAAGAGCACCACTCGAGCAGTGCTGATTCAGAATCCCTCATAACTTCAAACATTCAGTCATAAAGTATGGATAATCTGAAAAAGAAACACATGCGTCTGTTTACAATTTCCTTCTAATTAAGGGTACAGGATGGGGTCTACCTTTGTTAAAGTTGATGTGTGTTTGTTAGACTTCCCGAGAAACTGTACCACTGGCAAATTAGGGGTGGAATACAAAACGAAACAAACAATAACACTCTAATATGATCTGCAGTCAAGGAATGAATATTTCACAATCTGTCTACATTTGACACACTTTCAGTCGAGAACAAAGGATTCCTAAACAACAAATTGCCCAAACTTGGCCATAAGATGATAACCTTTTTGACCTGCATTAATTCACAAAAATATGGTCGCAAATTCCACTTCACAGCTCTGCAGGAAATCTGTCCTCAATTTGTGTAGTTTTAAGGACATATTGTTCCTTGTTTTAAGTCAAAAGGAAAATTTTGCTGGTAGTTGTGGAAAAGAACAGATTGAAATAAATCGGGCACAGATCTGGAAGCGATGGCACAGGAATGGGAAAAACATAATTGTCTATGTATTCATATTCACTGGTATTCAGCACTGACGGACTGTTTGGTACATGAAGAAAAAGCGGCTGGTCTTCTATCCACGTCCACACGCACAACAGTATTTTGCGTTTTGCGGCCGTTTGTAAAGGTGTACAAAAGAGTATGTAAAATTAGGTAAGCACCGTGCAGATGAAGGTGATGTTTTCCCATTTTCCCTCTGTGAAAAAGCCAAGCAATATGCTGTGTGTCTAAGAGGGATAAGGCAGTGCTTGATGATTAATCACTGGACATAATAAAGCTTCTCACCATGAGCGCACAGTCCAGCTGATTCTATGATATGATT
The DNA here is from genome assembly GCA_029814465.1 of Ostorhinchus cyanosoma. Classification (NCBI taxonomy): domain Eukaryota; kingdom Metazoa; phylum Chordata; class Actinopteri; order Kurtiformes; family Apogonidae; genus Ostorhinchus; species Ostorhinchus cyanosoma. The sequence goes on from JAPTYQ010000018.1 coordinate 37,922,969, forward strand.
GGGGCCGATTAGAAAAGAGAAATAATCATTCCTTACAGTGCATTCATAGTGCACTCTAATGATATCTTCTGATTGGACCTTGCAGAGAAGATAATAAGGGCCGTCTTCAGAATGGACTAAGATTATTTCTTTAACTTCATGAAATGGGGCCACAGGCCTGGATGCAGCAGATTTGAGGATTAAGATAAACTGACCTTTCACATTATGTTGCCATGTATAAAAGATGAAGTTTACAGTCTCTCATCACATTAGACCAATGGTTAGAGCCTCTGTGAAGCCCCTTTGAACACTACAATGGTTTTTCAGACTGCTATACAACAGGCCTCTACCCCCTAGTGTGGGATTACTGTGCCTGTGCACAGTTGTATGAATGTGTATTTGTGTTGGATGGGTGTTGTGGACATGTATGCTTGCTTGTTAAGAACCAATGTTGTGCAAAAAAAAAAAGATCTCCTTTCTTCTTCGCGATCACATGTATTTGAATTGTATTTTTTTTTAAAGCATGACGTTTTTATTGATAATGCCTGAATTTAACTGATTCAGCTCGCTCAGTTTAACATTTAATAGCGGTGTATAACTAGTATCCATCACTGTATCTGCCAGCAGTCATATCAGCAGGTGTAAGTGTAAATGCCTATTCCAATTCGTCTCTGTTTTGGGACAGGTCACTCTGCCCTGTTCTTTAGAAACTCCTGAGAAGAGCAACCAGACTGGCTTTCATTTCCACAATTCCACAGTGCAAAGTATTGTTGTCATGCCAAGTCTCTATGTCTGGTATTGGATCTCAACATCACAGTTCTCTGGAAAAAAAAAAAAGAAAAGAATAACAGAAGAAAACTGTCAAAAGGAAGGCAAAGTGTCACTTGTTTCAAATGCAAACCAACATGTTTAAAACATTTTCTTGCATCAAGTGATTTTATGTTTAAACTAGAGGAGTAATCCACCTGTCAGTTACAGATACTGTCACTTGATTTTCAATTGCAAAACAAGTGAAACTACATCTGAAACAAGTCAAACGATCTAACCCCAATAGTTCTGCTTTTCTGTTTTTTTTGTATGTTTTTTTTAAGGTAGGCAAAAATGGACTAAATAACTTGTACCAACTTTTGTGTCCTCCTAGTCAAACTGATGTTTTCAGATCATATGTGTTCAGTAGAACCAAACTGTGTAATGTGCCAGGATGAAGAGCTATAGGCTTATACAGGCATCTGACTACTGGCCAACATCTCCGGGCCTCTTTGATGTGGGAGACATTGCTTACCCCTATAACTTACAGCCCAGCTCTGCAGGGACTTATTTTTATAACCTCTATTATTTTCTATCATAAATATTCAAATCCAGATCTTAAATCCCAAGCTTAGTGAGGAGAATAGCCAAAAACAACATGCAGCTCTTCAGCTTCCCCCAGCGCTCGCTCTTCTATAGAAAATCATTATGAAGATTAATACAGAAATCAAACAGAATGCTGAGACGAGACTGTGAGACCCAGTAAAAATAATGCACTCATATGAAAGGACTCTGGATGCAATTTTTGGTCAGAGATCTCAGGCTTTTTTGTTCTTTATTTGTTTGAGCATTTTGACACATTCTGAATTTCCTCCTTTAGGCTGTGAATTAATATTTGCAGCTTGAATATTAATCCTGATTCAGTAGTGGATTAGTTTGCTATTGTCCCCTCTGTGCTGAGCCCTAAATAAAGGCGCTGACATGGAGAGGAAATCTATACCTCTCGCCCCGCAAACAAAGACCTCTGCACCCAGAGATAACACGTGTCCCTGCTACCCATACCCCCCAACTCTACCCACACGCCGGATCCTCCCTCTCCCTTTTCTCTCTCCCTCAACCTTCCATTCCCCGTTTCTCCTTCTCTTCCCCACTCTCTTCCTCTCAGTCTCTCTCTTACTCAGAAAAACTTTGCCATGGTAGATTTGCAAGGCAATTGTGCCCTTAAACCGCGCCTCTTCCTTAGCTTATACCATGCATTTTCCAGAGTTTATCAAAGAATACAATGGGGTTATGCTTTCACCATTATTCTCCAGGCAAGAACAGTAATTTAAATGCACCAGTACTACTGAGGCAGGGCGCAGCCCTGCTGTCTCACTATGGAACAGAGAGAGATGAAAATGCATTACAAAAAACGCACTGCATTACTTTGTTGACCTTTCCTGTTCTCATAGTTTACAAACAGCTGTGAAGCTCCTTCCTTTGGGCTCTTTGTACATCAGAGACTAGGACTGATGGAGGCACGCCATGCTTAAATGAAGGGCTTTTTCTAACTTGCCTCCGTTGTGGCTCACAAACACAACCTAACAAACACACATTTACTTTATCTGCGCCGCCAAAGCAGTTGCCAAAGTGAGGGAGGAAATACATAGCGAAACAGATATGATGGGATCCTTTTATGTAAGTATATATTTTAATACATAGTCTGTTGAGCAACAAAAGAAAAATATCTAAACATATGCACATCAATACAACCACCCACATAGTGAAACAAGTTAAATTTCTTATCCACTGTAATAACATCAGTCAATATTTTTAAAGTTGTTTTTTTTTAATAGTATTTGTAGCTGGAATTGTAACAATACTGTGATAAACTAAATATATAGACAGTTAGACTTCAACTCTGTGAACTGCTGTCCTCCGTGACACTGACCAGTACATACCTGCGAGCCTATATAACTGGAAATCTGCACGCATGCACACATAGACATGCATACACACGGGTTTTATCACGGTATTGTGAAAACAAACAGGAACATTGAGTGCTGTGCTTCAGATGGTAGACCTATATGTGTGACCTGAGGCTCAATTCCATGCGAATATTAGCAGGGACCTGAGAGGAGGAAAATGCTGAGGACAGAGGATGATACAGAAAGGAAGGTAATGAAGTGAAATTCAAAGGAAAAATAGTCAAGGAAACACTGAAAAGATAGGAGAAAGGGGCAAGAGAGAACATGGAAAAAGAAGAGGGAGAAGGAAAAAGGAGTCGAAACACAGATGCCAAAGAACCGAAGAGAACGTGGAACAGATATTGGGCTGCACTGTGCAGTTGGACGGGGTCTGGACCGCTCTGTACTCATGGTCAAGCTGATGAGAATGGGCGGCCACTGCGATGCCATTATGTTGTTAATCAATCCATTGGTGTCTGCGTGTCTGGGTGGGCAGATACTCACAGTCTGGAAGGGGTTAATGGGAAATCAATGGTGGGGATGTGCTTATGAGCAGGACATGGGGAAAGAGGGACAAGGGGGAGAGAGCGAAAAGAGATAGAGGGCGGGGAGGGGGAGATAGGAACATTGTTTCCTGTGATAGCAGCAGACTTCCCAGATGTTATCTGTCATTCAAGGGAGCACTCTGGTGACCAGATGTTTAGGCTCAACGTGGTGGAGTGGGTATACATCCTACTGGAGGATCAATATAGGTCAAGTGCATGGTAATATTTATCGCTACTCTGCACACACCCGACATTGATGTCTTTGCAACGCAGAGGTGTGTCCTGAGCTGAAAGAAAATTCTCTATATGCACCTTGGTAACAGGGTTGTTTATTTCAGCGCGATATATTTGTCTTGACGGTGTTTTCTCATTAATATGGATCATACAGTATGTCTGGCCCGCATCAGCAATATCTCATTCTTACATCCATTAAGAAAAACAAAGGGGAACACTGATTTGGAAGGAAAGGTAAAATAAATACAGCCCAAATCAGGCAGAGTAGTTTTCTAAAGGCCTGGGGGCATGTAGGGAGGTGGGTGGGGGGTTGGAAAGGGGGAACCAAGTGCAGGTCCCAGTGCAGTGAGATTCTTTGTAGTTTGAGCAGACTGAACTAGCCAGAGGCTCACTGCTCTAACCCCGACTACTCAGAGAGACTGTTTGGGGAAATTACACCACAGAGTAATAATTAATCAAGTAAACGCTGAACTGCTTTGATTTGGATTACATTAACATATTATCAATAATGTATTAATCAAATACAAACAAACACCTCTGCATAACAGCATACTTAAGTAACTACATTTTCACACTTGAAAACTTGTGTCTGTTCATCTATTACAATAACCACAGCCAAACTATACTGGAAGCAGATCTTTTTTTTTTTTTTAGAGCAACGCCTCTCGGCACATTAACTGTCTCTGCTCATCAGCTCCCTTCTTCATCACTGCATCACCCATTTCAAGTGCTTCTACCAAAAAGGCAAAAAAAATTATGAATTCATTTATTTACGCTTAACAATAGCAAAATGCATCATGCCGAATAAATAAACACACCACTGATGAAGCACTGAAAACACAATGAAAGTAATTTGTGCAAAGCTACTCCAGGTTTGATTCCAAAAGTAGCTAAGTGGATTGAAGAGTTAGTCACTTTTATCATTTGCAGAGGAGTCGAATCATCTCTGCTTTTGTATTTTCACTTAAATGCATGTTCTGTTTTTCTCTGATAAGTTGTGTTGTTTAAAAGCATCCGTTCTCGCCTAACGCTTTGTTCGTTGGGGGAACTTCATGCCCAGGGATTTTCTAAACACAATTCATCAAAGTGGAACGGCAGTCTTTTTTTTATGCATTCCTAATCCTTTTTGCTGCAGATGAGAGATTTGCTGTTCAGACTCATTAAGATTAAAGCGTTTTGCCAGAGTTATTTAAGAATGCAAAGTTCCATGTGAGACCTCTCAGAGTTCAGAACAGAAGAAAATCCTATCGACACGCTTGGTGCACTGGGGGCTGATCTTAGCCTATATTTCTATATTTGGTGTCAGTGATTGAGTGATAGCATTTGAAACGGGTTTTACTGCCTCATTATAGACGAGACAATCGCTCTTGTTTTCTTACCATCAGCGAGAGTTAATGACTGCGATTGCTCTTTTTGTCTTCACTTGTTAGATCATATTAAAAAACTGTAAACACTATGCTTCCATTTTTAAAACTTTTCTGACAAAGTTACAGCTGGTTTTAATCTTTCCCAGTTTAACAGGTCTGATAATGAGCATTAACTGGCAGATAAATTAGCTCTCTTTTCAGGAGGTAAACAATTCATTATGGTCATAAACTTTACTCACTTATTGCAGTGAAGTGGGTAGAATTTGCTTTCTAGTATTATTTTGGCTATAGTAAAGATATCACTCCTCTGCTTGGACAGACAATAGTTAATGTTTAGCCGGAGGAGCCTTTTAGCTGAAAAAGAAATTATCATTGGCCTGGATTTTTAATATTAGCTTTTTTGGCAGGAGGCTCAGTAGTTGTTTGGCTGCTCTAAAGCTATAGAAGGACTCAGATCCCGTTGTTGCTAGAACACAGCTTCAGTCTCGGCACCTTTCCCAAACTTTCCAGCTCCAAGTGTCGCAATCTGGTTCCATTTTACAGCTGGCCTTGAGATTGTAACAGAGCTCCTTTCTCTCCCTCCTCAACCACATATTTAATCCCTGCGCTTATGTCAAACTTAATTACAGGACCTTGTACGAAAAAATAACAAGTGAGCCTTGTAGGGGTGGGAGAGAGGAAAAGAGAGTAGTAAGAGAGCGAGAGGAAAAGAGACATAAAGAGAATGCTATAGGGAGAGACATAGGGAGAGGTGTGAGGAGGATAAAGGAACAAGTCAGACATTTAATATGTGGACTCTGTGTTAAATGACCAAACAAAAAGCTTTGATGCTTCTTACATGACACTGACACAGTAAGACTCTCTTGTAAAACTATATTTTGATGTCCAGCAATCGTAAGTGATCTAAGATACACATCTGTGAAAAGACTCATACGGATATTCTGTAGTTGGTGGCAAAGGTGAAACATTTTAAACAAAGACAGGCACAGAAGGTAGGAAAGTATCTTAAGAGGTTAGCGTACAATCCAGAAAATTCTCCTCAACTCCCACAAACCAAAAAGAAATAATCATTAGACTACGTCAGTTACCAGTTTGTGTATGTGTGTGCACGTGTGTTTGTGCACATAAAACTATTTACTCTGTAGAAGTGGAACAGCCGGGGAGAGATGTTTAGTCTGTCAGTTTAAAACTATTACCTCAAACTCTGAAAATATGAGCTGAGCCTGTCGTGCATCGACACAGGGAGACAGCACTGTGAAGAACAAACCTTTGAAAAGTCTAAATCAATTTTTGGGGGAGTAACATAACAAACGCCTCACCGCAGTGAAGAAAGGGGGAATCTCTTTTTTAACAGTTTGAAAAGCACATATTCATACAATCTTCATAAGGCAAAACAGCATAAATGCAGTATACATGAAGCCTTTTGAAAATGGAGATGACGGGAAGGGAGAAGACACAGGGATGCTCCTCAAAAAAATCAGACAAAACACATGGGAAGACCACCGCTGCTATGCGTAACCTGCTTTTTCCTCTACTGTGTCACACCGGTCACATTGGATACACCTACCCTCCCACCCTTTAGGCCAGCCTTCGGGCTAAAGCCTTCCCACACTGAACTTGAGCGGACAAGCTATGGACCAAAGGAGGGAGAGAGGTTCCCATGCCACTGGTGCTGGAACCGGCGCGCCACACGGAGGTATTTATAGCAGACCAGCACTAAAGGGCCAGGAGAGAGGGCATGCTTGTTTTCCTTTCCATTCCCCAGGCACTTTCGCCAGGCCTCACATGTGGGTGTTAAATATACACTGGGAGCAACATTGTAGGGGCAGAGAATAGGAGGCAGTGGGCTCCCTTGAAATAGGAGTGTTTTGAGGGTAAAACGGGGGGATAATGGGATGGAGAATGAAGAGAAAGATTAGGGGGGCACAGTTTGGAGTAACATGGATACAGACTGGAAGAGAGCTGAGTGATTTAAAGACGGGAAAATAAGCAAAAAAGGAAGGAAACAATAAAAAAATAAAAAAAATCAAAGGCACACAGCTAAACTGAGAAATGTGGAAGTAAGAAAAAAACTGTAGTTGAAGTGAATTTGTATCATCAAGTCTTTGTCAGCTCATAGGGGTGTAAGAAGGTAAGACAGGCCCAGTCAAGGCCAAGACTAGGATCAGAGGTTACGGTCCAGATCAACTGGATCATCTGGAGACTCTGCAGAGCGCCAGGGGAAAAACCCAGAGGGCACAGGCAGAAAGGTAGTGAAGCACTCATGTTGTTGTGGCCTTCAACATCAAATTAGATCTGGATCCAAGAACCAACACACCCTATCTCCAGCTGCTTCCTCTATATACTCTATGATGTATGCCTCTCTCCTTCTCTTTCTGGGAATTCCAGAGTGACATTATTACTATGATGAAAACAGACCCTATAAATACTGAGCACTATGATGAATATAACAGCGATTATGGGGGCAGCGATAATTAGATCAGGAAAGAAAGAGAGGCTCATTGAAGTTTGCTCTGTTTTTGTGTTTGGGAATTCCTTTCAACCTTGTGTCTTAATGTATGAAGAATTACAGAGGCATCGGTAGTGTGGTAATCATCTGGGTCTCTAGGAGGGCCTCTTGGGGCCTCTTCAGTGATCCTCTCTCCTGTTTCAGCTCACTGCTCCCTCTTACATCTCTGTAAAAGCCACCCAGCTGTCTGCTTTTTTAATGATAGTTTGGCCAACAAACAATTAATGGGCTTCCCTACAGATGCCTGTTAAAAAATGAAACAGCAAGAACCATGGAGTGCTCCCAAATGGTGCCATTCAGAAGCTTACAGCTGTCTTTCCATCCAGTTTTGCTCATCAGATTTTACACTCGTCAGCAGCTCTCTAACCCACAAAGGTCCAGCTTAGATCTTTCAGCCCTAAGAACACAGCTTTAACAACACCCTGACCTGAGCCCCTGTCTAAATCCCAACTGTACAGCGGCCATCCCACTAGCTGATTGCGTCAGAAAGATTCCACAGCCATGGCCTCTGTTTTTTCATACTTGTGGGAAAATAGCAGTTCATGTTTCCTTGGATGCTTCACACATTCCTCACCCTGTCTTCACATTGTGGGGCCCCAGAGACTGGTTAAGGCTGAAGCCACTCAAGAGGAGGCGCTTGGCACAAAGAGGCGTGGCTAAATAAAAAAGGAAGGCAATTTTTTATAGTTTATTTAGGCCTGAGTTGCTAGGCGATGTGAACTCAAAAAGGCACTAATTACATTTCCCTGAGTTTGATGAGTATAACAGAACTTAACAGAAACTTTCCAGCTCATTTAACCTCTCAGAACACAGCTGGGAATTATAGATAACAGAACATCTGGAAGTCACAAAAATACTTCTCGAGCGTCTAATCCAAACTAATTCAAAAGTCACCACATCCTGCAATGAACGACATCCCAAAGCTAACCCACTGACAGCTCCAATATTTCATATTTTGTTGTAAAAACGCATCCGTCATTGAATGGCATTCCAGTAATTTGGGCAAAAGTTCATACATTCTGCTACGCAGCATCTTTTGTTTCTATTTCACAATTATAATACTATGAAGAATTACCCAAACCAACATGCTATGTTGACATTTACATGCACTTGCTCCACAAACACACACACATCCAATTCTTGGAGCCACATGTTGCCACATTCATTTATTCTTAAAAAAAAAGGCAAAAACAAGATACACTTTTTCTATTTAAGCACATATGAACAACACTCATATTTCAAAACTGCATTTTTGCAATGCAATTCTACTGCACAACACACACACACACACACACACACACACACACACACACACACACACACAAATGCTCGTACTCTTCTTGGACAGATGCAAGTTTGGTCTCATCCCAAATTCCTGACCTCAAAATTTCAAGACAAAGGTAGTTAGTCTTGATTTATGCATACTTTAGCTCAGGATGAAGAGAGCAGGACACAGTAGCAAAGCAATTAATTTTGATGCTGAAAACATTATTAATGGTAATGTTTAAAACATCAAAGCTCCGGCTGACAGAGACACAGCATCTCCACTCTGACAAGATGGAACAGATGAGCTCACTTGAGTCAGTCAAGGTGAGGCACAGGGGAAAATGTAATTTGTCTCTCCATTGATTTTCATCAAAATTTCCTGGAGAAGGGGTGCTTCAAAGCAAGTTAAAACCCTTGTACTTAACGTACATTTTACAGTAGTACAAAGGTAGAGGGGATGGACACCACATGAGGGGTTACATGCTTAAATGCATCATGCTTCAGATTGTTTAATATAAAAGATGGTCTGCATGGGGCATATGTGAAGATACAGTATTTGTGTTTCATATTAAAAGGTTTAATGGTCCCCAGCTGACGCATAGGATGTAGGGGACAACAGAGGATGCACCATCAGTGAATGTATGAATCCTAGGTTCCTAATGACTGAGTGGGCAGTGAAAAGCCCCCCCCCCTATGTGTGTGGACTCCTCACAGTAGCTTTGGGCAAAGGGATAAAGCTTCTTGCACTCCCACATGTTCATTTACCCCCCACCATCAAACCAATTGAACCAGGGAGTCTGGGGGGAGCCACATTGATATTCACTACACATCTCCATCCCCCAGCCACAGCCATCCCCACTGGAAACATTATTTCATTACATATATTATGCATTCAGCATAAGGGAGTTGGTGAATGTGGAGTGTGCAGATGTGTGTGTGGGTGTGGGCCAGCTCAGATGTTTCCTTCTATGTATACATGGCTGTGACAAGCCTGTTGTAAAAAGTGTTTTTAAGAGGGTGTAAAGATATAACGCCTCAGGGTTCCAGTGTTAATGGCATTTAGTTTACTTTGTGAGAAAGAAGACAAAATATTTATTTCACACTGTTTTGTGTCAACATTATAAAAAGCGATTTTGCAATTTTTACAATGTAGGGACAAAGTTTCTTCAAGAGTTTGTATGAATTTCGGAGTTCATTTGAGTATGGGCATGTGTGTAGTGTCTCATGCTGGGAAGGAGATTAAGAGACACATTGAGAGAAAGACAGTGAAAGAGATGAAGACAGATACAGACAGACAGACAGACAGACAGAGTTCTTTCATATTGCTCAATGGTCTCTGGGCTCCAGTCCAGATGTCCCCAGAACAGTTTTTATTTGTTAATGTCTTGTTATAAAAGCCCTTTTAAAAGCGCCTGCCGCCTTCCGCTTTATTCTTTAAATGGCTCAACACAAGACACTCTTGTCTGATCCGAACTGGAATCAATTTGAAAAAGAAACCATTTCACCTCTGATTAAGCACGGCTCTGTCTCTGCTGTGGCATGCTGACCTTTCCAGAGTTCTGCCTTGTGCTGCTAGGAGGGGCCAACTAGATGATATGCCGGGTTAATTAGACTGATTGACGTCAGCGGACCGGGCCTGAGAGTGGCTCAGAGTTGAACCCTCTGTGATTTGTCAGGACTTATAGCCTCATCTCTGTCAGGGGCCCTTAGATTCAGATTGAGTATAACTTTATTTCTACACTGCAAATTATTTGGTTCTTACCAAGATTTAAAAAAAAATGCAAATTTAGAAGTGTTAGACAATTTATCTTGTGTTAAGAGTTAATTTCTTATTTTAAGTGTTCATACTTCTATAGACATGCTTATTTCTACATTTAACAATGTTAATTCAAGAAATTATGTCAAGTGAAATTATATCGCAGCATGAACAGATATTTCACTTGGTTTGAGTACTTTTTTCCTCAGATTTTGTGTTTTTATCTTGTTTTTAGACACCCCTTATTTGCAGTGTAGCTACTGTTCTTTCATTTTCTAACATCGGTAAAAAAAAATAAACCATTTTCTTTGACATCAAAATGATTACAACTATAAAACCATTGCTGTATTACAATGGGTTTCGTGTGTTTTATCCTGATTCATTTTTAACTGCACAGGAAATCACATTAAATGAAGCTCAATATTAGTACAGATTCAGAGTTCACAATAAATGAAAGCCAAACTTGAAAATACACCACCTTTCTGACACTGTATATATATATATATATATATATATATATATATGTGTGTGTGTGTCATACTCAGGCCAGTCTGGGCCCAGTCGGTCATTTTTGTCACGTTCTGTCAGTTTTGACGGCTTTGCAGGGCTACGGGTTTTAAGTATATAAAAACATGTCTCTGCGTGATCACCATCTTACATCTCTACATTAGTCATTAATGTCTTCATCCCCCAGCTTATTTTATAGTCCATCTGTCAAACTGCAGTTCTAACATCACTACACGGACTCTACATCTATGTTATGTGTATCATGGGCATCTTTAACGTATAACTCCCTTGAGCAATAATATGTTGCAAGCCTACAATGCTTAGACAGAGAACTTCAGTGGGAAAGAGTCCACCAGAGATCAGCCTTCAGTCAAAATTCCAAGCCCTCTGCCTTGTACACCCAGAGAAATGTTGCCTAAAGAGAGGCCCGGTAGAAAGAAACCTCACCTCCAGTTCAAGCAGATTCCTCTGCCCTTTTATTTGCTCTCGTTTGGCTGCAGAGGGAACGTGCACCACTCTGACCTGGGGGCACTCATCCAATCAGCTCGCTATCTGCTGCAAGGGCCTCCATAATAGTGACATTTTTCCACCTCGTCAATAAAGTGGTGAAAGCCACCCTCCACCCGCTACTTGACCATTTAACTTCTTCCTGAAAAGGCCCTTTCTTTCTGTCTTTCTCTGTGTCTGGCTGAAATCAATAAAAGCAGAGCAAGGAAAGAGGCCAATCCAGCGGCTGCATTAACTGGTGGTCTGATCTGTTGTACAAAGAGGATGGTTGGCAGAGAAAACGATACAGGAGAGCTGGCAGTTCAAGTCTTTCTCATCATACAGCAGTGGGAGGAACCTGCTTCTTGTCTATGCTTTGTGTTTAAGTCCAGTAAGGACAAAGAGGTTTAAAATGCCTATTGACAGGAATCACTCAGACAGATACAGCACATTACACAACTACACAAACACACAATCACGTCAAGTCTCAGAACTGTATAATGCTCAAATTTACACTCAGAATGAAAGGTGACAAAAGTACGCAGCACTGACATATACATTAACAGATATAAACTCTGCAGTGTCTAATGATTATTGTTTGCCATGAGTCATTTAGCAGCTGCATTCACACATTGCCACATGTCTCAAGTGATTGACATAATGACATCAGAGTGAGAACAAAATGTCTTCAAATAAAGGAGTGGGAGGGAGAACATGAGAGAGATGGGTTACATCTATGCCCATGCTAAAATGAGTGCAATGCTTTGTTTGGTTATGCTGTCTGAGCTGAAATTGATTTCTGTGAGAAGCTCCTGCATTCAGATGAAATAAATAACAGACTCGCTAAGAGATGGGAGGATATGTGGAAGAGGGAACAGAAGGTGAAAAATGTGATAAAGGAAGAAGCAAGAAACAAAGATGGATGAGGTCAAAATAAATTTACAAGGAAAAAGGCAGAGAAACAAAAAATGAAGAAAATAGCAAAAGGTAGGGTACTGGATGTCATGTCTTTAGTGGAGCATGGCTCTGAAGAGAGACAGACTGGAAGACATCTGGAGTAGAGGAGGATAACAGCCACACACCACTCTCCAACCACAGACAACATGATGAGGGATTAAACTTCATTACAACATGTTATGGTAATGAATGGGCTGTGGCCACTTCTGGATGTGTTAGAGTAATTACCACTCTACATCTTATGTGTGAGTGACAGTTCCTCTGCATATTACTCCCACATCCGTGTGTTTGTTTGGGTGTGTTGTTGTGTACTGATCGTTTTCCTGGGAGTCCTTGGTTAGAGAATTCACTGAGGCCTAAGAAAAACCCTGGAAGTTTTTTTCATACCATGAGCCAAACATAAGGGACTCCTGCAGCTAATTAATAAAGTGAAACACTTAGACAGCTACTGTCATGCGTATCATCTCCCATAATTACCTTTACACTTCTCCATAATAAGAGATGGGTGAGGGCAGGCTCATGAAATGTGGTTTGCGCCAGTGTCTGGGCATGTGAGTCTAGGTTAGGTGCCAGAGAGGGAGGGGACAGACGAAGCTGCACACTCCAGAGGGGTGAGGTTGACTCTAGGTCACAGAGGCTGCCTGGCCTTATGGCTGACAGATGTTAGTCTGGTTCAACAAGAGTTGTGATTCTGGAAAAAGTTACACCACACTACACTCCACAGTGCAATTATCTTCTCTGTGTAAAGAAACATCCCATACATCATCACTCAGCAAGACATAAGCAAAGGCCCCTCCCTAGATTACAAAGCCTTTGATAAGCCACGCCACTTGTATCTACTGTCTAGATGAACTGCACCAAAGTTTTCCACTGTTTGAGTTAACCGGTCTGTCAGTAGTATTCCCCAGTGTAGTAACAGCATGCTTCTGCTCTAGACACAGTGCAGCAGCCTGCTGTGGTTGGCGTGCTGCTGCTAATGTCACTAATGATCCCCACACTGGAGTACAAGAGACCAAAACAGAGTCCTTTCATTTACAGTAAGCTTCCAAGTGTGAGAGTCAGAAGGGAGCCAAGGATGAGAGACAGGCAAAAGTATTGTCCCCAGAGAGCTCCTTATTCCCTCATGATACTAACACAGGGACGCGATAGGTGCTCCTCTGCAGATATTCAGTCTACACGCATGTATTTATTTGCTCATGTTAAGAATATGACAGATGTGTATATAAAGTGTGTGTACATGTTGAATATAGTCACTGTACCATGGTTTTACCAGGTGGGCACATGGACAAACACACCAGCGTTAGGCGCCACTGAAGAGAAAGACTGTTTTCCCACTAAGAGAAGAGAGCTAGGGGAAATGAAATGACAGTGGATCATTAGAGTGGGATTGCCTGCAGCTTGCTAATTTATGCAAATTAATTTCTTGGCTGACGTGGAGGGAGAGCGAGCGGGTGCCACAGCTTGGCAAGCAGTCAACATCGAGCGGCAAAAAGGTTAAACTACAGCACTCTGCTTTGGTGGTCTGGAAAGTTTAGCAGCGTAAGCCAGAAAGGGATGTGGTACACCAAGCAACAATGACAAAGAAACACAGAGTGTGCCAGCCCTCTTCCTGGCAAGGCGGGCAAACAAACAGCCAATCACGTCCATGCTGGCACACTCGTAGGCAAATGGCATGGCATGCTGGCCCTCTCGTCACCCCGCCTCCCCTCTCCGCTGCACCGCAGCTGCCCAGAATGATTTTATAAACATTTTGCCAGTGGATCAATACCCGTATTGATCAACCATTGTGAGAGTGATCCGTCTAAAACCCAGAGCTGCCTAGAGCTCAGTGATGGGAGGAGCGAAAGAGAGAGGCTGCAGAGAGGATGGAGAAAGAGAGAGAGTCTGCAGCCACAGTGAAAGGGAGAAGAGGTACAAGGGAAGAGAATGTGAGAGAGAAGCAGACGCAGAGCTGAAGGCAGGTGGGGAGAGGCAGGTTTCGGACAACGCTACCAGGCCACAGGGACAGGGGAGAAACCCATGGTAATTGCTTTCTCATTAAGGGAGGGCGGGTGAGGGCGGCTAATGATACTGCGTTAAGTATGCGGTAAGTGACAAATGAAGAAACAGTTCGAAGATATGTGTATATATACAAGACACAGGGTGATTCCCACACCTGAGGTTGCTAATGCCTATGCTAGTCTGGCCTGCTATGTAGCACTTACAGGTATTATGTTGCATGTGCATGTGTGTAAATGTTTGCATGAGGCTGCAAAGAGAAAACATGTAGGGATGATGTTGATGATGGGCACTTTATATATTTTGTGCACATAAAAAAAATCCATATATATGAATGTTTTGACTGTTTTGTCTTTTCTTTTTTGTCTAGAGGGCCTAAGTAGCTGGACTGTCAAACATCTTCTGTTTGCCTGGATGACAACATGGGACAAAGGAGGCCCAGAACAAACACACTCACGTGTTCAGTCAAATCAAAACTGGAAATTCTTGTGAAATCAAAGATCTTGTGTAAGGGGACGGCCTGCATCCTGGATACAAACTCATGAAGAAACCAACTGGAACATTTCTGATCATGGCAGTGATTATAACGTCCAAGGATGAAAAGGGCAACAATGTTATAATTCCTGTTGAAAAAGATTCGTCAGCTACAACAACTGCTACAGCGTTGAAACTGATATGGACATAACTACATTTGGGATGGGAAAGTTTTGCTACTCACTGAAATGGATTACATTTTTTAATATATTTTGATTTTTGGTGGAATGTTTCTGAATAGAAAACAGACTGATCTACTCAACAACAGCAGGGAATGTTCAAGGCCCAAACAGCGAGGAGTCATCAAAAGGCTTTTGGGATCGCCCCCCCCCAATACTAAAGGGAAATCTAGTTTCCATTGATTGAATATAAATGTGACTTCCCTGTGGATAATTGTGGAATACACAGAGTTCTCCATCATCTGTGTGGAAAGACCTTGGTGCTTGTAACCTTGTTTTGCAATGGAGCTTTGGTCTGGAAACAATGAATAAGGCCCAAACTGAAAAGTTTCACTTCTCTGTCAGCCTACGATTAAAGGAAGAGAATGATCATTTTTGCACAAGGACAACAAGTACAAAGACATTACACACTTTCGATAATTCCAATTAAGGACAGGTTGAATGTTATTTGGCTGCGCACAATGAAAATCCCATTATGTGCGTGTCAGTACTTATCCTTGGCTTGGTCTGAATAGTCTGTTACAATTTAAATCTGTTATAAAATGATTCAAAACAGACAAGTAAACCCACGTCTTTGGACAATTACTGTCTTATTTTCATTTGGTATAGTTTGCATTCTAACTTCACCACGATCCATTAAAGCAGGGGTATCAAACTCATTTTAGTTCAGGGGCCACATACAGTGCATTATGACCTAATCGGTGCCAGACCAGTAAAATAATAACCTATAAAAAAGGCAACTCCAAACCTCTGTGTTTTAGAGTGAAAAAAAGTGAAAGTACATTATGAAAATGTTTACACTTACAAACTACCATTTAAAAAATGTGAATAACCATGAACCTGAAGTTTCTTGAGAAACATAAGACTTGAGACATATATA
>JAPTYQ010000018.1:37957661-37986625 GCA_029814465.1 Ostorhinchus cyanosoma
TTTCCTTTCCTTTCCTTTCCTTTCCTTTCCTTTCCTTTCCTTTCCTTTCCTTTCCTTTCCTTTCCTTTCCTTTCTCCTCTGAGCTTGGGCAAAAGAGCTGACAGCCTCTGACCTAGGAGCCTCTGGGGCTCCCTGGGAGAAAGGTAATGGGCCCAACCCCGGAACACACTCTCACTCTCGGCACACATGGGGCTGCCAGCAGCTTTGATCCGGTAGCTCCTGCTTGGGTCTCCTGACGCCTGGTGAGGAAATTCATAGGAACAACTGGAAGAGGCCTGTGTTTATTCAGCCCCTTTAATGAGGAGGGAGACGGATTATCGGGGGCCTAGATCTCCCTAAAAAATACAAGGAAAGAAAACTGCTGCTCCTTCCAGATGTTGCTCTATCACCGGTCACTCCAAAAGAATCCGAAAGAGAGAGAGAGAGAGAGACAGAGACAGAGAGGGAGAAAGAGAGGGAGAGAGAGAGAAAGGGAGGGTTTCAGCATGCAAGAGGGAGAACTAGTGGACAGCGAGAGAATTTCCTAGTGTTTTCTCTGTTCTTCTGTTTGGCCAGATGTGGGAGCTGGCCAGTCCTCTCTGGGCTCACCCAGAGGAGAGCAGCCGCCCAGGCGTAGTGGGGAAAACGAGGGGCTTGGAGAGACAGCTTGCAGACGTGTGTTTTTTTTGGGTGGGGGGTTAGATGGTGTAGGTTACCAAAGCTTTCAGACATAAGCTTTGCTTTAAGCAATTTGTGCAGTCTTAAAGAGAAAAAGAAGCTATTTCCTGAGGCTGTCAAAAAACCTCTAATGTGTTATTTTTTCTCTGTTTTACACATAGCTTTATTGTAATCCTAATTAAGGTAGAGAAGCAAGTGACGTGGGAACAGACGTATGAAGTCTGTCCATCCTCGAACTAAAAAATGAATCACACACAGTGTAGCCTTGAATATAACTACAGGTGGTGGGAAGACAAAAGGAGGTGCAGTAATGGGGACGCCACTCTACCTGCAGACACAAAGCAGACAGTCTGTGTGTCAGGCTCTTGACCCTTTCGCCAGAAGACTGACCAGATCAATACATCTGTCTATTGTCAAACCATTTAGGAGAGGATTACGGGTCACCCACTGGTCACAAATCCTCACACACAGAGGGCAAAGGTCAGTCTACGCTGCACATTTACATGCAACTTTCACACATCAGATCTTGTTAAGAGTATCACCTGCAATACCAACAGTGAGTGGTGTAGTCTGGTGCTCCTCTTTTTATGTCCCAATCGAAAATCAGCTTCTGCTCTTGTCCACACCTGCTTTACCCTTGTCCTCTGAACTTGCTAACCTCCTCCATTTGACATCAGGATACTCACACTTCAACGTTCTGAAATACTGTGTGTATTTGTGAGATGAACCAAATAACTACAGAACAATAATCAAACATGAAAACATTGGCAACTAAATTATTCTGCAATTGAGATTCTATATAATCCATATAAACCCTTATTGTCCTCTGCATATGTATGTGTACATGCATATCTTATACTTGCAATAAGATACAATACACACAGCTATAAAATCACACTCAAGTAGAATGCGTTGAATAATTACACAAATTCTACACGGGTTGCATGGAAGGAAGGATCTCTTGAAGACGGATTTCATTAAATCATCATCATAAACCGCCATGAAAGTATTTAAAAGTGTTTATATAATCATCAGTTTGCAATGAAATCAGTACAGCTCTGATATAATCAATTAAACACTAAATGGGCATCTGATATGTTAACAGCCATGTCTTTAGTGAAATAATAATTCAATGGTTTTTTTGCAAATTGAATATGATAAAGCATTATTTAACCTCTATTTGAAAAACATACCATTATTATTGTGTAACAATAAAGTACATTTTTTATTACTCTGATTGGACAAATTGGACACTGTCTTAAAATGATCAAATTCACTAAGAAATGACTACACACTAATTACATGTTTATTCTGAAGGCCTCTTTTCAAGTATTTATAAAATGCCCAATATTATTTTCATTAAACATACTTATGATAATGATAAATGTGAAACATTATGTCTGTGTTGTGCCTTGCCATTTTGGTATATTTTTATTTTCCTTTAATTCTATAGTGACTAACTCTAGCCTTTTTTTCTAAATCTCCAGCTGCTTGTGTATTTAAGGGTTCTAGGAAAAAAAATACAACTACAGTTTCCACATTTTTATAACATACCCCATTTATTTAATTTCTTTTCAGTCTCAGAAAAGTCTACAATTTTTTTTTAAAGGGAAAAACCTCTATCTATTTCATTCCATTAAGTCAGAACATGTTTATCAATTCCAACATCACATATTAGAAATCTAATAAAAATCGATGTTTTAAACTGATTTTCTTTCGATAGTTTATGGTTTAGATGGGATGAGCGGATATATTTGAGCATGTTTTCTCATAATTCTACATTACTTCAAACCTTTAACTGATATTTCTTCACTCCAAGTTTTCAGAGTTAGTCTGGAGAATAAATGTATAAAATATAAACCTTCCTCGTAATTCTTTCCCTCACAGGTTGTGCAACTAGAATGAGAAAAAAGTTTCAAGGAAACACTTACCAACTGTGAAGTAGAGGAAAGCTTCCTTCACAGTCCTGCAAAAACATAAGAAATGTGCATCAGTGACCACAGTCTTCAGTTATATATGCTTCAAACACTTGTCTCTAAGAAAACAAAAGTGAACCTCAGGTCTCACTAATTCATAAGCTTTTTGCCAACACCCTTCCTACTGACTAATAATATCTGCCCCAGGGCTATACTTGGCTTGCAACAAGATCTTATGTATGAATGGATAAAACCTGAATAATCTAACAAATAAGAGACAGTCCTTATCATCACAACTGTTATTTTGCAGTCATTTCTGTCTGCAGGCTGTACATTGTTTGTTATGAAGTTATATTACAACCTGGGGGCAAGAAAAGGACATACATTATATACATAAAATAAAATTGAGAAGTACGTTAAAAAAAAAGACTTATAATGTTACAACACCTATGCCTTATCCAGTTGGTATATATATTTTTTTATTATTATTAACCAGTTTGTATCTATGCTTGTGATGCTATATGTACTTCTGACAAACACACAACACACTCACGCAATTCCAAGAAGATGAAAATGCACAAAAACACTCCATCAGTCAGGGCTGCTGTCATAAAATCCAAACTTAAAGTTGAAAGAATACTTTATAAGAAGGAAAATCTCAACCTTGAAAAGTGTTCTCTTTTCATTTACTATGAAATAATTAGACAGCGCTGCAGATTTCTTAGCAAACAACGAAATATGTTTTATTGTTAATTCTGGTAAATAATCTACAGTATTGAGAGAGCATGATGGTAAGAAAAAAAAAATGTGCCTCAAGATACTATACAAACAGACTTGCAAAAAAAAAAACCACACACACACACAACACACTGATGTTAGACAGAATTCATCTACAGCATCCACTGCAGCTCTAACATTCAACTCCCCTTTAAATTATATAAGTATTATTAATGCTAAGATAAAACCAGTGCTTCCCTGCTTCTCTTTACAACACAGTGAGATGATGCTATAGCCTCAATCAGCCTTTAACCCCTGCCCTCAGACAAGGTAAAGGCATCCATTCCCCTGACTCCAGGTCAGTAAGTAAGCTTGTATTTTTGGATGGCTGCTGCCGATTGTGTATGCACTTTAATAAGCAGGCTGCAGGTCAGGCAGATTTATAGGCCCGTGGTGGGATGGAGGGACCGGACTCCCTTGGCCTCCAGCTTCCCTCTGCGCCATTACGCCAGAGTGAGATATAGTGGGATATTGATCCCAATGCCACTTCATTTCGCAATAACTATTACACGATATTCTCCCCGGGCTGCACGCGGCTCCTGATTTATGCTGCCTTGCTATTTACATTAGCAGTAAGTGTTTTTCTATACCAACTGAGGAGGGTCTTACAGCCACACAAATGGACATGTGAACATTCACATTTCATACCATACCTGTCTTTTTGCTGCCTCTGATGCCTTTTCACTGTAGCAGGAGTGCTTAACACTGCCTGCTACGTGAGTAATGGAAGATACAGACATAAACATATTGAAGAATACATCCCAGCCTTCATTACAGTTGCGCTACTGACCTTGAGGCAATGTTATTCTCCTGTATTCTATCTCATTCAAAATACCTGCTTGATCACATCCACTCATTTTAACACTATGCATTCATATTGATCTTTTAAAATTATCTACATTATTTCAATGCCATTAACTGTGCAGAGGCACAAATAAAAATACTAGTTCTACGTATTAAAACTTCACACAGTATTTTATGTTAAATTAGCATTTTGAATTTGTAAGACTTACATATCTACCATTTTAATGTAAAGGTGAAAAACCTATAGCAGATCCTACCATTTATACTCTATTACTGCATGTGTACAGCTTCATCAAAAAAAAAAACCCTCAATGATTGGTGCCTATTTGCAAATCATATCATAAGAAATAAATTGTAGTGACGTTCAGGATAATTAGAATAAGGAGCCTGTACCGGTACCAGCTGCACACTCCAGACCTGGGTCTTGGCCAAAGTGGCTTCCTTTGCAGTGCCAGGCTGGTGCTGAGTGTTTGTTTACACACAGAAGAAAGCTGTGTCAATGGCAGAGGAGGAGGCATGAATGGGGAGGAAGGGTGGGAGACAGACCGTGTATAGTGCTGACATACCCACAGGCAACTCCCACAGGGGGCACTGCGCCTCAGATGCCGTCACTGCTACACTGTGCCACAACAGAAAACAAAAGGACTAATGATCCTTAATTGCTCTGGAGCTGTTTAAAATCAGATGAGTGTCGCCTAAGCTGCAGTATGTAAATCACATCCCCCTCCCCATCCCTATTCCCATTGTACCCCCTAAGCTTTTTCCCCTGGCACAATCAGGTCTTTTTCTCATAAGGGGGCGGGCAGCTTAGCAGGCTCGCTGCCAAGTGAGGGGAGCTGGCAAGCATGGTAATGTGCAGACACTTGTTGCTACAATGCCTGCCTGTTACATCGGCACATGGGGAGAAATGGGGCGGATGAGGAGTGAGTGTGAGCAGCAGATGGACATCCTATAGCCTCCACGTGCTTACACTCCCCAAAAAAGAACAGGGCGCTGCTTCCTGCACACGCATGCACGTCCTATTCATTCATAGGTCTATTCATATGCAACACTAAGTTGGATTGTACGCAAATGACCTTTCACGTGGGTTAGTGAACGCAAGTCTGCATGTATGTATGTGACTGCAACTGAAATTGTGTATGCTGGTTTGCATGCATGTTTGCATATGTTTCACAGTAAAATTTGGTGTTATGACCAGTACACGAACACTTTAGAGTTAATCGTGAAAAAGGTGCAAATAAGATTATTTTATGTCATTTGGCCCAAAAAAATCTGTATTTGTAAAATATAGTGCTGTTTCCTCTGAAATCATATAAAAACAGTTTTTAAAAATATAGAAAAATGTATTAATATTGCTAATATTAATTGATTATTCTATATTTTTTTCAAAAATGATTTTATAACAATAGACACGATTTTGCATCAAAATATCAGAAAAACTCATTCATCCAAGAGACAAATGTTTAATGTGATGTTTTACTAGTGTTGATTTGCATAAGTCACATAACCCAGTGGAGCCATAGTATAATATATGTTATATCCAGGATTAAGCCTCAGGTCATGCATGTGTCTAAAGCCTGTGACCCAGTGAGATGTGAGCGATGTTCTCCTGCACCCCTGGGTGTGCCACTGCTCCCACCACACCCATTAACATCAAGCCCTAATGCATTTCCTATACCTGCATGCTTTCCTGCTATATGGAGTCTCTGGTGATTTAAAGACAGCAACAAACCTGTCCCATTTTCAGACTGACATTATTGATAGACTGTCACTTCAGATTGTAGGTAACTGCTAATGGTTATTTTATGGTGCATATGTCAAATTTGATGTGTGCATTTTTTTTTCATCCTGTCTCTTACGCTGTCTTTCACTGTTTTATTTGAGCCTAATGATAGCCTCAAAATCATTGTCACACATTTATTAGAACAAACATTAGTCCCTTTCAATGTACTGTGCAACACTTACAAAATTGACCTTTCGGGAATATGACCGGCTGAGTAACACGACAAAATTATTTGTTTTTTCTTTAAGTTCTATTTTATTGACCATTAAAACTTGATCCTGTTGTGGCTCATGTTAACGTATCATGCTTTTACTGTATACTGCACAGTAAAGCAACATCTTCTAAACTAGATTAAAAAATAGGGTAAAAAATATGATCACAGCTGTCATTAAATGCTGTATATTTTATCAATGTCCAACGTGTTGTTGTGAAAAGCCAGCTCCCCGTATAGACCACCACCTCCTCTTCACCCCTCTACTCTTTATCCACTCCAGTGTTTTCTCCCTGTGAACCAGTATCCCCTCTTGTCATGGATTAGCCTCCATACTTGCATGAACAAAGACTCGGTCAGCATGTGTTTATGTGTTGGTCCATGTGTTGTGTGAAGAGGGGACATGTCTCCCACTTATATCCGGATCTTCGAGGGCCCCAATTTGTTAGGCATTAATCAGAACACCTGCTCAGTGGGCACCCTGTGTCAGTGTTTCACTTTGTGTCCCCATGGTTTCCTGACTGCCAGGCATTTTGTTTTACCACTTGAGTCATCAGTGTCATTTGAAATCAATTTAGTGGCTGTTCTTGATTTGAGTATGCAAATGCTGCAGAGTCCATGCAGGGAAAAGAAACGGAAAGATTGAAAAAGAGAGCTGGCTACTGTGCATTACTTACATTAGGGCTCTAAGTAATTTAGGTGTTGCTCTAGCAGGTGGGTGAAAACAAAAGACTAAACAAAAGAAAGGCGAATTTAGCCCTAAACTATGACAATGACACAGTACTGCTCTTTCCTGAAGGACAAGACATGCAAGAGAACAATGTTTGAGGGAAAAAAAGAGTAAAATGGTATGACAGGACGACGAAGACTAGGTCAGAGAGAGGCCAGGAAAGAAAGGGAGTACAAGAAAGAGGTAGCAGAGGAAACAAATGAATAAATTCATGGGGCACAAAACGAAAAGACGGATGGAGGGGAGTGGAGTAAAGGAAGGGGGTTGGAGTCATCAGTGGAAGATTTTTATTGTCCGGACACAGGAGATGCACACAAAAGCACTGGGAAGATTCAATTAAGTATCATATGCAGTGACCTTATTGCCATGGTTACGGAACAGAGGAAAATATTAATCAGGCCTGCTCTTGCAACAGGGAGAAAGATGGAGGAAGGAGAGATAGAAGGAAGAAGACAGAGGGTGGTAGGGGAACGAAAAAGATAATGGCACAGTCTCTATATGTGTTGGATTTATGTCTATTTTAATGAGTGGAATTTCAAAAGGTTCAAGACTATCCCAACCAGGCTTTGGACATTTGTATGCTGACACGGAACACGCCTTTGTTTGATGGATTTTCAATTTTTTTCTGTCGCAAATATATTTTTGAAATGAAAATAAAAATGCTACCCTGCTACCAACAAAACTCAGATTTTCACAAAGAGGAGTAACAAATGTAGAATGAGCTCAATTCAGAACTCATTTAATACAGGGACTGAACTGACTTCTCAGCTCAAAAAGATTTGTTTTAACTTTATCTCTTTATATTTCAGGTCAGATTTCACGTACCCAAACATCTGCCAATTCCTTCTTAGTCAGAAAAAAAAAATCTAGAAACCATCACACGTGGATGAATTCATTAATAACAAAACTCACAAATGTTTGTCACATGAAAATAAAATGTTTTCATCCATCAATGTGTTGTTGTTTTTTCGGTGTAAGGGTACACTTACACATGGTTCTAAATAAATCCTCTAAAAACCAGTGCTTGCATATAGTTACAGAGTCAGACAGAGAAAATTATGATGATCATTTTCAATCATATTCCATTATGATGTTCCTCTCAGTCACATTTCCCTGCACACTGCAGAAGGGGAAAGTTGAAGATTGTTCTGTTTGATGAAGCTGTAGAGTGTTTGCTCGCTGTCTGCAGGGACTGTCTTGAAAACAATCTATCTGAAACTCCCCCGCTGAGCAAAATGTTAAATAAACAAAGGCGGGGATAAACAAAATCCCTCCATTTCAATGTCACTGAGAAGAAAGCTAACATTTTAATGCTGCAATCGTAAAAAGAAGGTGGCAGCTAAAATGCGATCACCGTTTAAACTTTGGACACGAAAAAATAATTTCTAAACTCAAAATAATTTATTTTAAGTATGGAGGTTACAGAAATACAATTATTGTGCTTGATAGTGGCATCACAGATAAAATCATCTTTTCTTCATGGTTTCTTAATGCACTTTGTCTTTCAAAACTGATTTCAGGCTCATTCTGATTCTGATGAGCGTAATACTATATTAGTAAACTTGTGTTTCATCTCCATTTGGTCTCAGAAACTCTTCAAATATCGAGTACATTTAAAGTTTAATACTAACACTGTATAATAATAGTATGGATGTTTTATGAAGTGTGGATAGCATAGAATATTTTCTTCAGCCAAGTAATTTGTTGTATTTATTATACACTGTTAAGCTGACTATGTTCAGCTTTATGTGTCCTTTCACCAAAACAGACATCAGCACCGGACGTTTTAATTTAAATCATACATACAAGTTATCTTTAGCAGCTTCTGTCAAATAATCTTTGATTATGGTGAAAACTATATTGATTAAATCAGGATGCTTCCCTGTGCATGGAATAAACTGACATGTAGGCGAAAAGAAATTCCTAATCTTGGAACTTCAATGACAGAAGTTTATAAAGTTTGTGCTTTTTTGAGCAATTTGCAGAATGACAGACAGTATTCATGCAGCAAATCACCCAGTGAAGTCATAACCCAATGATTTTAAGTTCAACATTGGTTCCATCGTCGGCCTCCTCTAATCCTAAATCCTGGTTTGTGCTGTTCCCCTGCTCATCGCTGTGGTAGAGCCTGTGATGTCCTATGAGCCACGCACAGGCACAGTTGTAACAGAAAAGGGCCTGAGCAGAGCGGCTGTTAAAGTACCTGATGTGACCATGACCACTTCCAGAAACAATTTAATTCCACAGCTTCAGCCATCTCCAGCTGATCTACTCCTCCAAGGTCATTAACTGTGCCACACAAGGTCACATGATTAATGAGTGACAGACCCTCTGGTGCAATAACGTGTATGAACGTGGCCCATTAATTAGACAGGAGAGCCACAGAGAATGAATGGCCAGGGACAGCTTGGCCCCCTCACAACCCCGTCCTTCCCAGACCCCATTTTTCATTTTCATCTGCACAAACAGACACATACAAGCGCTCATAAAGTTCCCAAAACACCATGTGTTCTTTGTAAGACAAATCATGTCCACTTAAAAAAAAACTAAAGCCACTGATAACTTGATAATATATGGGTAATATATGTAGACAAGAGCATTTAGACCTGCTGTGAGTAAGGGGGTTACAGAGTCCGAGGGGTTCTACCATAAAAATAAGACAAAGTCTAACAGCTGCTCTGAAGTGCTGTGAGCGTTGGCCTCAGGTTGATCTGGGTATCAAGCATCAGAACGTCGTGTTGTTGCAGTCCTTTTTCCAGGAGTATGATAAGCACTCTGCATTACTGAGGGCAATCTCCAAGAGGAAATGAAACATTCTGCTGCCACAGACTGGCTTTATTAGAAGACAACAAGTCCGGCCTCTCAGGATATACAGATCAAGAGATTTAATTGATGCTGACCAACTGTCAATGCACTCCTATAGCTGGGAGAAACAAGAGTGTTTAACACTACTGCACTGTAAATAGTATTCATTTCTCAGTCTAATCAACTTAATGCAATTCCAATAAGTCCATTTCTTAGAGTGGCCTTGTTGATTTGAAACCTCATAGCCTCTGTTTTATTTTCGCCTGTGCCAACAAATGTAATGGCTGCTAAGTATATTGGGCAATAATATAAGAATGCTCTACATCCAGTGTATGCATTTCAATTTTACCTTGAGGTCATAGTATTATGGATATACCCCAGTGGGGTCATTAATCACAAATACATACACTGTATGTAATAACATCCAGTAGGGAAAAATAGACTTCAGTGACGGTTTCAGATGAGGACTTGTGTGAGACCAAGGGACACGATGGCTATCTACATAAACAAATTTCATCACTTCACCCACTACACCTCAGCCATTTTTTCCTCTCCCCCAAAGCTGGCACACATCAGGCAGTCAGTTTATGTAGCAAGCACACATTTCAAACTGCCATTGTCCCAGAAAAATAATAAACAGTGACAGGGTGAGCCAAATTCACTCAGCGCCAAACCCAGGAAAACAACGTCTTTTGGAAAAAAAGAAAAGAAAAAAAAAAAGACGAATAATATGAAGATGTTGAGATATGTGTTTGTGTAATGATGTTTTATCATGAGATGAATTCTAGGTCAGAGGATATTTATCTGTGGTTATGAATATGGAGGAATAATAATTTATGAGGCAAGCTGATAACAAACATAATTTTGAAAGGTACCGCTGACATTTTACACTACTTTTTATAAATGAACCCAAAAAAATAAAAAAAATTCTTGCATCTTATCAAACAGTCTGAGAACCCCTTGACCCCTCTGAATAAAGCATCTCTCTGGAGATTTGACACACATCTCTCAGCACAGATCTGAAGACAGCCATGAATGCTGCTTGCCCTCTGATATATTTTTAATATTCAGATCATATCAAATATGTCCTCTTTCAATAATTGATCTATCTATATACTAGCAACATAACACATGCTGAGCTTTGGCATGTGATTTCTCCGCTCCAGACAGTATATCTTCTTCCCACTATTCAGTATGATAAGGAGGGCTCTGGCTGCTGCCTCAGTGTGATGCACTTGGCCAGGGGAACTACGTGGGCCATGCTCCAATGAACCCTATATCGAACCCTGCAACCACTAGCTGTCGGGCCATAACACTGTAAAACTACATTTGCAGTCTCTGGGCAAAGAATGAAAGATTAAAATGCACTAATGGCTATGCTTAAAACAGAACCATTTTCAAAACGGATGCTATTTTCTGTTGTAATTCTAATAAAAATCTCTTATTTTAAAGTAATTATTTCTTTTACAGTATGCGCTGTTCGTATCGCTGATGAAACCGTGCGTGTCGGTAAAGGTCAGAGTGATTGTACAAACAAATATCTACTGCGTATGATGTACATTACACTAAAACATATTTTTCAAATGGAACATAGTGCAGCACAAACATATCAGAATCTAATGGACTGAGTGTTTTTCATCCTTTCTTTTGACCAACAGCATCTCCTGTGGTGGCTCATTTCCTTAGTGCAAGAGGTTCCCACCCTTCATCGCAGCCAGGCTTCAGGGGGCATGGTGGAGAGAATGTGAGATGGAGGCAAGGAGCAAAGTAAAAGAGGGAAACCATGCTGGGAGAAAGGAAATCTTCCATGTGCAGAAGCAGAGTGGCTAGAGGACATTTCACGCTAATGGCGACCGGGCCAATTGAAATGACTGCAGCGCTGCATGATTTGAAGGTCAGGAGACAGCGGATTATATTCCAGTGGCGGTGAAGGGGGATTGGAGGAGTAAAATGGTGCCTCCCCACCATCCCCGCCCCTCCTCCTCCTCCTCTACTGAATTATTGCAGAACAGCCAAGATGGAATCAACATAGCACCAAACCCTACCATCATTACTCTTACACACAGCACACCATGAAACACATAGCACCGTGCCGGTCTTTTCTGCTCCCGTACATCATCATGAGAAATTCTGCTGTGCAAAATTCAGAAGCTCTGTTTGTGAAACTAAACAACACACAACACAACCATCTAGCTCACAACAAAACATACTACATTTAACTGGTTTCCATCATAAGCAAATTATAGCTATGCCCCAGAGTAGCACCATTAAAAAATAATACTGCAAAAATAATAATGTGCAAGTAAATTATGATGACTTACTGAACAAAATTAACTATTCTGTGAAAGCAGGATGATGATTAGATTTTTTTTTTTAATTTATTTATTTTTGTTGTAGTAACTCAGTGTTTATTTTTATTCTTGAGAAGGCATCATATTAAGGCAACAATTAGATTTCCTCCTGTAGACATGGGTGACACACTGGCTAAAACGGTGTGGCAGAAAAAAACCCAGTCTTTGGGCAGGCTTACAGATAAGGGTGCAAAAGTTACTCACACATGAGAAAAGCATAAAGTGATTATGCACATGACTGCAGTAATAAGCTCTAATAAGATGTGGAATGACCATACGTACTTACTCCAGACTCTGTGCAAGGGAGGTCAACATGATTACATTGTGTTTTGTTCAAAAATATTACTGATTTAAAGGAAAAAGAACAACGGACTAACATGCAAACAAATATGGAAACAACAACAAATGAGGCAACAAACATGTCAAGGGGAATTTGAGAAATCAGACACATTAATATAATTAAACTAATCCCTTGGAGGCAGCAGCTTTTCTATCTGCTTGATGTGATTTTATAACTTCCTGGAGGCTCTGCGTTATTTCACAATCCCCATTAGACATGGCACATGTCTCAGGAATGCTCACCCTCAAAAGTGTCAAAAAATGTAATGTTTATCAGACTTAGACAGTGCACATTATTGCACTTGTTTTAGTCAGGCTGGAACATTTTCCAAAGCAGCAATGACAGGTATTTAGATGTTCAGTTGCTGCTGACAGTCCAGTTTCAAACACGTCACACTGGTGGGCAGCTTCCAGTCCACCAACACAGACACTACTGAAGTGGACGTCTTACTGGGTGAGCAGGTGTCACACAGCAGCAGTTTGGTTATTTAGGGAATCAGGTACTCACATTGACTCCCATATTCACAAAATAACAGAAACCTCATGAGCAGATCACTGCTCAAACTCAATATCTAATGTCAAATCTCAGTAATTAAATATCTTGAAATTGTTGTTTGGTTTTTAAATATAGATTTGACAAATAAAAGGAAAAAAAAAAAAAAACAGTATTATTTGATACTCCAGAAAAAGCAAGATGTGCATAAGGAAGAGGACTGAAGAAGAAAACAACTGTTGTGTGTGTGTCTGTCTGTTTCTGTGAGGCTGTTTGTGTGACAGAGGGAAAAGGGGATTGTGAGTGCGTTTTTACGCTTTTGTGCTGCTCTTGTGCACTCGTGTGTGTTTGTGGGAGAGAGAAAAAATGTAATCTAAGTCACAACAGATGTATACAGCAACATTAAATAAGTATATTTTATCTAGTTTTTATTTACTTCTATTTTTGATATTTGAAAATATTTGTTTGAATATGCTGTTACTATATAATGTCAAAAATAACTGTTTTGCTTCCACTTATATTAATCTTTAATATTTTTGTGTATCTTTTTTTTTGTAATTTCCAATACACATTATGTTTTAAGTGTTTTAAGAACCAGTGTATAATGTTGTCATAAAAATATTAATTAGACCAAAAATGCGTTTTTCTTTTTTTTTTTACTAAAGAAAATGATGTCACCACCGACACACTGATACACAGTAGGAAGGGTCAGAATTGTTGTGTGACCCGCACACCAGGACGCAGGATGGGGTAAAGAAAAAATAGCAGCAATGTTGCTAAATTCAGAGGAGTCCCCCACTTGCTACTGTGCTTGTAAAACTCTGCAGGAGATAACAGGCAGCCAAGGTAGTCCAGTCAATCCAGTGCATGTTTGAATGACTGACCATGTTAAGCTCTTAAAGCAGGCATTAATCCAGGATTTTCGAAGAAGGGCTAAGTTTGGCACGTTATCATGGCATGGCCCAGACCTTAGCTGGAGTTCAATCACTATGCAAAAGCACTGACAGCCTCAGTCACACAGGCCCAGACAGGACTACAGCAGACTGAAACAACGGACAGGAAACACTATATGCACTGGATTTAAAATCATTTATCATTAGGGACTCAGAGCTGAAGATTTCACTTTCCACTGCCCTGCCTCTTGTTTTTCTGCATTTAACAGAACCCCACTGTGACTATTTCATGTACCAAACAGACATTCAGGATATGCATTTTTCTTAGCCAGTCGAAGGTATGTTTTGTCTGTAGTGAATGAAATAATCTAGGAGGAGTCTCTCACAACACTGGCTCTCACGGAGCCTGAGTGACCTCTCTGGCCAGTCTCAGCCTCAGCGCAAGCCTCGCCCCTCTAGACGTACAGAGGCCAGTCAGGAGCAGAGCACACAGCAGAGCTTTCTCTGCTCCACTCGACTCTAGATATACACAGGCCAGCTTAGATCAACATCTGAGATAGTTGTGTGCAGACAAACATATTAAGAGCTGACAGCTCCTGACCATGCATCTGCAAAGTAGCATCAAAATGCTTTAGCAGTGGCACAAATACACATCAGCCAATACGACAGCACAGCAAGCAAACAGTCATGTGACTGTCTACACATACAGCTGTAAAAGTGTACATGCACGTGTGCACAGACACAAACGCGCACACTTATACACCAATCCCAGGGTGCAGTCATAGGGCTTGGGCCAAAGCTTAGGCTAGAGCATGGGCTTAGGGAACTGGGTGTGCTTGTTGGCAGATGGGGGATATTAGGGGCAGTGTGTTGACTGATAAATCTTCCTCCACAGAGTAGGACCTAAGTTATCATCTGACATATGAAAAATGCCAGAGAATCTGGGGACAAAAGAAAGGAAATTAAATGAAGGGGGGATGAAGGAGGCTTGCAAACCTGCATTGTAGCAGCTGTGTTTTCTGCTCCTCATCCTCACCTACAAGTATGCATATGAACACACAAACATGCACACCCACTGTCAGCTCAGTCTACATAGCACATTTTACTCGTGCTTTTACCTTTATTCTGCTTCTGTCATGAACATTAACAATAGCTAAAACAGTGTATGGCTAATGCACATGTCAAAAATAGTCGTGTTTGCTTGTAAGAAAACCTACTGTGTGGGATTTATGGAGCTTAGAGTCTGGATCACCACTGTGTCACAGTCTTCATTTATGTATGTGTTTGCTGTACTGAAGAGGATAAAAAGACACCTACTGATAGTTATTAAATATTGCATGATATTTTGATTTAATGTTTAATTAAGGTGGTGATCTTACTGCAAAGAGAAAAATATGAAATTGAATAGTGTTATTTATTCTCAAAATGAGAGGGAAGGTGGATTTGTTTTGGTACAATGGGTTTTCATTAAAGTTTGATATATATACCTTATACATTTGATATATCTTTAAATAAACATATGAACATGAAAAATGTAATGTGTTATTCTCCATGAGGAACTCATATTCTTCATGAACTGCATACATGTATGTGTTATAAAATTCCCCTAAAGTACCAATTTAACACCTTCAGATGACATAAACATAACCACCAGGAGTCTTTTCATTATTTGTTCCCATATATAGCCAGAGTTTTTTTTTTTACTTTCAAAGTAATATACAAAGTGCAAAAGTACAACTCAACAGACTGAAGCATATTTGATATTTGGAACACCTGCCCATGAGCCTGTGAGTGGACAGATAATTCTCCAATCAACACTTGTCGACTCCAAATAATTGCAATGAAAAATCAACACTTATTAACACTGGGAGAGTTACTGTGCATGGTTTATGTGTGTGTTATTGAGTGTGAGTGAGTGAGTAAGTGAGTCAGTGTGTTTGTGTGAAAGAGAGAGAGAGTCCAAATGGATTTCAGCCCTAGAATAAATCACTGTCGCCACAGAAACAGGCCGACAGCTGTGATGGATGGCTGAAATTTTTGTGTTGATGTCTTTAGTATCGCTGACAATTTGGTAGTCCTGGCTTTTCCACTTTTCTATGCTTGTGTGTGGCTAAACAAATCTAAATGCTGGCACATAACTATGTCTACAAACATCACAGTTCACACCTACATAAAATAAATAAAATAACTCTAGAGCATTTCCTCTCTATATTTTCTTTTTTTGTTTTTCAGGAAGCCAAATCAAATGTTTTAAAAAGCTGTAAAGTAAATGTACACACTGTGGATCCTTTCTGCTATAAGTGCAACACTTTGTCCAAGAAAAGTCTGCACTTTTGAGTACAATTTTGATATTGATTTTAATACCTATATTAACTTTTGAGTTAAAAATATGTGTGATACAGTGTATGAAAGAGTGGACACCATCTTGTGCATGTGTGCTGTAGTCACATGCTCTGATTGGGTAATGTGTCACCACATGACAGAGTGACAGCTAGGTGGATCTGTCCATGCTGCCTACCCCTGCGCTGTCCATGCAAACTGAGAATGAAAACATGGTTTAATAGCTTTTTCTATTTCAGTTTCTCTCCTCTAGATAGGCCTGCTGCTCTCCCCAAATCTGTTATCTGGCCCTCTCCAGTGCTTCTTGGTGCTGACTTGTGGACAGTGCCCTAAAATGCACAGTCACCCCCAGCACCCACACAGACAAACAAACTCTTTCACACACACACACAAGTTCAAAAATTCCAAAAATAAAAAACCTTTTACCTATTACATATAGACTATACATAATGCAGTGCACAAAAAAGCAATACACCTATGTATAGAGTTATGTAAACAAAAGAATGCCTTGTACCTCTAGACACACACACACACACACACACACACACACACAAGCTAAAGTTGGGCCGCTCTAAGCCACCCCCCCACCCCACCACACACACATCCTGTGTTTTCATCTGCTCTCACCTGGCAGGATCAAAAAGAGCACACTTCCCACAAACTTAGAAAGAATCAATACTTTCTCTAGCAGAAACAGCAGTCACAGTCTCAGTCCCAGCTCCATAGTAACTGTAATCAAAGTACTGTAGACTAAAAGAAAGATTCCACACAGCACAAATTTAAAAAAGAATTTACTGACCTTGCTGTCTTTTTCCTCTCTTTTCTTTCTGACGTCCAGTCCCCTCTTTTTCTTCTGCTGGTTCTTGTCCTCTAAACCTCTAGTCTAAGTAAGTCATGCAGGAGCTGCTTCCTGCTCCTACTCAGCCCTACGCCACTGTATTAGTCTGATTTCACACTCTGCAGCCTAGCCTCCTGTCCTGAAGGGGACGGTGAATGTGCTGCTTATTTAGAAGCCGGCGCGCAGTACCTGGGCTTGTAGGCAGCTGTTTAAAGCACGAGGCAACATCCAGGGTGCATAATACCCCCTCTTCCTTACACACACACACACATTCTCTCCCTCTCACTCCCTCTCACTCAAACACACATGCACACACTCACTAGCTGGCTGGCTCACAAGATAGGCAACGGCACAGACACGCGTGTGCACACACTCATGCACGCGAGTAAAGTGAAATACACACAGATGCGAGCGGTCTGTCAGAGGTCTCTCTACCTTGGCTGGGATAGAAGGCAGTGTGAGAATACACACACAGGCACACTGAGATGGGCTGGCTGCTCCGTTCTGTCTCCTTCTCTCTAAGTGTTTAGAAGACAATTTCAACAAGGGATTGCTCCCAATCTACTAGGGTGATCCACATGGATGAGTTATAATATGCTTGCCACTCTCTCCCTCTCTCTTGCCCCCCTCCTTCTTCCTCTGTTCCCTCTCTCTCATTCTCTGTCTTACTCTCTTACTCTCTCTCTCTCTCACTCTTTCGCTCTCATGCTCGTTGTTTTAGCCTATTATCGAGCCGTCACTGCTTTCAGTTCAGGAGGAAAGCCTTCCCTTCTTGGATTCTGTATTTCTCTCCTCTCTGTATGTGCATGAGATGGGGCCAAAGACTGACTCCACCTGAATGCGTATTAGTAAAATGCATTATTTATTGCAAAGCTGCATTCATTTTTTTTTTTTTTTTGATATGCCGGTGGACAGGCGGGGAGGGGAGCAGCGCTGGTGGCTGTATCAGCAGCGAAGGGGTGCACATGTGATGTGTGTGTGCTTGGGGAGGCGGGATTGACGGTGAGGGGGGGGTAGGGATAAGAGGTCAGGATTTGGGATAGCAGGGGTCTGGAGGGAGGTGAAAAGAATACATAAGATATTATTTTAATGTATTTATTTATTCAGTGACTGAGGTTGACGTGAATTAAAATGTTAGAATCAGAGCACATAAAAAACACAATTTCTAATACTATTCTGATAAGCTCATAAACTGAACAACAATAAAATAAATTACAAATTTTTTGTTAATACACATCAATTTATTATAAAAAAAAAATTCAAAAAGTTTTACAATTATGTTGATTAATGTAATCCATATCTTCCTCTTAATTACTATTATTGTATTATATTTACATATTCATATATTTTTTTTTACATTTCTAACATTATTTTAAAAAGTACTGTCACTGTAGGCTCTGGCTGAATTGTGTTGTATCAATAAAGTTGACACTAATCCAGTCATTTACAAATACCACTGATAATTATTGACAGAATTTAAAAATAGTTTAATTTGTAAGTTGATAAGGTCAACACAACAAACATACAATGGATAATATAATGGAATATAATAGAAATTGCAAAAAAAAATCATAGAAATATTTTTTGCTTTTTTATTTGACTAAACATGTAAATATCTTTAAAAAATATTATCCAAATTAAAATAAATTCCTAACACTCCCTTTGGTTCAAAGAAGTTGATGTTCTGCACAGAGAGATTTACAAGTGTAATTAATTCCTGAATTATTATTATTAATAATAA
This sequence comes from Ostorhinchus cyanosoma, assembly GCA_029814465.1. Taxonomy (NCBI): domain Eukaryota; kingdom Metazoa; phylum Chordata; class Actinopteri; order Kurtiformes; family Apogonidae; genus Ostorhinchus; species Ostorhinchus cyanosoma. Next base: position 37,976,340 of record JAPTYQ010000018.1, read on the forward strand.
TAAATAATAATAATAATAATAATAATACACATTATTATAATTGCAGGCCACTTTGAAGGAGGATACCACTGCCAAGGCCCCAGTGCCTTTTTTTATCGATCAATTTTCAGTCTTATCAGATGATCAGCACTGTAGTTTTTGCATAATTCTGCTGACAGACAGGAAGACGGATAGACAGACAGATGAACTAAGTAAATACAGTAAACTGTTTTGCAGATGTATAAATAGTTTGGAGTACAAAAACACGCATCTACTTGTGTATGTGACAAAAACACAAACTCTAAACTGTTCTACATACAATTTCGTCTAATTAAAAATTTTATTAAATAAAAAATTTAAACAACTGTCCTGAATAAACAATTGAAAATTTGAGTGTGTATTTTTACTCTGAATTATAGTGGCTGCTATGACATAAAAGAATCTAAATATTAAGTTCGTTATTGTAGCTGATTGCAGTTCTAAGAGACCTTATATTAAGTGTGAATGTAAGTGACCAAAAGTGGCTCAGAGCAGGGCTTGGACTCAGATATGTGGGGTGGGGTGAGGGGGGGGGGGGGCCGTGTGCTGGAAATGACTGTGTAAGCTGGAGTCACCGCACTGGTCAACAGGCTGCCGCAATGTGCACCCGTGGGGGCAACTGACCAGGCAGGAGTCATGACTGCAGAGTGGACCCCCAAGACTCCGTCAGCACTATCAGCCTCCCTTCCCTGCCACAGCACGACAAACAGACCAACACAACACAAACACAACCTGGAGAAGCATTCAGTACGAAGACCAGGGGCTTCTACTGAATACCCAAATGTTATTTTCTCCCTAGTCCACTAACAGCTTCAAAGATAAATGTAATAACTCAAAGACAGAATAATGTCATTTTTTTTTTAAGAAATTACTTGGAGTTAATTGTTTACAAAATCTATTACTATACTATATGATATGACATTCATTGTGCTGTACTTTATTATACAGAACTCTAATTCGGTCTCCAGCTGTCTGCCCCCCAGTAGAGCCTGTTAACAGCTTGATCTTCAGCCACAGGATGCCCATCTACTGTACCTGGAAAAGGAAATGATGTGGCCCAGGGCCCAGCCAGGCCATTCTATCACCACCATTAGGGCTTAAGGAGAACTAGAAAATGACTCTATTGGTATTAACAGTCCATCTCAATCATTTTAATACTATCATAATCATGAACATTTCTAATATTATTTTTAAAAGCCTTAGTAAGAAAAAAGAAATTTCATTTCCTTTGCATAACCATCTTAAATTGAGGAAGAGTAAGTGAATGGAGAAGAAAGTGATATCTTATGAGACAGGGAAAGAAAGTGATAAAGAGTCACCTCTAATCCTCCTCACTTCTTTCACCACCCGACCATCAATATACCACACACCTCCGTCAGTCTGCAGCATTTTTATGCCCTTCGAGCAATGCCATGTTACCAGCCACAAGAGATCTGCTCGAACTAAAATAAACAACAGATAATTAATATTAATGAGTGGTCTGGTCTAACAAAACTGTCATGCCCTTCTCAATCTCACTCTCTCATCTGACCACTGACATGTAAATCTGCTCTCCTGTATTCTGATAGCCACTTTGTGTACAACATATTCCCCATCTGAATCCATAAAACACTACTAAACTACCCAAGTGTTCTGGTTAGAGTCTTTTCCTTCCTCTGTTTTTCAACTTTCAATTTTCCTGAATAGCATTATTATGTATTATTAATATCTCTGAATTATTACTCATTTTACTCTTAAAATGGAGTGCTTTAATTCACATCTGAAGTACTCATCAAGGCTCTACTGTGAAATGAATGTGGAAAGATACATTATATTTGCAAAAATGCAAAGGGTGAATTAAAAATATATAGAAATACTAAAATATTAACTATTAATTTCAAAAAGATAATTTGCCTGGAAAAAATGCCTTTTATGGCTTCTTTTTTTAAGTGCCTCTCTGATCATGAGACTGAATGAAATGTAATTATTATATGCTGAATATTGACCTGTTCATCAAACGCATAATTCCACTGTGATGCCTCTCACATGTTCACTTTCATAAGAAAACATACAGCACTATCAGATTCAGCTTCAGTCAACAATAGAAAAACAGCACAAAATAAAAATCAAAAATAGGTTCAAACATGACAGTCTCTTCTCTCCTGTAGTTTCTATCTCCTTCATGTTCACTCTTCATGTTTTTTTTTTCACAATAGTGAACTCTAATTCCCATGATCACCCTTGAAAGCGTGACCTTGTGCTGTGTGGCAGGAGATAGCCGCAGCATGAAGACAGGACGCCACTTATCATCAAGGGACGAGGTGGCTGTTTAATTTCACACCACCAGTGGCTAAAACCCCTGTTAGTGTGGAGCATCACAATGGCAGCTACGCTGGGGGAGCAGATGTCCTAGTGAAGGGGTGTAAAGAGGGAGGAGGTTGGGTTGGGAGAAGGACAGGAGGGAGGTGGAAGTCTGTGTGTGTGTGTGTGTGTGTGCGTGCGTGTGTGTGTGTGTGTGTGTGTGTGTGTGTGTGTGCGTGTGTGTGCTGTCGCTGTGTATTACTCAGAGCACAGTCTGACCCCACGCGCATGCCCAGAGAAACAGCACCTAATTTTTTTTTTTTGTATACACACACAAAAAAAAATACAGCCACACATGGCCATCATGGCATATGGCAATGCTTATGAGCTATAATATAAAATAGCAAGATGAGCATAAGGGGCCACATGCTGGACTGAGCAAGAACAAGAACGCGAGTGCAAAGGTGCAGCCGTGATAGCAGTGGATGGAAGAGCGGTCTGAAGCACAGCCCACACCACAGAGGCCAGTGTCACTGAGAGCCCAATTGCTTTCTGAAGAGCTTTCCATTGTCTGCAGTGATGAACTTGAGCTTTGGCCTCCAACCCAGGGGTCTTTCTGTCTAATCCTGAGTGCCCCTGGCTCCCCCCTCAGAGCCCCTCCCTGTACACTACACACATATGCACAGACAGACATAATACACACCCTTCAACTGCCGCCTGACATGACTGCAGGGTTGAACAGTGACCAGCGCCTCCCAACACAGCTGAATATAAAACACAGTAATAAGCGGGGCAAGAAAATGGCTTCCCTCTCAAACATGGCTGCTTACTGATGGCCAGACGCAAGGCAGGGAGAAAAAGGTCACCTCTCATCTTTTTGTACTCCCACCCCCCCAACTTCTATTGCACTGCTGTTTTCTCTATTCTTTTCCTCTCCCCCCTTTTTCATCTCTTGCCTCCCTCACTAACACCTTCTATTTTCCCTCCCTGGTCATTTTCCTTACCCCATTTTGTATGCGGATGTAGGCTTATTATTTAAGAGACAAAGGAAGGGGATCTTGGGAAGAGACAGGTGGCTGCGACTGAGTGATGGAAAAATTACCAAAGTGAAATCTAGCTTCTAAAAAACTCTCCTTCTTTGAAGGTAATAGAAAACGGAAATAAAAATAACAGTGCCCCTTCCCCTCTTTGGTATCGCAACCCCCACCACCATTTCTCCCCAGTACAATTTTAAATCCCCTCTGAGCACCGCAGTCCAGTCTGATATATTCATTTTTCCTCACTTACTCCCCCAGTGTCATTTTTCTCTATTTTCTCCATCGGTCAGTTATGCACAGAATGTTCCAAATGCATTGTGACTGCTTGATTTCTATTTTCATAATATCACAACATCAAGTTAAAGAATATAAATGTTTATTCAGTAGAGTGGAGAATGCTGGTGCATGGGTGCACTAGCTCTTTGGGGACAGAGCCCATGCTAAATCAGTAAATCACTCCATCTGGAAGATGAACGGTATGTTTTGGAGTTCATTGCCTTTCGTCGCGGGCGAGTGGCCGGTGCGACGGCAGGCCCAGCAGGCTGGAGCGGAGGTGTCTGCTGATGTGGATGGTTACAGAGGGATAATGAAGCGACGACCAGGGGCTCGGTCGTGTTCCGTTCACCCTGTCCACCCTGCTGTGAGAGGGGCCAGCTGCCGACCACCGCTATTAGTAGGTCCCAGTCGTAGCCATCAGAAGGCCGCTGTACGCCGCGACTGAACTAGTGTTTACAAAGAGTTCAGGTGTGAAGATGTTGAGGTTTCCAGCCTTTTGTAACTTTCTTCAGTTAGTTTGCACATTGTGGGGCTATTTAACTACTTTATCTGAATCACTGAAATGGAAAACCATCCAAAACATCCTCATGCCCTCTGTTTTCATATCAATTTACCATTTAATACCTGAGTTTACAGATAGCAGTGAATGATATAAATAGAACTAAGGCTTGTTTGTAGTACAGTGTTTAACATTGCGTGTGAACATTTTACGCTTTAAAAGTCTAAAATTTATCCTGACCTAAAAAAGACATACAGATATGTTAATTTTCTAAAATAGCAATTTATATACAATGAAGTTCCAATTAAAATATGCCTTTTACACAACAATATGCCCTTTGTGCCACACCCCTCTAATGACTATGTAAGGCACTTAAGTTACTGGTAATAATAATTCTGCAAAGAAACACAAATATTCAGTAGCATATGAAAGTTTGTCTTCTCACCTGTGCCTCAAACTGGGATATGAGGCACAACGCATTTAAATAAGTTGATGGAGTTTATCAAAATGACAAGCAATTAGACCAGCTCTGACCAAGGGTTTGCATGCTAAATGAGAGTCATTTGAGTGGTGGAAGCCATACATGTTGTAAAAAAGACTGAGTTGTGGAGCTCCATTTCTGCTCCTGGACAGCCCTAAATTAAACATCCCCCAAGTCCATTAGGCTAAACAGCCTGAGGAAAGACTTTGTCTTACCATAGAAAAATGATAGTAAACTTAGGCAATCATGCCACCAATCAATTATGCATGAATTATATTTTTCTTTGACTGTGTAAAATGTCTTATGTTAATTCCCCTAAGTATACAATACCTATTACTTTTGAGGGACGCATCCATATGCATAACTTCTAAATGAGTGTTTTCACAAAGATTTATCAGCTCCATGCTGCCAACTGAAATGAAAACACTAGGGCTGAGTTGTTATTCCCCCATATCAACTTTAACTGCGGGGGCCACCGGCAAAGCTGGGAGGCGCTGAGTGCTGATAACCTACATGGCCATAAATCTACTGATAGAAAACATCCCCAGAAACTAAGTAAAGGTGCGCTAGTAAACTCTGATTGTAGCCGCAGCATATTTACGGAGTAAAACAAGATGGCGATGGTGGGAAGACAGACAGAGATAGAGAGAGAGTGCATGGGGGAGGTGGACGGGTGACCTGACCTGTCTCAACCATAGGCCTGTTGAGCGAGTCTATAGTGTCCCAAAGGTCCCCATTGTGGCCCAGATCTCTGATAATGACCTCCGTCTGGCAATGATAGCAGCAGACAGACATTGGCAGGGCTACTGACCAGTGTCAGCGAGGTGCCAATAATTGGTCAGTGTATTAATAACAACTAGCCAGTGTTCTCTGCTAACTGACCAGTCTGTGTGTCAGTCAGTGTGAAGGTGCTCAGATCAACCTTTGACACTTGAAATAAAAAAATAAAAAAATAAATACAATTCAAATCAAAACAATTCATATTTAAAATAACTTTAATATTCAAAAAATCTAGTGCTTTATACTCATGCACACTATCACACACTATGAATAATTGATTTAATCTACATTAATTACAATCAGCCACAAGCAATTTAGAGAAATATTTACACACACACACACACACACACACACACACACACACACACACACACACACACACACACACACACACACACACGCACAAACAAGGCTTCTCGCTCTCTCCTTTCTAACTTCTGACAATTCCTGATGATCCCCTTCAATCCCTCTTATATTACATGCAACACAATACACCCCCACACACTAATTTGTTTTCTTTGGCTCTTTTTCTGTTTCGGTGTGTAACTGAGCCCTTGAATATATACAAATTTAATAGAGCTAATAGAATCATTATCAAATTCAGATCAATATAAATTTAGCCCCAGTACCCATAAAAGGCAGCAATATTGAAATACAACACTGTCTGTGCTCTTTCAATCTTCCGCCTACAACTGACGCTTGCTGCCATCAGACATGAATTACCAGACAGGCACATTACAGCTAATAAGACTCTCACAAAACACCCTTTATTAATGCATGAGAGAGTCTTTGATCCTGGAGAAACTTTCATAAAGCAGTAATCACCATACCTCAAACAACACAATAAGATGCTTCCCATTACCTCAAAAGAGTCAACAATGTGGCTGAGGTCAAATCAACCTAAGCCTGAACAGCGTGTCTCAGACGGGAGGGACAATACGGGGCTGCCACAGTTCAGCTAAACAAAGCTGCTTTTCTCGACAGGCCAATCATATTTTAGTCATATTTGTCATCGTGTTTTATTGCTTCGTTATTTATCTATTTATTTAACCAAATGTAAAAAACAAACCAAAAAATAAATTAGTCGACAGAAATTATAATAGTGTTTTTAGCAGATGGTACTGAATCATAAAAGGCTGTGGTTAGAATATAAACTGAGGGTGAATTACAAAGAATATTATAGTTCAGTGGAGGAGATTTATACTTACGATTAATTTTAGGTAGAAAAACAGGTCAAAAGTCCATCAAATTTAACACTCAGATAATTTATATTACAAATGACAGTCATCACATATGCAGCACATCAATGGAAATGTGACAATGCACATAAATAAAGCTTTAATCTTTATGGTTTTTTGCCCTCTAAGCACCAGTGAAATTATGCTTATAATAATTCCTTTGCGATGCAGCCAAGTATCTTTATGATATGGAATAACAGAGAACTGAAGAATAGAATCTGTTGATAATTTGTAAAACTTCACAATATGTCACAGCTACATCATCTTGCCAAACCCACTAACAAAACCAGGTTTTTGTGTATTTTTTTTTTTTTTACCCTGTATTTAGTTTGATAAACTCCAGGAAAGTTAACTTTTCTGATTTAACAGGAATCAATATTCTGAAAGTCTTTCCATCCTTTCAGCACATCTCTCAGTAACAGTAACGGACCCCCACACAAATGATCCATTGGAGGAAAATTTTTGGTTTAACTTCTTTTCCAATAATCTAGATTTTGACAGAGCCTGTCACATTATAAAGTCTGAACATAGTTACAAGAATTGCGAATGATACCTGTGATTGAATTTTATTGAAGTGGTCAGCAAGTAGCTCATTCCCCACAGAAAGCCCCGGGGCCTGGAGGTGGTCAGTGGGGAACAGCTTCACAACATCTCACCACTGTACGATGCATAGTGAGAGGAAGCAGTGGAGAGGACCCCCATTTGAGAGACAGAGGTGCCACTGCACATTCATGACCTGACTATTTAAGACCAGGGTAATATATTCCCAGTTCAGCCGGGTCCATCGGTTACACACCAAGATGGCATGTGTGAACTCAACGCATTAAATCTAACTGTTGAACAATTTTAACTATAAGTTGGAACTTGTATAGGCCTGAGAGTGGTAGTTAGAACCGGATTTACGAGAGAATAATTATTATAAAATTATGCTGAAGACATATATAACAGGAGTATTGGGAGTAAAACACAGGGGGAAAAAAAGGGTGGAAAAAAATACTCAAGAAATGAGAAGAAAAACGAAAAACTAATTTTGATTTGGGATTAAACATGTAATATTAACAGAAAATGTGCTTTTAGAAAAGGTTTATAAAATGACTATTCAACAGAAAAAATCAGCAGATTTTTTTTCCTCTGCGCTAAGTCTTCATTGAGCATGTGAGATCTGTTTTTGACCCCCACAGCAGGAACATGCTAATCAACCTAAAGGGTCAGAGGTCATGTCTGGACAGAGAAGGCATCCCAAACCGGCCACAACAAATGCAGAGGAACATCTGCTCTCTGTGCGTCACACAAAGCGGTCCCCTCTGAGCCCCTCGCAGCCCTCGAGAGCCTGGGAACGGCTCAAAGTCAAGGGCAGCGTCCACGGTCCAAAGGCTGCCTGGATTCAGCGGCCTCTCACACTGCTAAGGCCGCAGCCCGCTTGTCGAAAAGACGACGGAAATATACCGAAATGACCTGAATTCAACGAGGACGCTACACTCCGTTGATGAATTTCACTATCATGGGTTGAACTATTATATTCTTACTGAAAATCTATAACTAGGACCAATGTTGTTTAACTGACCCAGTGTATCACCAACAGAATACATGACCTGGAATGATACCTTAAGGTTGAGCTGCTCGGGGCCAAAGCTGTGGTAAACCTGAACAAGAATAGCCTTTGAATACCCATGTACTACATTACATACACACGACCCCGATGACAGAGAGATCCCCTATACACTTTTACTCTCTTTACTTGGCAGCCTAACGATATGCTTGAAAGGAACCGTCAAATGATGTCAATAGTTGGATCAATACTCTGGGATGTCTCAGTTTTCCCTGCAGCAAATGAAGAGCATTATCCAGATCCTCCTGGGCAGAGCTCTTACCACATCTCCACGAGCTACGTACTGTACTGCCGCTGTTGAGGGACAGCTGATATATGTCTCTTCTCGCAGACATCGCCACATGCGTGCCACATTTCCCCCTGTCTGTCTAATGTGCTGCTGATCTACACCTGCTGGGCCCAGGGTTGCATAGGTATACGCTGTACGCTGACAGCATCAATCACTCAGCAGGCCTTATTATTGCCATTTAAAATACATTTAAAGTGATTCGATGGAGCCACTGTCCAACCCCACATGGATGCAATGATGTGTTACCGGGGAAATGTTTCATAGTCGTTACATGGCTGGAAACATCACTGGTACATTTTTCAGTGTCTTTTAATTAAGGTGTTACCATCAAAAATATGTGAAGCAACTGTTGTAAAATAGACACTCATAAGGAATCTACAGGTATCAGACGGATGATTGTATTATTTAATGCTTTTTAAGATTGAGAAATGTTTTTGGATATGTGATGTTTTTATTATTCAAGAACAGCAGGTAAGTAGGAATATATATACTGCATATGTGGTGAAGTACAGAGGTAGTGACAAGGTTATTAAAGTAAGTGAGATAAATCTAAAGTTCAAGTATAAAGTTAAAAAGACAGTAGTAATGTTTAAAGCTTCATATATTCAACTCACAATTTCCCTTAAAGTTGGTTTCATTTTGTTTTCAGACACATTCCTCTTTTTTTTCATGTGTAGCTCATTTATTTAAATATTGATGTTTTGGTAAAATTATTATTATTATTATTATGGCTTTTTTTCAAACTCTTTTTTTATTGAAATTAGAACAATGACAATATAAAAAAAAAGGTCATATACAGTATTCAATATATGTGATGTCAGAACAAGAACACTACACTTGCACTCACATGTATACACACACACACACACACACACACACACACACACACACACACACACACAGGGTGTCATCCTTCTTATTTAATATAAAAGTAATCCACAAACGGCTGCCAAATTGAATAAAAATAACTTTACATTAACATTACAGTAACATTACTAATATTTCACATAATGTCTTTCAACAGAGTCTGATGAGTTGGAGGATTTTTGTTCTTCCAGTTGAACAGAATAAGGCGTCTGGCCAGTAGTGTCACAAACTTTAAAACAACCCTCTGTTTAGTACTAAGGTCCACTCCTGTTGGTTCCACACCAAACATTATTGTTCCTGGGTCTGGAGGGATCTGTTTCTTCAAAATCTTGGACGAAGTCTCTAAAGTTTCAGTCCAGTAGGTAATGATGTTGGTGCATGTCCAAGATGTGTGTGCCAGTGAAGCTGAGCTCTGGCCATATTCCTCTTTTTATCCTTAATTATACATAACAGTAATCACCTTTGACCTGGTACCAGCTACACTTTATCAAGAATACACCACATATCCACAATGAGCAGAGGTGAAAAATATTTTTTATCCCAACTTTATCAGCTAAAGTGTTTAAATATTGTAAATGAAATTAGAGTTCTCACAAACTCACATGTAAGACTATATAATTACTTCTGAAATTTTTAATTAAAGACATGTTCAGGCATCTAGTGGACCTGCAGAGATCCTGTTCCCTTCTGAAATCCTCAAATGAATATGGTGCAATCTGTCCGAGCTCCAGAGCGCTGATACTTGCTCCTCAGCTCTCAGGTGAGCTTAGTAATAGACACAGTCACTCTAATTCCCCTTCAATTCTCACCTAAAATTGAAAGCTGCCAAATGCGACCTTAATTACATACTACCCAATCAGAGCTTAAGTGTAACCTTCTGCCATCCCGCTCGGGGGGGGGGGGGGGGGGGGG
>JAPTYQ010000018.1:37987984-38008178 GCA_029814465.1 Ostorhinchus cyanosoma
CACACACACACACACACACACACACACACACACACACACACACACACACACACACACACACACACACAAACCCCTGTGATTTAAGTAGAGTGGAACATCAGATGACAGGGACGGCTCTCTTGCTGGAGTGCAGGGAAAGGTTTGCCTGGTCGGTAAGTTGCACTGGGTTTATTTACCTCTGACAAGGTCTCACTAAAAAGGGAACCAAATTATAGACAGTATTGTTCCTCCCTCTGTACAGCCACTAAAGTTCACTTAAAAGTTGCCACCAATTAAAAAAAAAAAAAAGAAAAGTGGACCAGAGGTGCAGCAGCAGCTTTCTTTTATGATAACTTACCTATCTTTCTCTGATGTTCTCCTTTAAAAAAAAAAAAAACTAACAAACACAAAACAAAGCATGTTGCTGGAGGCAAAATAAATAAGTGGGGATGTGTGTGCTAATGTAGGATGTTGTAGACTTGCAGATATTTGGGGAAATGAAAAGAGGAGGAAGAAAAGTGAGGAGATTGCGGGATATTAAGGGGTAATGGATGTCACACCAGGACCCTACAACAAATTCCCATATGCTTTCATCGTGGCTGGATTTCAGACTGATCAAGGGAACAGATCATTACTTGTTTTGCTGCTGTTATTATCAAGAAACAGAAAATAGTTATTTCGATGTTTATCATCCTGAAAGACAGCCATTACTGAGCTGTAATTAATCATCATATTCCCCTCCATAACATGAAAATATACTGAGGCTGAAAAATCAAACATGTATTTTAGCCGATGAAAATATCCGGTTTCTGATTATTTTTATATGATAGGAAACATATAAATGTGTGGTGATTATTGTGTAAACCGGAAAAGAGATAACTATCGTATAAAGCAAGAACAGAAATGCAGGGGCTTTGTGATATTAAAAACAACATTCAAAAGATCTTGAAAGGACACAGCTTGTGAAAATTTGACATAAAGATAAGGTCTATCTCAAACTGTGCATGCAGATGTGGTTTTATAGTGATCCTACTAAATTCAAGTAAATAGGGATATATTCAGAGGTTTATTCTGGGATTTGCCAGACACTAGATCTGGCCCTGTATTTGAGACAACAAAAAGGCAATCTTGACATCTTGCCCAACCAGTAGATAATATTTGCTGTTCAGAGACTGGCTTTCTTTTGTTCCAGGTTTTTATAAACCCAAGACACTTGAAATTTAAACCCAGTTCAAGAAATATTATTTGCCACAGGGCAAGGTAAATCTCTTGGCGGGGCCTTTCAAAGTGTTGCCCTGGGTTTGTTTACAATTGATCTTATTTAAAAGTGGATTTTTTGTTTTACTTTTCAAAGACATACTTTCTGCCATGATCTCGTAGGTCAAAGGAATGATGAATGTTATTTTTCCAATTGGAGAGAAAAAAAAAACAAAAAAAAAAAACAAGTGAAATAATCAGAAGATAATAACAGAGAAAGCCCTGTTGCGCCACTGGTTCTTCCCAGGTCTCTAAGTTGCACAGTCATGTAAAATAGAAAACACATGCAAGTTAACATCTCCAGCAACAGCAAAAAGTTGAAGAAATACAACTCAGGTGAGAAAGCAAATAAATACAATTTAACCTGCCTTAAACATTTATATACTTGTGATAGAAATTTGAGCTGCATTGTGAAATAAAGCTGAAAATGTTCAGTCACAGGCTCCTTGACAAAGTGTGTGTCGATACGTGTGTGTGTGTGTGTGTGTGTGTGTGTGTGTGTGTGTGTGTGTGTGTGCAGCTGTATTTAACAGTAAAAAGAAAAAAGGGGAAACTGTTTCATAAAATAACTGTTTCTCTTATTGTTTAGGAAAATGTTCAACTTCCTTCCTCAGGATGAACATGTGACCTCAGAACTGACCAATCCTCATAAAGGTAAGAGGGTTCCAGAGGTGGTGGGAAGGGTAAACACCCTTTACTTCACTAAAAATAAAGGCTTCTTGTAAGAGAGTGTTACTCTTTAAAAAAAAAAAAGGATGTGAGCTGAGTCGATATATTTTTTATGGAAATTCTATACCGACAAAATCCTGAACTTGAACTTCTATCAGTTTGCTCAAACTTCTGCAGGGGCTCCCCTTCTGCAGACAGGACAATGGAAGAGGAGGAGCGAGATCAGAGCAGGTTCGCAAAGGGTTCCCCAGGGCTGGGAGGGTCCCACTACTGCTCTGACGGGTGATGCTGCAGGAGGAGGTCACAGGCCACGGAGCTGGTTTAAAGCTCAGGGACCACGACAGACAAGCAGAGGGCACAGCAGCAGGGATGGCCCGGTAAAGACCCCTTCATCTGGACTAGACCTGGGGGAGCCCACAGGCCACCCAGCTCCACAGCACAGCACAGGAGAGATTTCACACATACATACACACACACACACACATTGATACAGAGAACAGTCAGAGATGTGAAAGTTGATCTACAGCAGAGTGTGAAAAGAGCATCAGGTACTTTTCATCGATAAAAAGAAAATGTTAACGGTCGGTAAAACAGTTCACAGAGGAAACAACTAACTTTGATTAGTCTACTTTCATAACTGTAAATTCTCATCTTTATGGGGTTAAATTGGGTTTTCAATCACAGAACAGATTTGACTTTTCTTCATCTTGCACTTATTTGTTCCATCCAGTGTGTGTCATTTGCTAAGTGATCATATATTTCAGAAAATCTTCAAAATCTCATTTTAATTAGATTGTCTTACCTGTGAATATTTTCACATTTAAAGAACCAACTTAAAACCAGTAGAAAGAGCAGCCATGAACATATGATATATATATACAAATGTGATTCATATTTCAGGCCGCTCTGAACAAGAAGTGTTATAATGTCTGATATAAAAGTTTTCCTATAAAAATAGATCCAGGAAGCTCCAGTAGGACTGCAGCACTACACTGACTTTGGAGAGGGCCCAGTCCACAGCTCCCATTTTAAATTACATCTCTGTCTATTGTGCCTTGCTTGAGCTTATGAGAGGGTCCCTGGGGCACCTCCATTTTCCCAGAAACTCCCTCCAAGGCTCTTCAGGTTAACATGCCCAGTTTGACTACTAGATCAATAGTTGTAAATGACTTCATCACACCAAAGAGGCAACTTTCTGGACAGAATTGGTCCCACAGTTGCAACTTGACAGGCTCAAGCTGTGGGGAAGTCCAGTCAATCTAGTCCTGTTCTAAATCTACTGCTTCTCCCCAAAAAAAAAAAAAAAAGTGCAAAGAAAAATAATTGACTCAAGTGGATGTGTAATTTCATGTCATTTGCACGTTTTTTTTTATTGCAACTTCCAAAATGTGATTTGTAAAGTGTAGCTGAACACAGGGAGTGATGGAGTCAAGCAGCTACAGTAGCTGTAAAGAGAGAGGAGGTAAAACTCTGCATTGATATCACATGGCCTTTCTACACCTCTTTTGTTCTTATAGAATAAGGGGTAATGTCAGTTCACTCCCAAGCCTCCCTAAAATGCCCCCAAAGCCTGCCCAGCTCCTGAGTGGGAGTGTGTAATCGGTCCTGGCAGAGTGCTGGTTAATGGGGGGCACAGGGCCATGGGTTGGAGATGTATTCATGTGCGTGGCGTGGCGCCTGGACCCAGGGTGACACTTCTTCATTCCTGCTGCCTCAGGCCAGGATTAGGATTGTGGCCGGCCTCACAAAGCCGGCCGTAATGCAAAATCATTTTCATATTAACCTCGTCTCTCCTCTCTGGGCCTGACAGTGGACAGGCCTGCTCTCTTTGGTGCTCAAATTATCCTCAATTACTGGGGAAAGGCCAGGCGAGGGGACGTCACCTAACCTTCACCATCTGTTAGGTTCAAAGCTTTAGCAGTCGGCCAGCCCGCCTGTCTCCTGCCTCCCCTGACCTTTCCGCCTCGGCCAGCTCCTGCACTATACGCCTTTAACCCCCCCAACTCCCCACGACGGCCCAGCCCTCTCTGGACACAGCTGGGAAGTGCATGTGCACACATCACATTAAGGGGGAAAAGGTTATGTCACGCTTCTTCAACAAAGATATGAATATTCAAAACTATGCACAGACCAAGACAAGAGCTGTGTCAAGACATGGGTTAAGGCAGTCTCCAAAGGATAAGCCTTATAATACATGTGAATTTATTACTGCTTTTTTAAAGGGCCCTGAATCTTGAACACCATCCTGAAGGGATTAAAAATCACAATTCTATTTCTTTTGGGGTTTTCTGGGTTATTGTTTTAGTGCTCATACGACAAAAAAAAATATTAAAACAAACTAATAGCATATTTTAGCTGTTTAAAAACAGAGCTTTATTATTTAATTAACAAAATAAAATTTTAATTTTAAAGGTAATATACTACTAACACTAATGAGATATTTTTCATCTTAAGGATGACTATTATTTTATGTATATTAAACAATGTAAACTTTTATTAGTATGCACCTACAATAAATACTTTTTGGAGGATATGCATTATTGTTTTTTTATTTACTTAAACTATTCACTGTTGTATGCTTTTATTTAGTCTTCTCTTACATGTACCACAAAAGTTGATTTTAATTAAACATTCATCTATATTTAAGATGTGCTTGTAAAATATTGAAGAGCTCTTATTTCCCCTATAGTGAATGCACCTCTTAATAATGCAGGCAGTGTTTTCTGTTTGTTTTGAGCCTGTGTGTTTTAGCAGTTCCACTGTGTCCATTTGGATTTTCCAGTCTGTCTGGCCACTCAGGAGGCCCCCATTCTCAGGTCATCTGGCAGGACCTGATGGCTCTGAAATAACTTTTAATAAGTCTGCTAAATAATAGATGGAGTGTTCACTAAAATCAAGCAGGGAGGAGCCGGACTGAGGACAGCGAACAGCAGAGACAGACAACAACCAGGTTGCAGGCACTTCCCTCGCCGTCAGCAGCCATGTTCAATCTCCCGCATCACCTCCTCTCAAGACCCAGACTCTCTGGGGTCAGGGGTCGTGGACTTGACCTTGTGGCCCCCAGGAGAATGTTCACTTGGTTTGGGGTATAATTTGGGATTTATTCAGCAGGAGGCCCTGTCTCAGGCTGCATTATGCCTCATTATCCTCAGGTCCTCTGTGTTCGCAGAGCATACACATCAACACTCCATTTTACTTACACCTTCACAATCCCATAATCAATACCTCCAACTGACAACATTATTCATTTAACTGCATCTCAACTGCCCTCGACACAAGACTGGCCTTTTAATATTCATGTCATATGTAAATAATAGTAATTCCTGATTTTTTTTTCTTTCTTCTTTTTTTGCTTGTGCTTTTTTTTAATGGCATTGAAGATGCAGATTTAATACAATGAATATTGGTCCCTAAAAATCAAATGCACATTATTATATTGAGCCAAAAAGAAACATTGGAAAACATATAGCCTATAATTCAAGAAATTGTTTAGTTTGTAATTTATTTTGCATTACATTTAAATTAATTTGAATTTTGATTAAAGCAAGTAATCATTTTATTTTCTTTTATCACAAATTGCTGTCCAACAGAAGCTGGAAATCATGTACAGATTTTTCTTTTTTTTTTTTATGCATGTAGAATTAGAAAAAAAATATATACATGCTATGCTTAAATAAGGCTTTTTAAATTCTTGTCACTTGTGAAGTGAAGTGATATCTTTCAGATGCAGGCTTAAAAAAGAGTGATCATTTCTATTATGTGTGCTTCACTCTAAGTGGGTCCCTGTGGAGGACAATTTTGGAGAGATCTTTCCTGATAAGAAACAAGCCCTGCATGCATTAATATTACATTAGACCCAGTATATCACAGAGTCGTCTGCTCAGTCAGGTAGAGCTTTTCATTGACATCTCCTTATCATGTTAATATTACACTCATCAAAGTAGAAGACATCATGGCGAAGGAGGGGTGGATACAACAAAACGTGCAAAATTACAGAATATTCTTATGAGAAGTCTAAAAGGCAGAACAGACAATAAAATGGTTATTTAGGTCACATATTCACTGTAATGCACAAGAAAGAGACAAATGCCTCAGGAAAGGCGTCTTCGCATGTGAGAGAGTGTGTGTGTCTCAGGCGAAAATATGACATGCATGGCCGGTCACACGCGCGCACACACACTTGAGAGAGAGAGAGAGAGAAAGAAAGAAAGAGACAGAGAGAGATGAAGAACATGAGGATGAGGAAGAGAGGGAGTCGATGCCGAAGAAAGCAGCATCCGGCAGCAGGAGACAGGTGCACGGCTCCGGACTGGAGGTTAAACGTATGGAAAGTAAATAAAACACACTCACTTTTTTATTATTAAAATTATTATTATTATTATTTCAGTGGAATTATATGTGGATTTGGTGCGTGTGCGATGCGCATTTGTGTGCGTCATTTTAAATCCGTCACCCAAAAAAAAAAAAAAAAGCCAATAAGATCCCATCGGATAACATTTTAATTATGGCCTGTTTTGGGTGTCTTTTACAAGCTGTCTGGCACTGTGCCATCCTCCTACAGAATTAACCAAATAAGGCTCCTCCAAACACGTGTCAGGTTAACAAAAGGCGGAGCGCGTTTTTAAAGGCGGACAGGGAGGCCGGGAGGCGGACGTGTGCTTGTTTCTCTGCCAAACTTTGTCACTCTCATTTGAATGTGAATGGAATTTACCACTGAGAGCTGCTTATAAGGACCGCGTGTCTACAATACACAACCTCCTTTTCTGGAGGATTTTTTCAATTAGCAACCCCCCCACTCCTCCTCATCCACACACACCCCCCCTCTCCCTTTCTGGACTAATCGGGGCTAATTAGGCTTTATCACGGGGTAATAGCTTGTATTAATTGCCTGGCGGGGCAACTGTTGAGGAATTTGGCCAGTGATCCAATTGAAGCTGACAAGTTTATTCCGTCTATTTAATATTCATTATATTCTAATAGGACACTTGTTAGTGAGGCAACAATTAGGCCCGTCCTTAAGAGCAACACGGTGATTATGTAAGACTCACAGATTTTATTGTTTTGATTTTTTCATTTGTGTGTAAAGAAATGCAAATGAGTATTTTAACAAAGAAAAAATACACCATGTAAAGCGTCTGATTTGTTCTATTTACATAAAAAAGCAGTAATTAATAGAAAAAAAACCGATTAAAAACCCTAAAATATTTTTTTTAATGCAGAGTGTTTTATTTCATTTGTTTCATTCAGTAAATAATGCCACAGTCTGTTTACCTGAGTTTGCTTTTCAAGTTTCAACTCTAAACATTTATTTATCCTTCTGTATCTCCTTGTCTTCCTCTTGCTCTTCCTCTTCCTCCCCAGACAGACATAATAGTGTTTATTTAGTGCTCATTATTACCAGTTATCTTCCTTCATTCAAAGACCAGAGGGCTTTCAAACATGACATCATATTTACTGCAGACCTGACATATGCAGACGATAGGGCCTGTTGTCTTACATAGCCCAAAATTGACGTGCAGCTAAAATAGCAACGTGAAACATCAATGCAGGATGTAAATGTATCTACTCGCGAGAATGTTTGATCATTAATCAATTAACATTTGTGAAACAAAATAGTGGCTGTTCGGAGAGAGAGGGAAAAAAGGAGGATGAAAGCAGCCAAGCCACCTCCACGACATTTAGAAAAGAGCAAAAGAAATAATTAATTGCCTGCATGTTTCTATTTATATTGGTTACAGTAAGCTATTAGCCCCCCCTCTTTATGCCATCCTATCCATGAAGGGCAAAGATGGGCCTAAGTGTGGAGCAGGTCTGGACAGCAGGAAGAGTCTGGATGGGGTTGGGCTGGTTCAAGTGTGTGTGACAGTGTGTGTGTGAGTGAGTGTGGGGGGGCGAACCCACCCTAAGTGAACCCCCCCTTTAGATCCACACTCTACTTACACCTAATTCCCTAATTCTATGCTGAATATTTTATAGGCCTCAACAACTAAAACCATCACTGCAGGTCTGACCAAGCCACATAAAAGGCCGTTTGCTCCAAATAATAAAAAATAATATTCTGCCTTCTCGTGGATTTTTATTTTCATTTCTTAATAAATAGAGGTTTGCATTTTATTCAGTGGTGCTTCAAATGCGCAACCACTGACCCTGTGACTGAATGAATGAGCAAAATGGAAAAACCGCGGCTTAATTCTGCCCCCCCCCCTAAAAAAAAAAAAAGAAGAAGAAAAGAATAGAATAGAAATAGCTCAGAAATAAGAAATTCTTCAGATTGTAATTCAGGAGACAGGCAGGCACTTCTGCTCAGTGGAAGGGCCGCTGAGTTTGGGCTGTTCTGTGTGTGCTGGGTGTCACAGCAGCAGTCAGATGGAGGCATATGGCTCTCAGCTGCCCCCCCACCACACCCCCCACAACACCCACTCCCCGCAATTGAACCCCCGACCAGCTCCGGTGAAGTTCAAGGTCTCTGAGTGACCATTAACAAATCCGCCTGCTGTCTGAGAGCCTCCCTGTCAAATATTACAGCCAAAGAGCATCACAGCGACATTACAATGTAATCAAAAGGTATTTATTATTATTATCATTATTATTATTATTATTATTATTATTATTATTATTATTATTAATGATTATAATTATTTAAAACATATATAAAAACAATTGAATACGTTCCTGATAATTCTAATATCTAAGAGAAAAGGCGGAATAATTAAGTCTCATGCGTCATTTTATTTGCAAGTGGTGTTTTATAAACCTACACGAAGGCTTTTATATTTCCATTCATTAAAATCTGCATTTTTAATTATCATTTCGTCTGTTCAAATTGTCTCTTAACAAAAGAAATGGGTCACTTGTGATTTTTAAAACTGAAAAGTTCCAACGGATCGCATGAAGTTGGAGCCTAATGGACGCATAAGAGGGCCTTTAATGGATGAAAGAGGAGGAAAAAAGCTCTAAAACTACGAAAAGCTTCATCTATATACACTTGCTTTTTCTTCATAAAGAAGTATTTTCGACTATAAAAATTAGTCGGAGCTGTCATATTAGATTCATTATTCAAATTCGACCTAATTACTAATTTACTTAAAATAAAATGAACCTTAAAACGGTCACGTGGTATTTTTAGGAGTCGCAGAAATCTACTAAACATTTGATTAATTGTGAACTATTCCGTAAAATCGCTATTTGATTTTGGTTATTTAATTATTAATTCATTGCAATTTATCATATGATTGCGATGTATCACTGGAGGCTGCAGGTGTTCAGTTCAGAAAAGCAGGAAACATTGAGGAGTGTGTTCTCTGAAATATTTACAAGATGTTATTGTTCTGGGGAAGAATTAAATTTACTGGCATTTAATGCAAGCTTTTTTTTTTTTTTTAAACACACTTCTTAAAATGCAGTGCAGGAAGGTGTAAAGTTCACTAAACTTCAAGAGAGGAAAATTATGAAATAATAATAATAACAACAACAATAATAATAATAATAATAACAATAATAATAATAATAATAATATAATTTTATAATATTAATAAAAAATCAATTTGTGCAATACATTTTATAATTGCTGTTTTTAAAGTCCATTAAAAAGTTAAGGGAAATATTACAATTCTATCACAACTACATCACACACTCACAAGGTGTTTTGCAAAAGGAAGTGTACAATTATGGTCTGCAAAATAACAAAATAATCCTGATAATAATAATAATAATGATAATGAAACAATATGAGCAACAAAATGACCACATTTTGCTAAAGGGACCCTATAACTTTTGGATTTTTAAAAATAAACCTTTAGAAAGAAGATAGCTTTAGACAGGCTGTGAGAGGAACACAGAACCATGAGTATAAATTTGGGGCAGAAAAAAAAAGAATAAGGATTGAGCCCAAAAAAAAAAATTGCAAAGGTGATGAAGAAGACAGAGAAGGAACAGAGAAGGAAAAGGAGAGGACACTACAGACGCAGATTAATACATGCAGTCAGGGGATGATAGGTGGTCCCAGGTGTCTGTAATGACATCAGAATGGGTGAAATCCTGCATCTGCATAGTGGAAGAGATCCTGTTTCCTCAGAAAGTCTCTTCATGAGAGACAGGTCACGGCCAATAGCCTCTGTCTGACACATAATTGGTGATATTGATTATAGGTTATCATATGCTGTAGGCCATTTGTAAGATAATGCTGCAGGGGTTAATTTGTCAGCCATTAACCTTTTGGACTGGTGGATATGTACGTGTAAATTAAGTTTAAAACAACTGCTAAATGGGTCACCTACGCTCATCTGATAAAGGGAGTGCTAACATACTTAACTTATATTACAATAGAACACAATACAATGATGACAACTTAAATATATTTGACAGGTGGCTAGTCGAGCTGGAAAATGTTCAGATTTCTGAAAAACATGTCATGTGTGCGCCATATTAACTCTCTCAAAGCTCCCAGAGCAGAGCCTACAGTAAATTCTTGTGCTGACCCTTAAGAAAAATATCTCTTCATCTAAAAATGAGAGTGACATTTACAGGAAGTACCTTTTCCTCTTTTCTCAAATCTGGGAAGTAGCTGCTTGCCTACATGCTTACAGGACTCTGAAAGTTGATCCTGTCTGTCAATCCGAACTTAGTCAAAGTGAAAACAAAAAAACAGCGACTCCACAGTAACTTAGTAAGTTCATCTTGGCCAACAACATATGATAAATGCCTGTTGAATTAGAAGTTAAAATCATAAAAGGCCTGTCTTGGAAGAATCAGTGTAATCCAAATCAAATGTCAAATGCATGTATTATAATTTGTCTCAATATCATAATAAATCTTATTTTAGTATTGATTAAAATAAAAATTATAACAGCTCTCAGTTTCTAACATAATTTGGTTAAAATATATTTCTGGAACTCTAGAATAAAAAGTAGAAAAAAAAACCTGTTTTGTACAGTGGTGAAATGTATTTAACTGCTTCGGAATATCACAGTTTTCCACATATTTTGGTTTTATCTCAGCAAGGAATAACACATCAAATACACAAAATCACAGAAAAGAGAAAAGCTGTAACCTTTGAGAAAGTCGATCAGAGGCGATCAGAGGTGTAGAAGCACCTAGTACAGCCCAGAGCAGTAAAGACAACCCACTTCAACTTCAAAAACATGACATTTGCCACCTCAGAGCATAAAATGTGTCTCTCTAACTCTACACCTGTAAACTTGTAAACCCACACAATGTAGATCAAGAGGAAAACTGAGCTATTCTCACACCAGCAAACAGTATTAAAAGTTACTCAGTAATCGGTGTACATGGGTACTGCCATGTGTACAGTGTGCACATGCAAGAGTGTGTGTGCGTGTGTGTGTGTGTGAGTGAGTGAGAGAGAGAGAGAGAGAGAGAGAGAGAGAGTGGGAGGGAGAGAGAGAGAGAGAGACAGAGAGAGTGTGAGTGTGTGAAAAAGTCAAGGCATGAGTGAGTGCTGGTCAGCAAATCAGTCAGTCAGCAAAGCTCAGTAGACAAAGTGAAACAGAGCAGGGCAGATCCACAAAAAAGGAAGGCACAGGTACCTGTTTGGAGCAATCCGGTGTCGGGATCAGCCCCTCCAGCTTGGCATGCATTAATTATCCTCTAGAAAGATGGGTGCTCCTGACCCGGCACTTCTACTGTCCCACAGTCAAAGAAAAGGATGGATGGAGAGGAGCAAGAGAGAAGAGGAAGAGAACTGGGAGACGAGGGGAGAAGAGAAGGAGAGAGAGAGAGAGAGTCAGATCCACTGCTGCCCTGACACCATGACTGGTCCACGTGAGATTGATCACACACCCGCACTCACACACTGAGGCCTCTGCAGTGACAAGGGGGGAACTGCCAAGGAGCAAGCTTTGTCTAGCCCGGGGACACACATAGCCAGACGCACGCCTGGCCACAACACAACACACGTGCACACGCATGCATGTTAGAGACACATGCACGCACAGACACGTGCACACACTGACACAGACAGACACACAAACACAGCCGAAAGCTCTTCTTTTTAATCCATCATTTCACCAAAACACAGCTCAGCATGCCTTACACTATTCTTTTCTCTTCTGGTCATCCAGACTATGAAAATGATTTGGTGTTTCAGAAGCCCTCATTAGAATTCACTGACTGCCCCTTGCACATCTGTTCAGTAGTCTAATGCCTGTTAGGTTGCGGGGCAGCTGAAAATGGACAGCAAAATAAAAAGGGTCAAAAGTCTAGCACTGAGAAGCGAGGGCTGTGATTACACACAATAGACAATAAAAGAGATGCATATGAGCGGCAGCAGTGTGCCTGGCCTCTGCACCTTCAGGGAGGACACTAATCTCATGAATGCTTTAAACACACACAGACGCACAAAAAATGCAACACATCTACTGATAAACAAAACAGTTGTCAGCACCCACACCGCGAGTAAATTTGTAGAAAGGACATTTACATTCAAATGTGCTGCTGAAATACTTTGAGTTTTGGAGAGTGCATATTGAAGTGAAAGGTTTGATGTCACTTTATTTTAGTGTCATTTTCCTTATTTAATAAAATATTACTGACCGCATCCTTTCATTTCATATATACCATTAGTCAAATAAACATGAACCAGTGAGATATGAGCAGTGATGCTGATGTTGAAAATCAATTTGCATTGCATTAACCAAATATAAAGACTAGGACTTCAATTCTCTGCTGCTTAGAAAAATCACATTTCCCAAATCAAGCGTCCCCTTCAGCCATCTCCTCCTGACACTAACCAGGAGGGGTTGTCTCCGTCAGCTGGCCTCTATATGCAGATTGATCCAGATGGACATAGCGTCCAGACCTCCAGTCCCCCATAGACCCTCTGGCTGAACTTGACTCCCAGCACTACAGATGGGAAGGAGGGCCCCTCACCTTTGGTGAACCCTGGACCCCGACGCCCTCACCCCCACTACAGCAGATCACAGACTGAGCCACCTATCCAGTATTCACCAACGACAATCATTTCAGATTGAATTCAGGTTGCTTTCTCAACAGCTATCATCACAGATAGCTGATCAATACCAGGACATTATCACAGAACGCTTCCTCAAACACTGTGTCAACATGTGAGTGCTAGTTGGGGAGTGTGTGTGATCACTGGAGTGGAAAGGAGCCATGGCTTGGCGGTTACTAAGAGGAGCCTTAGAGAGGAGAAACCTTTGAGCAGAGCTTGAACCCTGGGGGCTGCAGGTTTGACTGGCTATGTTGCTGAGCATGCTGGGCCACAACTTAAAAGGAGATCAGAGGGCTGTACCTCAGAGCAGCAAAGCCCTCTTCCTTCCTCCTCATCTTGCACTCCCTGCACACACAGACTGTCCGTTATAAAAACCACCCTACATATTACTGGACTAATACACACACAAAGACAAAAAAACAACAACACATAAATACAATACAGAAATGCACCGTAGTCTGAAACGCATACCTTGAAAATGTTTCTAAATAAACAAAGAGAGGAAAAAAACAAAAAACATTACTGCTACATCTGCACAGGACCAATCCCTCAAAACATAAAGTGATATACAAGTATACCATGAGTGTCATTTCTTTAAAAACCAAACAAAAGATAGAAATGTTTCTATCTTTCTTTAGAATCATCTCCCACATATGTTTCCACGGCTGTAAAAGCAAACATACGGTCTCATGGTTTTTAAGTATTTCGGTATCAGCGCTGACCTTGTGACCCTCGGTGTAACAGTCACTGTGCAGTCTGAGACGCTGTCTTGCATGGCTTCCCTTAGGGCCTTCCCTGCCATTCTAACCTTGTTTCTGATCCAGTCCTGCTCTTCTCCCACATGTTGTGCTGGGCTAATGCCGTTTCCTACTCCCCTCAGTAAGCGTGCCATATATTGGTCTTATCAGAGGCCTATCTACGCTGCACAACATTTGCCTTTCTGGAGCCTGGCAGTGAGAAAGCCTGTATCTTCATCAAACACCAGTCAGCAGACTGAAAAAGGGGATTGAAGGACTGCTTTATGAATTATTGAGATTAAAATCTTTCTTATATTACATATCCTTTCCTCCTTCTATTCCATTTTCTTCCCTTTCTTTTTCTTTTTTGGTTACATTTTAAAACATTTATATCCCTCTGTTCCTGAGTAAACGAGCTCAGGGCTGATTTTCCATTAAAAATAAAAGTTTAAGAGAGGAGGAAAGAGAAGAAGTGCACAGCTTGGTCGGTTTTAGGTTTTAGTCATCTTTAATCAGCCCAGTGTTTCTGTGCCGGGGAAGAAAAGAGTCAGATGAAACAACCGCGTAATGATTTTTTTCTTACTAGTTTTCTTCACTCTTGGATGTTGGAAACTTAAAAGGAATGTAAAAGAAAGACTTTCTTACCTTTTATTATTACTGTCAGTGAGTCCTTGCTCATTCTGACTTTGTTCAGTGGTCGAAGCAATTTTCTAACTTATTAAAAAAATGATGCATTAACAATGTACTTGCCATTATCCTAGGTCAGGTATTTTTGAATGGTGGATTCATGGCTGAGCGCCTGAGCATTTCTTTGATGATAGTCTGCCTGTATCAAAGAGACTGGCCTTAACCTGTGATATGATCTCTTTCTTTTTCTCATTTTACCTCCAAATGCCTTACCCACTGGTTTAAATTGCATTAATTCATTAGGGAAAAAAATACATGAGCAGAAGGGCATAGACATTTCAAAAGTACAACGGAAGTGGCTTCACATGCAGTAAAAGCGACAATTCTGTCAATCACAAAACTTCCTAATTTGACAAGGCTGTCATGAAGAACAAGGCTGCTAAGGGATGTTCAAACAAAGCGTTTCTCTTGTACATCTGTTAAAGCTATTTAAATTTACACTCGTTTTAACTAAACAGTACAGCATCACCAATCACTTCAGTCTGAGCTTTGAAGAAGAAGCGGCAAAGGCAAACTACACTGTTACCCATAAAGTTAAAATAATTTTGTTTTCAGACACATTCCTCTTTTTATTCCTATCTATACACATCAGTAATCACCTTTGACCCGGTGCAATGATTACATACTGAGTCAGTTACACTTTATCTACCAAGAATAAATCATATTGTTACAATAATTTCATGAGAAGAGGTAAAAAAAAATATTTTATTTAAAAAAAAAAAAAAACAGGCCGAGAAAAAGGCACCTCAAAGAGTCTGTACCTCAAGGCCTTTGAACATCTACATTTTCACTAATCATCCCTTTCAATTTCATACAAAAAGCACACAACGGACATAAAAATGAGCATTATTCAAGGAGACGACCGGAGTCTGACTTGAGAGTATGTTCTCCTCTCTGAAGGCCGTCATAACTAGAGTATAGGTCAAAGGTCATGAGGGCCCACAGGACCCATCTAGATCCAGGAAATAATCCAAGCGCTCCACGGAGGCCACTCAGCTAAAGCCAGTAGACAAGTCGGACATGAAGACAGAGTTAGCTGCATCACAGTGGGCAGCTTGAACAATGAGTGGATCTCACGTCTAGTCTCAGACCTGCTATTTTCGATGCAGATGTGATACAGGGGGCTCACCAATGTGGTCATATATTTTGAACAGTGTGTGTTTAAATGTGCTCTTAATAAAATATATCTGGGGCTGTGCGGAGTCGTGGTCCCTGCGCTCATTAGAGGTCTCTGACCAGCCTGATAAGTGCGGCTCTGCTCCATAATGATTTATTAAGACCGGGGGAGGGGAAGGCTAGTGGGTCCAAACTGCCTCAGGACACTTCAACCACAGAGACATTTAAGGGTAAAGGCTTGGAATAGAGGGTGCCTCTGAACAGATTTACATCATCTAAGATGCATTTCAAAATGAATTATGTAAGACGAAATGAAATACATAGGAGTTTCACAATTCTTGCTGCCTTTTTTCCCCCAGCTCTTTTTCTACTCTTCCTTCCTTTCCGAAGCGCTCGTCTGCATCGCCCTGAGGTAAATTCATGGCCATTTGCTTTATACAGCAGAGCACTAATGGACAGACAGGGGGACATAAGGGAGGGTGTTTAAAAATGAATGGAAGAAACATGGTCAGATGTGAGCAAACAAACAAGTCTGACTAATTCACAGGTTTAGAAAGCTGTCTTGGACCGGGCTAGAATAGACAAGAGATGGAGGTCTGATGAGTTAGACTGAACATTTTTAGGGGTGGGGTAATGTAAGCGGTTGTTTGTGGGGTCAGGAGCTTTGTCACGCTGTTTTTCTCCTGCTGCTGGTGAAGAAAGAAGGCTGCAGGCTGTCTTCGCTGTGAAGGCCCCTGCAGTTCAACAACCCATTTGCTTAACTGGTGTGTCACATCTAGACAAAATACATTTCTGTCAAAGCCGGGCGAAGGCAACGTTCCTATGCAAAACACCTATTTTAAATTGTCAACAGGTGCTTTTAGTGATTGTAGATTATTTTAATACTGTTAAAGTTGGAAGGACAGCCTTGGGTTGAGTTAAATATCCATGCTGCTAAGACCTTTTAGCTACAGTTATTACTGCCAACCAGAGTGGAAAAAGATTTACAACCGAACAGATGACTGGATCCAAAAGTTGTAGAGCAACTGAATTAGCTTAGCTTTAAAAGTTGTGTATAGACCAAAATAGACCAATATTGAAAATATCTGAAAAATTCACATGGCAGATTTCAAGTGCGTTGCAAACTCTGGTATTTAAACATGATCAATGGTTTGCATTATATGAAAAACAAATCAACTCCATCATCTTAATATAAAATTTAGTTTTTTTTCATACAGTATGTGCTACACTGTTAGAACCCTACAATAGCTTTCAGCTCAAAATGTCGACAGCTTCGATGATATTTTGTCTTGCTTTGACAAATATTTCAAGTTTGCCAGATAACATATTCTTTTCAAGGCTCACACCAACAATAATTACTCATAGTAGTATTATCTGATGTCAGAGCTGTGAGTACAAAAACATTAAATGAGTTCAACCTGTGGTGCAAGTCATGAACAGGTGTGGGCTCGAGCTGGTCACCAGACATTATGAAAAGCGAGAGGAGAGCTTGAGAAACCAGTGAGTCATGGAGGCATCTCTACAGAGAAAAGCTTGGTATCCTCCAACAGAGGAAACAGGCTTAGTGGTTGGAGGATAGATCTTTTTTTTCCTTGCCACAGTTAATTTTCAAATCTCCAACATCCTATGGCTGTCTGTTTTTCTTCTTCTTCTTTTCTGTTTTTTCTGCTTTCATTCTTTTCTTTTAAAATGAAACTGGAGCTGGGGCGGTGATAGTGATAGATGGCTCAGCGCTCTAACACTTTATCCAATCCGGCGCAGATTTCATCCAATAAAGAATCACTTGTGCACTCTCAAACTAAATGGAAGTCAGGCAGCGGAGAGAAAGGGGCTGCCGTGTGTTTCTGAGCTGCGAAAATCAAATTTTCTTAAAGCTGCCGCAGCAGTGGCTGGCGGAAAAGGCAGCAACAGCCATGACTGGCCAGGGCCACAACGTCTGCACACACAATTTAATCCATCACAGAGCGCCTGACACCATATCAATCAACTTTTCATCAGCATAGCCCCCACCCCACAAAAAAGGAAAAAAAACAATATTTCTATTCAATCACCTTTGACTGAACCAGGCCTACAACCCACTGACCAATGAGGAGGACCAGAAAACTCCAGCTGGGTCAGAAATCTTTTCGCATGAACACAAGCATAAAGAGGAACACATGCACTTCTGCTTATTCTTACCGACATGTGCCAGAACACAAAATGGTGGAGAGCATGATCAGAAATGAAAGCCATACCTACAGCTTTTACTGAAATTACATAAGAGCAAATGAGGGATAATGCACATTTAGTTTACAGTAATGATTAAAGAAGGACTAACGATCCATAGACAGTAGGCATGTCTGAAAGGGTTAATTAGTGAAGACTTAAAGAGGAGATACTTATATTAGACAGAAATGATGATAACACATCATCAAAATGTCTGTCCTTTAACTTTTCCTGTATGACACTAACCCACCACCTCCCCACTTTACCCCTCCCACTGCTGTCCTTTGTTCCGGGAATATAGTCCCTCTTACCCCCTCTGTATCCCACAGGCTGTGGCTCCAGTGGCCTATGATTTATAATTCATAGGGGCCGCTTTTATATGGGACCTTAGTCTACCTGATACCCTGCCACTGGGCCTGTCCTGGGACAGTGGGAGGGGGGCTCTTCATTACGCCTGGCACCGGCATACTAACATGACACCCATGTCTTTGAAGCACAAGCACTGTATGTAAATTGGACATAATAATCCATTTTTCCCAGTCAAGGTACTGAGTTGTATTCCCGAAATGGCTGCTTTTCCCCAATCTGTGGTGGTTTTTTTTGGGTTTGTTTGTTTATTTTCATCAACTTTGTCTGTGTTACTTTTGTTTTTTTGTGTTCGCTTTTTTTTTCCCTCATTGAAAATTGAACTTTCCTTTTTTTTTCACTCACTGCTTGCCTTTTACATGGACATGTGTGCGACGGTGCTCTTTCTTCCTCCAGGACCTGTAAAGCTCAGGTCTCAGGATATCCACATTACTTCCTCTCCGGTTCGCTCTCTGCTCTGACCTCCTTGCATACCAGAGAGGTCTCCAACCCAGGCTCTGCTCTGTACTCTGTGCTCCTGGCCTAGGGCTCTGCTTGGCCTCCATGCTCTACTGGCTCCTTAAACCCTGGTGAGGCTCCAAAAGGCCAAACACTGTACTTGTTGTGGATGCCCCACCACCCACCAGTGTCTCTGGTGTTGCACTGGTAGGGAAAGGAGCGCGGGGGGGGGGCTTGTATGATTGCCAGCAGCAGCTCAAATGACAAAGAGAAAGCAGCTCAGCCTGGATCACATGCATGTATTATTGTTGTTGTTGCTAAGTACTCCTGACTAATTATTCCTCCCTCATTTGCAAACAGGGCTGCTGCTCATTTCCATATCAATGGGGGCGAGCGGAGGGTATGATGTCAAGGAGCGCGGGTTAAGCGTGTGGCTAAGCTTGGGGAGCAGAGAGGCCATCATCCCTACAACAAACAGAACCCCCCGCGCCTCCAGAACCCACATCACTACCATGACACCCCCCGCTGTGTTAGTCTAATACACGGACGAAACAGAATGGAAGATACGCTGTTGTNNNNGCGAGGGTGGGTGGGGGGTGGAGGGGTGGGCTGACATAGCGAGGAGCTCTCTGTCAAATCAGCGGGTTGCCCCTGGATTAGTTCAGTTGTAACACAACCCCACGCTCCATGGAGATCATTTAGGCAATTATCAAGAACAAGGCCGGCTGCAGTGTTGAACAGCTCACTTCAAAGGCCTACACCAGATGAACAGTTACAGCACACTGGTCAATTTCCATACAAGCCACCCCCTCCCTTCCCGCTTTCCTTCACTCACTCCTCCTCTGCTTATGCCTCTAGGCATTTTGACTGTGCTAATGAACATAACACCCCCTCCCAACCCCAAACACACACTCCTAGCTACTGTATGATGAAAAGTTCATGATGCGCTCTCTCGACTGTCCCTCTGAAACACAAAGCAGAAGCAGGCCCCAGTGAAGGACAACAGTGCCTGCCAGACGATTGCCTCATATCTGCTGCCATCAACTGTGAGAAACTGAGAGGTTGGAGATTTTAAGTATGCAGTATTTTTCTGCAATTTGATGGAATGACGGAGGGCTTTAAAATAAAGTATCACTCCTTATTAGTTAAAGTTTAGTATCCTTTCATAAAGATTGAGAGTTCAGACAGCCTGAAATGTATGAAAAACAACAATCTGTGTGAAACTGTCAGCTTCTGTTAACTATTAAAAAATTGCTCTATAAAAATAATGAAATATGTAGCTCATATAAAAGCTTTAAAACTTATTCAGTGGTGTTACACAGTTCCAGTAATTAAAATATGACTGCGATTCATTAAACCATAAAGAGAGATGGACAAGTTTCCTGTCATAATAATTAAGGCTAATATGTCTTAATCAATCGCATGATTCAATCAGGATCACGCGTTTACTACTACACGTCACCAGATTTGTCTGTGTGTGTGTGTGTGTGTGTGTGTGTGTGTGTGTGTGTGTGTGTGTGTGTGTGTGTCTGTGTGTGTGTGTTTGATCATCTTAGCAATAACAGTGCAGTACAAATGAGAAAAAAATTACTTCTTATTAGAGAAGAGTTTCTCCTATGATGTCTTCTCACCCAGAACCACTTCAGAACAAAGCTGAACCCTGCATTCAATGGTGTTCTCTCTTGTTTCATTTTCACACACACACACGCGCACACACACACACACACACACACACACACACACACACACACACACACACACACACACACAC
>JAPTYQ010000018.1:38014097-38024549 GCA_029814465.1 Ostorhinchus cyanosoma
AGAGAGAGAGAGAGAGAGAGAGAGAGAGAGAGAGAGAGAGAGAGAGAGAGAGCGGAGAAGGAAAGGAGAAGAAAAAGATGCAGCGACACAAACCAGATGTGGTGGATTCCATATTTCTCTCTATTTCATCCCGCTTTAAATCTTTCTGTCTGTTTAATTCTCACTCACTTTCTCCCCGTTTCATTCGTTTTCTGGCTTCTTGAGTTTCATGTGAAATTCTATGGAGTTAGATAGTACTTGACAATAATAAGTCAAGCTGACTGACTGATTGTGAGCGAGCTGCACATAACCTCAGCGTGGTGGAAATCGGAGTACTAGAAGAATAAATTGACATATATATCATATAGCTGCATATTTGAAATGCCCTGGATAAGTAACACCAGAAAAGTAAGTAATGCCACTGAGTAAATAAAGTGCAACGACAACATGTTTGTGAAGGTTTTGTAATGACCTATGCATAATACACACTAGCCAATCAATTAACTCCAGACCAAAGCTGTTCTCAGCATGAGTTACTGCTTTTTGCAATATTTATGTTTATGAGTTGGTTTCTTCTAAGTTTTTAATTACATGCACTTTAAAGTTCCCCATGGAGAGACTTTAATTAATGTACAGAGAATTAGCATGCACAAGGGAAGCATAACCCTTTAGCAAAGTACAGCGGAGTTTAGTCTTTTCAAAGTCTTTCAGCCTTTCATTATATTATGGTTCAAAGAGCAGAAACAGATGAATATCAGAATAATATTGGCCTCTTAAAAGGCAGCATGGACAGATATGCTAAAACTTAAGAAAGTGAAAAGAATAAACAAAATAAAACAAATGCAGCCACATCTTCAAATGAGAAAAACAAAACAAAACCAAAAAAAAACAGGAGCAAAATAATATAAAGAATTCTATGGACTTGACTTAAAGTGCCACATATGTACTTTACTACCTTGCACCCAACAGTATAACACGGTGAGAGAAATAAAATAGACAGAGACACAGCCATTCGTTAGCTTTGAACCTTCTCCTGAAGCTGAAGAATGGATAAACAGAGGCAAGTGGCAGTGTGCCTGTTTCCTCACTGCCTGATACCTCACTGGTGTTGCTTTATTATTTCATTAAGTGTAAATCCTGTCAGTGCCATTCCACCCCCAGCCTGGTCCAGTTCTGCCACTCCACCCTCAGCAGGTTAAATTATAATTTAATTACCAAGCCTTAGCTGCATAAGCTGCTTGGGAGCACTGGCCCCCCAGAATAATTTGAAAAGATGGTGTCTCCCCTCATCTTCTTGCTCCTGATCCACAAGACCTGAGCCCCCTGGAGGCTCACTTCAATATCCCACCTATAATTATCTCTCTCAAATCAGGCCCCTATTAGAGAGAAATATCAGTAATTAAGTTGGAAGGGAGAAAAAATCTCATTGTTTGAAAAATCTTTATAGGACTGTTTTATCCTGAGGAGCTGGGTGAGAGCCATGTGTGCCCTGAGGAAATGTTTCTTCAAGCTATTTCTATCACAGACTCTACTGTGTTTGTAGTGCTGCTTTATCAGGGCCCTTTAACAATATTTTCACATCCTCTGACATTAGAACTTTTCTCCCAGTGATATCCACATGACAGTGAAGGCAACTGTAATTATTCACTGTAGTTCTGCAAATAATTTGGTTAAAATGCATCAACCTTACAGTGCAAACGGCCCTGTTGTGTTTTAATAATGTTAAGCAGAATTTTAAATCATGACTATACAAAAACACTGCCAGCAACTGGCTTTGTGTATATATTAAATAACAAAAGACTGCAAACATTTACTCACAATTGGAGTACAGTTACCCAGAGTTACTTACTATGTTTACTGTGACTTGATAACTCCTGCACAGATAAGATTCCATTTGTTTAAGAAAATGCACTCTATAATTTATGTTTTCTTATCATTTGCTGTATTTCATACATATTGTCTCCATTTTTTTATCTTGCTTATGCAGTTTTATCAAACTTGCAGTTTTTGTTAATGCTCTGCTTACATCCTCACATCAAATGTACTCAGGTGACTGAACAACTGCAGTTTACACAACATAAGCATTTTTTCTCATCCTATAAACATGTACAGTAAAGTGACAGAAAATAATGCTCTTTGAATCTGCTACAGTGATGTCGTGTCAAACTCTTAGATCCAAGAAAACAAACCTGTAAATCAGCTTTGACAGTCACTGGGAGGGACAATGACAACTATGTTTTATTGTGTTGCAAACACAGGTGAAATATCTTTTCATATCAACCCCCTTTGTCTGTATTTATTTGAATGTAAATAAGACTCAGCTAGTACTGGTTATTATTCATTTATGAGTGGATTTATTTCTAAGAGAAATAAAATCAGAATCTCCTATGGCACAGGTCGTAAAAACAGTATATAATTATTTCTGTCCCAGAATAATGGTGTAATTTTCTTGCACTAATTTGACACCACATAAATTGGGAATTTCATCCAAAAGACGGTATTATACGAGGCTGCAGGGAAATGCAATTTGAAGAAATCAGGGATCTAATACAGTTTATAATACCAATGAAAAGCAGAAAGTACCAATTTGCTATTCATACTGCTTTCATAACATAACTACAGTTTAGTTTAACTCAACCATGTCAGAGCATAAAGCTCTGTTAAAAAAAGCCTCTCCACATAAATGGCCCCTTTTAACACAGATTTTTTTTCCTTGTGAGACAAAGATAAGTAAATACTGAGGAGATAATGAATAGACTGCAAAATGAGCGTTACCACTCTGCACTGTTCAATCTTGGGGACAATTGCAGCGTTTTTGGTAAAATTGCTCCAACCCCCCCAAAAAAACAGCCCTCCCTACCACACCCCTATGCCCATCACACACAGATGTACACACCTCCAACACACACATATACACTCACTCATCTCACCCCCTCTCATCCTATAATCCTCTGGCAAAGCCCTCTCTGTCCATGCGGACCCCCCACCCAGAGGGACCCTGCCAAGGCAAATTAGAGGAAGGGAGGGGGGGGGCTTTTGTTTCGCGGCACTCTGTGAAAAGAAAAAAATCCAAATTATTTCTTGAGCTGGAGCAATTTGACATGCTGTGATAACTGCTCTGTCAGAAACTTCTTTGACATCTCTGAAAGAGAAGATTTTCTGCCACAAACCCAGGGCTCCATTTAAAAACAGTCTTCAAAAGACCCACAAATACATTAGGCTGTTTAATTACAGCTTGTTCACATCTCCCCATCTATCGCTCATCTTGGTTAAAAATAGATGTAAAAACAAACTGTTCCTGGTTCTCATCAGAGTTTTCTATTTCGCTCTTTTACACACATCCCCTCCTGGCACAATATCTCATCTGCCTTTTACCTTGTCCCTTTCCTTTTGCACCCAGCTTTATTTTGTGCCTTGAAGAACAATCTCTCCCCTTTCGCCCTTCCGCTCAATCTATCATTCTCTTCTTTGTATTTTCCTCCAAACCAATAAGTTGGGTTGTTGTCTTGCTGTTATTGTCAGCCCTTTGTACCAATGGCCCACTTGTGTTCTTAGGGAAGTGGTGTTTGACCACAGTTCGCTCGCTGCCTTTTGCTACCACTTGCCAACAGTTACTTTTGGAGCCAGAGCCGCCCATATTGGATGTACAATCACAGAGCAACAGCCCATAAGAAATCACATTTACTGACAGAAGGAAAATGTCCTGTTTAGCTGTTGGAGTGCCTTGACAGATTAACCAAACGGATTTTACCTGCAAATAATACCTGAATTGTATTTGTGTGTTTTATAAACACACACGCAGGTAAATAAATGTAGTTCAGTTTGTCAGAGTCTACAGTTTTACTATACAATATAGAGAAATATGCCGCACACTTGATTTGAACAATAAACAGTTGTGCAAATCTTACTCTAACATAAAAATGTTTAGAATTCAGTTTTTAACATCTTCTTGAATTTAATCTTTGACGGCTTAATCCATTGAGTATTACTTTTCATTTTTCTTTCTGACTTGAAAATTGAATCCAACTGGACATAAAACTGACTGTCCACACAAATAGTCAAGAATAATATGTTTTTAGACTTTTTTTTTTACTGTTACAGTAGGTATAGTCTCAAAACCAAATGGTTTATTTTTTATATTTTTATTTATTTCATTTATCGGAAACTGCACAATATATCAAGTTCTTTTTACTGAATAGGAGACAAACTAAACTGAATATATGAAGCACATTTATCATCTAGATAGCGATGAAATCTTTATCTGAGTTCAGTTCAAGTGTCACGTGTGATTCATATGAGGTTGACAATAAAATGTGTAGATTTATACTATGCACATATTAGAATGAGGTTCTAGTTGGAAATATGGACAAAATGATAGAAAATGCACAGTACATATATTTTTCACAAACCAAAATATTTGTAGTTTAATTCTTAATCAAACGCTGTAATGTCAGTTTTTCATCCTTGAGATGTTTTCCTCATCATTGTTGCACAATATTAATAAAAGTAAGCACCAACTCAGATGGAAATGTGTGTTTTCCTTATGTCCACCATTGCTTTCATGAAAAAAAAAAAAAAACACCGTCCTTATGGCCAGACATCTCCATTCTTTCAAAGCAACATTCTGTCATCTTTCAAGACTGCAACACTAAACAGGAAATTTGACTTTTACAGATCCAATTACTGTGGCTTTGCCTCACCTCTTGCTGTTCTACCAAGCAGCAACCATGCAAACAGGACTCTACATCTCACTCTGCCCTGATCAAACAGGCATGTCAATGACTGTTCTTTTCTGGAGGAGAATCACTTCCTCAAAAGAAAGAGTATCTCAACGATATTCGTTATATAGTTGTCTCAATAACCTCTTCAGCATCAGTTGTGTTTTTGAAAACACTCAATATCTAAATCAAATTGTGTCACTCAATACATTTTCCCACCCTTTGAGATCAATGTATTTTACATTCTTCAGTCCTGTCTGCCAATATCAATGATGGAGGAATATCAATAATGACAGCTACATTTGTGTCTGTATCATTTCAACAGTGGAATCTATTCCTCTCCTGCCCTCTACTCCCTCTTCACCCGCCAGCAGCTACACAGCTCATGTTCAGCCAGGCGCGCACAGGATATTAGCTTCTCTACCAGCAAATTTGCTTTTCACATCTATTTCTTTCTTCTTCTAACCAGTTCTTGGATGGCTTGTTATTGAGCTTAGTGTCCACAAATGCCATTGATCCAAGCCACAACTGGGATCCATACTCGGGCACTTTAACACTCTCTCAGCGTGTTAGTAATACTAATCCTGCTCCACCAGCAGGCCCATTGATTTTATAGATTTCCCCCAAAGTTGTGATAATGATATATCATTGTTAAATTTGGTAGAACAAACTGCTTTGCCAATCTATCAATGTGTGCAGAGGCTCTGATTCACAGACGGCCTAGAGGTCCACTAGCACATGCTTTAAACATAAGATTTCACTGTCTTCCTTTCCCATGCACACACAAACACCCAATAACATACTATATATATACTGAAGTATCATTTAAACACAGATCTCAAGCCACCTAAATATAGGCTGTAATCATGCCCCCCCACATATTTTATTAGAGAGGCTTCCTGTAGGGGGCATGATGTGATGGGTGGCATACGGCCTAAAGTGCCTCCAAAACACACAAATTACCTAGACAGGAGCAGACCTGCGGAGGGAAACTGCAGAGAAAAATGAGAAGAAAAATGTTTACTGTGAAAGCATGCTCACATTATAGCTGATGAAACATTGGGGAGTGTGGAGTGCAGAGCAGAGAGCAGCGCAGGCAGAGGTGAAAGATAGGGCTGGAAAGGCTGTGGGGCTGTGGTGGGGTGGGGGGTGGCAGAGGGATGAGCACGGGGAATAGTGAGGCCTGGAGAGAGAACTAATGGGCAACACGGCAGCAGTTCAAACTGGAGGCGCAGTGAGGCAACAGTGGCCTGACACAGCTGAAGGCCTCAGAGGAGTGCCAGGCCTATTAGAGCAAGATAAGGGCCTGTTTGGAGAAAGCATCCTCTCAATGGTGCACTGGGCAACAACACAGGCATGGGCATCAATTAAAGAGAGAAAATATGACATGGAAGTAGGAGCGCATTAAATAAAAACAACAAACTGCCAGGGCTACTGCCCTCCCCTCTAAAGGACTGGGAATGGGCAGGGAGCATCAGTGCTGAAATATGGTCGATTTATTCTCCACAGCATTGTCGAGGTGGGGGGAGTTTATGATGAGGTGCAATGTAAAGGGTAGGAAAGAAATGAGTCTAGATGCCTTCTGGACACAGAGCTGTGCACGCAGATGAAAGATGAGAGACATGGAGACTCCCTTAAAAAAACTCAATGGCAACCTTTGCAAGGAAAAAATCTCACCGGTAGATGACTGCTAGGATAACTAATTTAGCTTTAATTCACCCTCTATTCCTTCCTTTAAAGCCTACAGGCTGGATGTGATATGCCACTCTGCAGTGGCCTAGATTCTTTCTGGACATGGAAACAGAAGATGTTTGACCTGTTTGAAAAAAGCAAACTGCATAATATAAATGGCAGAAATTGGCAGCATATCCTCTGTATTATCCTCTTGGTGTTTACAAAATTGTTATTCACTGTCTGAAGATGTCAGGCCATGCCATTACCCACAGGGTTTTCAACATCTTGAGCCCAGTAGTGTCCTCACAAGGTGCCTGTCTACTGCCCTCTGGAAGGAGGTGTGGGTGGCAGACGGCCTTCATGAAACAGCAGTAAACAACAATGAGCCGAACTGACACATGCTGCTGATGAAGGGGGAGAGCACTGAGATTCTCCCGTTTTTGTTTAGAATGTATGTGCAAGAGTATGTTGGCTTTTCTTTTGGTTCTGGCTGGGTTAATGTGATTTCCGTTCCGCCTGTCGGTTCCAGAGACCCAGCTTTGTGAGCAATGGTCAGGTGAAGCCTGGACTCAGCCCCCTATGGCCATTAGTGTGGAAAGAAGACAACCCAATAAATAGAGAAAAGCTTGATGTGCACAGGTCACTGCACAACCAGCAGTCAAAAAGCATCTTACCCTGGAGATTGTTAAAGCAATAACATGCAGTGGGAATCTGAGGACCTTAATTACTGGTCACCCTTACTGAGGAGATGTTACGTAGATTCTGGGTGAAGCCGGGCGGCCAGCAGAGGCAGTGGCAACACAGATTCAAGTCCGCCCAAAGTAAAGGTTGTGGATGTTAACTACTTCTGACAAAACATGGCAAACAAAGATGGGGACGGGGGAGAGGATTCTTCGCAGTCTTTAGGTAGAATACCTTCCATTAGCAATTATTTAGTGCATCAATTTCTGTTTACCAGCCCCACCCTGTGTTTACTGCCATTTCCACTGAATACTTTGTTACTCTTAAAAAAGCGTTGAGAGCCGGCAGGAAATCTTGAAGGATTTGACTTGCAAAAAGCACCTCATATATAGTTTATGAAAAAAAAGGCAGAGGTTCTCCTCCCTTCACCTGCCTGCAAGCATGTTAGTTTTATTTACTTATTTTTAGACTTGCACTAGTTAGGCAGAGGCATACTTGTCCAACTACATCTATACAAATAAAGACAGACTGTGTCCTCATCTGTCATTTCTCATAAGGCGAGTCAAACGTATTCTGTTCACGTTAAAGATTCTCGGGTGACATCTTCAATTGAGTCAAAGAAGCACAATTTTGTACTTTACCCCTAAAGAAAGAACACAAAATGAGAGTAGGATTTAATAAAAATGCAGAAGGTGCCATCATAACATTGAAATATTATTGGGGAAAAAACAATTTAAAAAAGAATCTGTCACCATGTGTCAACTTGATCCACCCTGCAGAAAACTCCTTTTGTTAGGAACATATGGGAAAAAAAAGAAGAGAGTAGGAAAATTACCCTCCGTAATTGGCATCCTGATCAAGGACAGGCATGGCAGCTCAACAATACAACCTTTAATTTATCAGAACTCATTATGAGTTACTGCTATAATGCCAGAAGATATGAGAATAAATAGTGACAGAGAGCAGGGCAATCAAACACTCTGCCGTTGAATGGTTTTGTTGACTGCAACTTCCCTGAACAACTCGAGAGAGTGACAGGAAGCATAAATGTGTTGTGGACCTATTAACTGATGAAGGACTAGAAGAAGTGCAGAGGATCATCTTCATACCTGATTATAGTTCATCCTAATCATAAACAGATCAACATGACATAGGGCAGAAAAGGATATTAATATATGGGTCTCTGCTGCCTTCACTCCCTTTGACTGTGACTAAAAAGGGCAAAGAACGGAGTGAGCTGTCAGAGGGGTCTGGGGACCCTGTTCCATGCTTTTACACATGTAGCCCCATTGGGACGAGCCTGCTCGACTCATGTGTCCACAGCAGATAATGGACACCTTACAGCTGAGTCGTCAACTTTAGTGTTTGGAGTTGATGGCGTGGAGCGAGAGGTGAAAGCCTCTTTGCCTCTAATATCGAGGCAACTGTACTTTTTGAGAGTCAGCAACATGCAAAGCACTGGCCATAGAAGAACCCATCACTACACAATATGTTTGGGCAGAAG
Source organism: Ostorhinchus cyanosoma (assembly GCA_029814465.1). Lineage (NCBI taxonomy): Eukaryota > Metazoa > Chordata > Actinopteri > Kurtiformes > Apogonidae > Ostorhinchus > Ostorhinchus cyanosoma. The sequence goes on from JAPTYQ010000018.1 coordinate 38,022,654, forward strand.
AGATGGGTGTCAGGGACCATGTCATTGTCAACATCTCAGACCCTGGGGGGACATTACATCCATAACCAGACATAAAAACAGTATCTGTGTTGCTATCTTTGTTCTGATAACCAGGACCATTTTTTGCATATGTAATATCATTATTACTCTACCCCTGAAGGAAAGGCAAGGGATATTGTTTTTGGTTCAGTTTGTTTGTTTCTTTTTTTTCTTTGCTTAACTCTAGCAGCAAAACTATTGATTGAATTCATACTAAATTGGGTTTATACATTGCCAGTGACCCAGAATAGATCTGATTACACTTTGGGAAAAGTAGGTCAAAGTAAAAACAAAATGTTATGAATTAAAAAGAAACCAAAACATTTACTTACATTTGAAATATCTGTAGCAGCAAAATTATTGGTTGAATTCATACCAAATGGGGTTTATAGATTACCAGTGACCCAGAAAAGATGTCATTATATTTTGGGAAATGTTGGTCAAAGTAAAAAATTTTTATGAATTTTTAAAATATTTTTTCCCCATTTACTGATAATGGGTGAAATTTCAAATGTCAATAAAAACATCAATTTGGTTTCAATTTACTTTAAACTTGGCACATATATAGAGGCAATTGATATACTGACATCAGCACATGTATAGACATGATGACATCAGCTGGATTGATGTCAAAATAGGCTACAATACATTGGAGGGGCGGGGCTTGTTGTGCCTGGAACCACTTGTTTATGATGCGTTTTAACAATATACCGTCCTAATATTTAGTCATTTTCATCACATTTTTATCTGATGCTACAGGCTAATTAATTAATTTGGTCCTAAAGAAGCTAATGTTTTATATTGACGTGCAAGTAACAAACATTTGTCAAATAAGGTATAAGGAGTATTACAACTTAAAAATGACCTAAAAGTACAATGACTGGAGCAAAGTTCAGGATTAGAACTGAAACAGCTCTTAAAGTAATGAAGTGACAAAAATGGAAGTGTTGTGATTGCTTTCTGAACTGGACACAACTCTAACATAAAAGAATAAAGTTTGAAGCTCACAGCTTTTCTTTTACAGTGATGAGTTTGATGATGAAGTGTTTAGAGGGTATAAAGTTACGATGTGATGATATTATCTTTGCTAAGTTTGTTGTTTGTGGATCCATGGTTCAGACTGTGACAGTTCTGACCTTGTTTGGACGATTCCAAAAGGATCTTCAGTTCAGTTTAGTTCTACTACAAATTATACAGGAAACAGAGGCAATATATGCTTTAATTGTGATATTATTCATTCATTGGTGTGCTTTATGTACTGTTTAATCCTCAGGAGGGTTACAGGGGGGCTGGAGCCTATCCTGACTATCAATGGGCTGGGATAGAAAGATTTACAATTTATGTATGTATTTGCATGTAGTCTAATATATGTGTATTTGGTGTTATTTATACTTATATATAATTACTAACAATAATAATATTAACTAGAAAAACACTCGGAGAGCGCAGACCTCTGCCAAGCGCAACAATTCCCCACAAAATGTGATTCCCACCACAAATCCTAATCCTCCACCAAGGAGGTTATGTTTTGTCCTGGGTTTGTCTGTTTGTTTGTTTGTCCATTCGTAAGTTAGCAACATAACTCAAAAAGTTATGGACAGATTTTGATGAAATTTTTTATGAAAATTTCAGGGATGGTTTGAAATGGCAAAAGGAGGAATTGATTAGTTTTTGGGGGTGATCCGGAAGAAATCCTGGATTCTGGAACTCTTTGAAATTTTCGTTAACATTGTGGTAAATGGGGCCAAAAATTTCAAAGTGATCCAGAATCGATTCCTCGTTTTGCCATTTCAAACTATCCCTGAAATTTTCATAAAAATCTGTCCATAACTTTTTGAGTTTTGTTGCTAACTAACG
>JAPTYQ010000018.1:38034700-38053798 GCA_029814465.1 Ostorhinchus cyanosoma
CCGAAAAACAGGACATGGAGGCTAAAAATTCTAACCGAATGTAGACTTCTGTTACGAAGCAAGTTTGGAAGCACTTTGGGTCTATTTTAAAAATAAATATTTACTGAGATAAAAAGAGAAAGTATTTTTCAGATAAAACACGTATTTCTATTATTTTTATATCACTTTTATAAAAAAATCAGCGTGTAACAGTAAACACGTCACGAAAATGACTCGCTTCTGTTTTTTTCTAATATCTCTTTATTCTCTCCCAGGTACATTTTGGGAATCAAACTAATTACACAAGGCAGCGTCTTTCACAAAAATGACTGCTGCTGCAAAATCACTCACAATTTCTATGTGTTTAAATGGGCAGGTTCCGCATGTAACGCCAGTGGACACAATGGGTTACACATGAAACCTGGAATGAGACTGAGATTCATGAAAAACCCACATGTCTGGATTAGAAAAACCAGTAGGATCCTCAAATTTAACTCAGTGTCTTTATTTCTAGTGCTATATAAGACCATTTCAAGGCATGTGTTCCAGATCAAATGCACTGATACCTACTGTAGGTAGCTTTTCATGTCCCAGCTTTGGTCCTATTTTTGGCCCCAATATTTTATTAAAAAGTCATTAATTTTGGGATGGCTCAGAGCAACAGTATAATTTCTTTTAGATTTATCTGAGGTCATCATTAGGTACATCCTAGGGAGGAAATATGTCTAAATTTCTATTTTATTATTGCATCTAAAAAAAGCTGGAAAAGTGCCAGGTACCAAAATAAACCCAGTTTCATAGAAGCACACACACATATATATATATATATATATATATATATATTCCCTTCTTTCTTGAGTCTGTTTGCTCATGTGAAATGAAACACGATTAATCTAGATGAAAAATGAATGATATTTAATTGTGATTAATCGAAACTAATCCTGTGATTAATCTGATCAAAAACGTATTTATTAATTTATAGTTCTTACATAAATGCTTGTCCTTGAGGTCTCTGTAAGCTATAATGTCTAAATCAGTTATACAGAAAAGGTTGTTTTTTATTTGTTTTTGTTTTTTTATTTTAAGTATAATTGCCACAAGTTCACCCTGTCCTCAGCACTCTGAACTCCAACCTCTGCTTTGCGGTGACAGGCTCCACTGCTCCAGAGGGAAACGAAGAGGAAGTTAGTGAGTTGGAGATGGAGAAGGGATGAAGGTCGGAGGATGAGGAGGAGAAAAAAACTGACCTCAACACAGACAGTCTGCACCTTCAGTGGTGGGTTTTTTTATTTTTGTTTTTGTTTTTTTTTTCCCAGCTCTATATCCACTTTACCCTTCAAATGTCCCGGTTCTACGTAGCGGCACAATGCAGTTTGGGCTAGATGTCAGCAAAACAACCATGAAGAGGCTAACGTATTGTATATGTGTCCTGAATTGGTTACAGTAAGAAGAGCAGATAGCTACTGTCACACACATTAAAGGTTCCATCCACTGCATTTAGTGTCTAAACGCTAACAGTATCACCACATGGAGTCTTCATTTACTGACAATACTCCATTTAGTTTTATTTCCAAAATTCTAAATTGTTGGATTTTACATCGACACGTGGTTCTGTTTTGATGCGATGTGAGGAGGAAAGTGGCAATCGAGAGGGTGGAGAGAAACACCACATACAGGGTGTTTACACATCTCTCCAGGCTCACCACATGTGATTACAGTCTGATGTTTAACAGACCAATTAAGGCTTTTATGGAATGTAGGGCCTTTGCTGCAGGAACCCTGGCACAGCACTCTCTTTAGTCTCTCTGTGTTTTACTGGGTTTGGCACTTAAACATGCTTATTCTTAACTCAACTGTACTATTGTAGCCAAACTCCTGACAGGAATCTACATGAGTGTGTCACTGCAAAAAAGGCAAAATAAGAAAAAGTGAAGAAGTTAATCTAATAAAATCAACACAGTAAGCAGATTTTATGCAAAACTGCAAAGACATCTTTAAAGCTATATGATTGGTAGACTTCACAGATAGTCACAAAAAGAAGTAATGATGCTGAAAAAACAGGAACTGGATGCAGGAGTAGGCAGCATGGACTACAAAATGTATGAAATGTCAAAAAAAAAAAGTGAAAAATAAAGAAAATGCAAATTAGGTATCCTTCTGTCAACCAGCTTGGAGTAAAAAAAAAAAAAACAAGGCTGCCTAGTGTTGTCAAAAGGTGGCAGTGTAGATTCCATTATTCATGGATCAAAAAAGTAGAAGAAGTAGAGATCATGAAGTAGCATTCAGTTACTTTTTTAATCTAAATTGGCTGTGATGTGTTTTTTATGGATGATCATTTAGTGTCTTGATCAGTCCACACACCTCTTTCTATTATGAGCCATATTTTTATGCTTTATGTCACTGGTTTCCAACCGTTTTTGGCTCATGACCCCATTTTAACATCACAAATTTCTGGCAACCCCAGACATTCAAAACAGAGGGATTTTTTTTGCTAGTTATACTATGTTGCAAATAAATGTTAATTTTTTAGTTTTTTGTTTTTTAAATCAAACTACAAATTTCAGGCGACCCCATTTGAATTCCAGGTGACCCCAAGGTTGAAAAACTATATATGAATATATGAAAGAATCAGTCAGTCTTGAGTTAAACATTCACCAAGTCAGGATTTATTTCTAAAAGATTCTTCAGTCTTTCATCTACTAAGCGCATTAGCTGATTTTTCAAACAAAAGGCCAAAACTACGACTCTCAGCATAAAAACTTAAGGAATATTTTTGCACTTTCCATCAAACTTCCTAATGCAATACTTCAAAATATGTGTGAAAATACCCCAATGGGTACATGGCTAATGTGTTTTGGGCGGCAGAACAGGCAGCAGAGAGGAAGACTCCAGCACCGAAAAACACAAGCCTCCTGCGTTGGTCTCACCACTGGTGGGTCTAATCCTCTCGGTAACAGGGAGACATGGAGGCTTCTGCTCCAGAGAACCACAGGTGGAGCCGAGCATCCCTCCATGCTCACAGCCACCACGGCAGCAGGGTGCATCAAATTAAAGCACGTATCACTTTCAATATTATAAACTCTATTGTGCTCTTTATGTTGTACTTTTTAAAATATAGTAAGTTTATCCTCCACAAATATAATGTGTATAACATCCAGGTTGTGGTTTTATTATTACATGCACATTTCTTTCATTTACAGTGTTTTAAATGTACTCTGTAACAGGAAAACCTCATATTTATAAGGTTGTTGCTTAATGTATCATATTTTAATTGAGGCTATATTGTAAACAATATGTCATTTAAAAAATATGTACCATACAATTCTCTGCATTGGCTGTAATACCATACCCTTTAAAACTCACCAGGAAAAGGCCAAACAAATATAATTCCACTGTGATGCTGGTAGCCAGTCTAGTCATTTTGTTTAAATACCACCATAGGTGTGATCGAGTAAGATTTATGGTTTGAAGATCCTATGCTGTGGAATATTCTTCCTGACATTTATAAACGACAGCATTTATATGAGCAAAGCCTGAACCTGAGTCTTAGGACTATAAATATATATGTGTGTATGTGTGTATGGCTTAGTGGTTCCTCAACAATGATAAAGAAGCAGTGCACAGTGTTGGTACCAGGGGCAAGAGGAGGGTGAGGACGCTGCACTGTGTTTAGCAGAGCTGCTCTTTCTCTGTGTCTGCACTTGCTAGGTGAGAAGTGTGGTAGTCTGCCATCTACACTCTCTGCTCCTCCGCACTTTAGTTTGTTATCGGTCCAGATGATGTAGGGAGATACACCTGGGTGTGTGTTAGTGTGTATGTGTGTGTCCATGTGTTGCTCTGGCTTTAACTTCGGGTGTGTTTTCAGTAGACCCAAGGCGTTCATGGAACAGATCACAGTATCCTAACACTACTGTTTTCCTTTTTCTCTGTTAGGCTTTAACCCATCAGGAATCTTCCGTCTATAACCTGGTGTATCAGAGAAACTCACAGCTACATAAATGATCACAGCAGAAATAATGCGCTTTGGATTTGCTTCTATGAAAACACATGTTAACGGCTGTAAATGTTTCTTGATTCTTAGCATTTCATCACTATTAATAACTGGACACTGTTCTTTGTCTGCTACCTGTTCGATTTAAATCATTTTTATTTTATTGGAAATATTCTTCCCAGTTTTAGAAAACCTTCATGTTACACCTGTTTGCACAATTTAATCTATCGTTTCAATATCATCAGCACCCTGGTTACTTAAAATAAAGATCCACTCCCTCTTTTACAAACCACTGACTAAACTGTCTATGTTTTAAATACAATATAATGAAAAGCTTCTGAATTATTTCTTGCTTATGCTCTGTATAGTGCTATGTATGGATATATTTAACAGGAAAAGTCAAAATATAGAAACTGTGTGAAAGAGTATTACGCCGGACAAGGGATTTGTGGAATGAGGAAGATTCAACAAATAAGACCAGTCATCTCCGAGCATCATCAGGGTGACATGAATCATCTAATTGCTTTTAATCTTTAATCTATATTCTCTGGTGACAGCTGCACATGTAGAGCAGGTGTATGAGCTCGCTTTAGAATAAAAGTGGTTGCAGGCTTCTTTGCATCCTCAGGGCTTCAGCATCCTCTCTGCAGAAGCTCCCTCTCTCCTCTTCACTAGACTGTGTGTGCACTGTTCACAACCATCAGTGTGTACATATTCATGCATTTATCTTTTCAAGAGTTTGCCAGCGCTCTCCGGCAATATAGTCGGCACTGCTGACAATTTATGGTAAACACTCTGGCAGGAGACTCTGCATGTGATGTTTCACAGTTTCAACTTCCACAAAATCGATCCTAAAAACCGGCCACTGTATGGAGATTCAAGGTGTATTTAAAAACAGCTACCTATGTCACATCCAATGCTGTGACCATCCAAAGAGAAAAAAAAAAAAACATCTATTTGAGTGGACATTCACCTATTTTCAGGCATGGACATCTGTTTACCCAAATGGTTACCTTTTCTTGACAAGACCATCAGTTTAACCGTTTCCACATCTCAATAAAGACTAGGCACAACAGTGAGGCGCCGATTCGAATGGATATGACAATAGTCTTGTCTGCTAGAGTGCAAAACAGAACAACCTCTGCTCCCAAATTAGACCAACCACCGAGCCAACTGACAATGGGATGCTGAGATGCAATTACCATAAAAGCTAGCACCCCCTAAACTACCACCGCTCCTCTATGTACACCGCACACCACCCATGACCTCCATCCACCTCTCCAAAAAAAATCCTCCCTCACCTCTTTTCTCTTCTACCATTTCCTACAAATAGTTCCATTGTGTCCTGCACTTTTAGAGCACCACGGAGAGTGGGGATTGCTGGATTTAAATACATTTGATGAAACTGAATGTGAGCGACTGTCGGTTCTTGTGTTTGATTGTTTGCTCCTGCGTGTGTACGAGCAGCAGCATCTTTCATCGTACTTCTGGAAGAGCAGAGGCCTGCATGAAACTGGCTTGATACCAGCCAAGTCCTAATGCCCAGGTCCCTTTAAGTCCAAATCCTACCGGGCAAAGACCTCTATGATGTACCTATCCCCTCGCGGTAGCCCTCGATCCCTCTTTTCGCTGTCATTATCTTTTTCATTTTTGTCTGATTCTTTCATCCCTTGATCAGCTGGACACTGCTGCTGCTGTACTCAAGACTGTGCTAGAAAAGGGGAAGATAATAGGAAACAAAGTGAACACGTTGGTGGGAGCATAAAGGTGTTGACGTGAGGGAGAAAGAAAACACCACTCAGAAGTAACCTTTAAGCAACATGGTCATTAACACCTCCATTACAAACCATTCGGCATGAGCAGCTCTATTAGTCATTCAGAACCCACGCTTCACTTCTAGACAGACATACAGTTTTTTTGAACTAGATGGCAGGATAGCAGAAAAGACCTCTTTGTTTTCTTTTAAACAACAGTCATCATCATCTCTACCACCAGCTGTTAGCAAGGCTCCTGCACTGAACTGATCAGCCGGAATATATTTGCAGAGCAGGATGTGAGCTGCTATGATATGGCAGGACAAAACTGAACGAGCTTCTTCAAAACACTAGGGATTTTCTTTCTTTTTTTTTTTTTTTTTTGTGGCTGGACATGAAACTTTGAACATCACTGTCTTTGTATGTACACACATTTTTGATCAGGATCGCATTTGCAGATAACTAAAATCCATAAATGGTTATATTCTAAACATAAGGGCTGGATCTTTGTGTTTAAATAATCACTGTTACACTCACTCAATTCCAGTCTGTGTGCAATTAGCTCCTGTTTCACCTGTTGTCATCTTGCAATTACACCTTGCCTCCATAATGACACCCTTAACCCATTTCTGTTTATAGCAGAACTTAATTACGGAATTTCTATGTTTTCCCTCATATCCTGCGTCAATGACGAAAACCTTTTTTTTTCTCCACACTGATGTAAGATAGGTCTACCCTGGTGAAAACTAGTTAAGTAAGATATATTTTTTCCTATGCATGCCCACTTGAAATTCACCTATTAACCGTACTTCAGATGATGCAGCCGTTTCATAATTCAAATGGAAAAATCAAAAAGACAAGGAGTCATTAACACCTTTACCAGGTGTAATGGAAAAAGTGATTTGTTAGAGGTCTGAAAAATAGGTCCTCTTTCTTTACCTATAATTATAGCTTTGAAACATATTATCTTACAGGTATGGCTTCAAAAGTGTCTTCAGCAGAGTGCTAACAAGACCAACTGAAACTCCAAAGGTGCAGACAGAAGCCTTAATTACACAGCTGCATATATTAGGACATATCAACCCCTGCTGCTCCAATATTAATTATACTCTACAACTGATATTTTCTTCCACCCATTTTCTTCAGTCTTAGTCTATTACAAAGTTAACTTTCTCTCACTTTAATTTTGAGCCATATAATACATATTTCTAATTCTTCCAATTATGGCATAATTGCCAGACAGTGCAGAGTAAAAAGAAAATCAACACACAATTATTTGCAAAAATAAACCGAGATGTGCATGCAATATTGGAGAAACAGTATTTAAAAACTGTGTTGGGCTGATAATTGCATATTTGTTTGGGAGATGTCTAAAGAATTAAACTGAAATGACATTTCTTAAAAGCATGTTCAGATGATGAGCATCCACATAGCAAAGAGAAAAAAGAAAATCCAAAAGGTCCTCCAAAACATGCAAATAATCATGGATTATTTACAGTATAAATAAAGTGTAGTGACCTGTTAAGTGTAAAATGTGACACTGACAACTTGGTATCAAACTAATGTCATATTAGGGAGTTAAGAACCCCAGTATATATTCATACATTTTATTTGTATTTGTAGTATTGTAGTATTTGTGTCCTAATGATTACACATAGTGACCGCATATGTTAAAATTGCACTTTAAACCATCAAACCATAAATAAACATACTTTTTGTGACAAAATATTCATTAAAGTAAAAAATAATCACAAAAATATAATTATGGTGCAATCAATTTCAAAACAAAATTGGCAGGTTTTGTTTTTGAATACACAAACATTTTTAAAAATAACAGTTTTATACAGTGTAAGAAAAATTAGACAGTTCAGTTTCAACTACAAACACAAACTACACAAATCCACACGTATGAACATATGCCACGACTAAACATCTTGTGCAAATATGAGTAAAGTCAATTTCAGCCGAGGTCGTGCATGGTGATGCTCTCTCTGATATTGTAGTGGTCACGGTCTGTGTGTATGTGCTGTGGACATGAGTGGATCCAGCCAGGGGAGTTAGTGCAGGGGTGGTGGAGTTGGAATTGGGGGGCTGCTGGATGGGCTGAGGGTTTCTTTGAAGTCTGGATTCCAATTAAACCCCTGACTGAGTTCTAAGCGCACAAGAAAAATGACTGAGGTACATGACATGGCCAGGTCCCCTCGTCCAGCCAAGCCTTTCCATTTTAGCCCCTTTGTCTCCCTGCAGCTCCTAATATTTATGATCACCCCTCCTGACATAACCCCCCACATCAGGGTGACAATCCCCCCCCCCTCACCCTAATAGGAAAAAAAACTGGACAAGACTTAAAAATAAGACTGGCAGAGTGGAAAGGTGGACTCGGACCCTAAGGTTTCTCTCAATGCAAAATATGGAATATGTGAGTAGCATCCACACGGAGATGTGTAGTAAGAGGAGGGTAAGGTTAAAGAGAAAAGAGCAAGAGGAAGGAGTAGAAGGTAAAGAGGAAGGCCGCGATGAAGACAACACAAAGACGAGGAGGAACCATGATAGATGCAGGAGCGGTGAGAACAAATGCAAAATAAAAGTCTGCCAATACTCTAATACCTTCATGGACACTGACTCTTTTACAAAATATAGCTTTTTATCATTTTTTTTTTTTACTGTTTAACATATTCTTTTTATTCAACTGATAAAAATCTTGTGCAAGACAGAATTTAAAAATAGGATCAAATACAGTCAACTCTAGCATGTGTAATAGAACTAGACAAGCCTATTAGAAGACACGTTTTTGTGTCAATAACAAAACAAATTCCTTGTCACAAATACAGTGTGTTTTTATTCTTCTGCTACAAGCAGCAGTGATACCACTGTAAGTCCGTTGTGCTTTTGATAAGAATTTACTAGAAACACACAACTAGTACGTTTGATGAAACAGTATCATTTTTCTCAGTGAGGCAATACAGCAGCAGTAATTTGCAGTAATTTTGATCTCTGTAGCTAGCCCCTCACAGTGAAAAGAAATGTATGGTATGGAACTCCAGCACAATGCCAATTTACCTTAGAAAGCACCACGGTACACCTTTACAAAACCTGGTATCTGGCTGCTATTCTTCACAGTTTTGTTTTCTCTTGAAAAAGTGATGGTAAAAACAGTGAAGGTGCACCTTAGCTGGGGGACATGTTTTTGTTGAAAGGGAATAGAGAGAAATGGTGGATTTCAGAGGTATCAGTCCTGCAAGGCAACCGCAGGCAATTCATACAGTACCTGACACTATGCCTAAAACACACTGCAGTTTTTCTGTTTTTATTTCTGCACCTTCTGCACATGAATTCCATTCACTCACGCACTCTGAACAACACAGTAGGAACCGATACATACTCCATAATTCATTTTAGCATTGAATTTCATTTCCTTTCCTTTTTTTTAAAAAAAACATACACACTGAACACACCCTCACTCCGTACCACACAGACATACAAAGTGTTAAAGTGCACGCATGTATTGTTTCTCTTCGAACTGAAAAGTCAAACATATAACAAAGGAAATACACACACTAAACACACAAACATGCTCCAGAATAAAATATTGAAAAGTGTCACAGACACCTGGTCAAATGCTCCTATGATTCCCAAAGGGATCCTACTGAATAAACTTCCTGGGGGAGAGAAAGGGTGGAGGAGGCAGGATTTGAGCAGAACGAAGAGGTTTTATATGATTTCTGTTCGTGGGAGAGAGAGCTGGGGATGGGACGAAGCAGGAAAGGGTTAAGGTTGGAAGTCTGCAACCTTTTATCACACTGGAGGGAGACAGAGAGCTGAGAGGTGCAGAATGGTAAATATTTCAAGATGATAGGTGACATAAACAAAAGGTTTATTCTCATTCCCACTTTTTAAGTAGCAAAATTTGAGCTAGTAATTCATAACAGCAGTCCTTGCTGACACACTAATACAGCACTAAAGAATTGGTCCCCAAAACTCAACCCAGAAAAATATCTCCCTCATAAGTTGTTTTGTAGAAAACTCAAAAATCCTGATTGCAAAAGCTTCATGTTTAACTGATCAACATCAAGGAAATTAAAATGACCGCACTATAAAAGAAAATACATGCATTTCATTTTCAGATTTATGTGAACAAAAATGACATCGAGGAGAATTACAGGAACTCAAGGAGCTACTACAAGAGAAAACTGCGCGTCGCATGTGTTTTTGGTGCCATAGTAGTTAAAACTTTTTTTATTCTCTCACTTCTTTTCTCTCAATCATCTGATTGTTTAGTTCTTTGAACTTTGTGAGGAATTTTTTAGTTCCTATAAATGAATCCCTTTCCTGTCTGCAGAGCCAGGCCTCTTCCCTGTCAGAGACACAGTACTCGGCCTCTGCTCCATGTCAGAGAGCAGTCTGTCAGTGCGCCTGTGAAAGCCAGATAACCCTTTGATGGAGAGTACCGGTGGTTATTGTTGTCTGTACCCTCCACCTTCCCTCCAACACATATGAAGATTTATTGAAGAAGAGGGCTGAGCAGTGGGAGCCTGCACTAACATGGCAGGCCACGATGGCAACAGGAAAGGAGGCAGGAAGAACAGAGGCAGGAGGGAGACACACCGGGGGGGGGGGGGGACTCCTCTGACTCGCCTGCAGAGGACACAATGCTCAGGTAGAGCTGAACATGATTATCTGGTCACTGAGGGGGACAAATAACCATAAAACTGATCACATTGTACGTTTTTAACAAAGAGGGAATATATTTAACAGAAAAAGGCCAAAAAATCTTTTTAAAAAATTATCAAGAAAATGTGGTAAAGTTTCAAGATTTTTCAGTTACAACATAATAGCAATAATCAGACAAATTACAATAATTCTGTGTGCTGAAAGTGCACCAGGATTGAAAAGAGCAGATGAGTAAGTAATAGGTGTTGAAAATCATCCTATATTTGGATCATGTTTCAAGAGTTCATCATGTTTCACCTTCCTTTTTTTCCTGAGCAGTGGAACAAAGTAATGAAAATTCTATGAATTAAATAATTACTACTTTGGGGAAAAATGTAAAAAAAAAAAAAAAGAAAGAAAGAAATGTAATGCATTTGGTATCAGATGACTACTTACAGGTACAGAGGGGAGGCAGAGCCTAACACTGCAGAACAACCTTTTATATAATTTATCCCTTTTAATTTCTGCCTGTGTTTTACTGAAAAATGATTTTACATACACTTTTCACCCGACATCGTAATTCATGTCAGTTATGACTTTAAAATGTAAATGTGCAGTGCATTGTTTAAAGAAAATGGGGTGATGCAAAGCAAGTGAATGCAATAAGAAAAGACAGTGAATGAGAGATGAAATACAGAGAGAGAAAGAGAGGGACCAAGAAGGCGAATACACATCGGCGACTCATAGTGCCCTCTTCTGCTCATAAGCTGAATGATACAGATAGTTTCACTGCCTTTTGATCATCAAAACAAAAAATTGCACAGCATTTGATGTAGCACAAAAAAAAGAGCTTCCATCTTTATTCTGGATTATATATGACATTTTAGGTGTCACTCTAATTCCAAATCATACTGTTGAAATTAAATTCTTATCTGCTTTGCAAACATTAAGGTAAATACATTTTAATAATGGTAGTAAACAGCTACTATGAATCTGGCCAAAAAAAGCTTCACTGATGCATGTATATTATATTTGTTAGGTCTGAAACCTGCCAAAAAAAAATAAAAAGAAAATAAAGAAAAATGCAGCACAAGGACTTCTCAGGCCACGAGTAACTTTATTGGATGTGGCATCTTTCAAAATTGTACAGATAAAATTAAACTGAACGGAATCCTCTGCTTTTTGTTCAGCTGTGCTTTTGTGTTGAAGCTGAGCAGAACAGGCAAAACCTGTTGCTACAAATGTGAGTGTGTACTGAGTGTGTATTTTTAATCCTCATAATATGCATTAACAATTTGAACAAACTGTAAGTAATATTTATGCAAGGCTAATTATATTGTAAAAAATAAATTATTCTCATGAATGTATATTCTTCTTGTGTCTTGTCACATCTATTATAAACTGCAAATAAAGGGAAATTATTTATCTGTTGAAGTTCAAGGACTGGATAGACTGTATTGTGTTAGAAAACCTTGTTTGTGTCTGCATACAAAGAATATACAATATACTGCTACACTTGCACGGAATATATAGTGTCTACTGTATATAGAAGTGGGGCCCTCTTCCATGAGATGTTAAATGTGTACACAAGAAACCGATGGCGACCAGACATCTGTGGGGCTGTGAAATGATGACCCATTTTTAAACCCATATTTGATTGCCTGGTTTTATTAAAATTGGATCCAAAGAGACCCGTTCCCTATTTGAATTTAATGAAGGCTGTGTGGCTGACAGGAGGCTTTTGATTTATACACTGTTATTAAATCCGACAAGAGAGCCAGCCAGGTAAGCAGGCAGGCAGGAGGAGGTGGAAAGGAGAGAGAGAGCAGGACCCAGAATCCTGGCCCTGCACCAGGCACAGCTAGACTCCGAGTCCGACAGCCCTCCTCTTCCTTTAGCCCACCCCCCACCTGCTCCACCGAGGAGTGCAAGAGCAGAGAACAGCCAAGGACACATGCTGTGTGGCACCCCTCTCTCACATCCCTCTTCCTTCTCTGATACCTCTTCCATTATTCATATTAAAATACAGACTGATGTAAAGATGAATAATAAATGTAGTCAACACAAAACAAAAGCTGACAGGCCAGTGCCGTCAGAGTGGCCACTTGATAGAAATGAAAATGTATCAGTTCATCTAAATAATGTGGTACATTTAAGGCATAAACAGTTTCCAATTTCAGCACTAATGCAAAATATTCTCTGTATGACTTTTGCTCATATTACACTCTTATCTGTAAATAATGGGAAGATGTAATTAATGGAATCAAATTCTGTGTAATTGGAACTGCAAGTTAAAAATGAATAATAAATAAAAACGGTTCCTTATATACAATTGAAACAAAGCTGCCTCAGTTAACGTGTTTTGTGGAGGAAATACAATACCTCACAAAGACCTGTGCGTACTTCCACTGTGGAACTTCAAAAGCTAAAGCTGCTGTGTGAAACACTTCAGCACATTTAAGGGATCCTAACAGTTACGGTCCTGGGCTGCACTACTACAGCAAATCCAAATAATTAAAGACAATGACCAAAGTCTTATATGTCAGTGACAGTAGAAGCATAAAGCCTTCCTGTGATTTTTTTTTTCTCCCAAATGTCCAGCATGCGAACTACAAGGATCGCGGTTCTGCCACCAGTTTCAGGACAGAAGCAGTGGGTTGTTTGAAGCGACTGCGCTCACTTAACAATTTCCACCCACTGAAAAGGACAAACATAAGTCAGACATTCACTCAACAAGAGTTAAAGCAATTAATAAACAGGATCAACCAAACAAACTGATATGCATTATAAAAGTGAAAGACAAAAACATTCAGAGAAGTCTATCAGATTTCAACCCAGCATTCCTCTTTTAAGCTGATTAGATAAGTGCTTTTATCCTTAAATGTGTTTTCTATAAATGCTGTCATTTAATTCTAGTATTTCAGACAGCATGAATCAAAATGCCCTTGATGTTTGCTCAGTGATTAATAAGTGTAGATTTGTCATGCAGTGTTTCACAATTAATATGGGTCCAACACACTAAATGTCTGCCTGAATATCTCCTATAAAAGAAAAACGGGTGAGGATTGCATTTTGTTTTTAATGTTTTGCTCAAGCAGAGCTCTGCTGTCATGCCTGCTTTTTTCAGGATGTCAGACAAAAAGAGAGAAGAGATGGAGAGGGAGGGATTCTGGAGGATGGGGGGAGCAAAGGAGGAGAGATGGAGGGGCTGCTGACATGCACTTGTCTCCAATCTCTTCGAATCCATTGCACAATTCATCTGCTTTGTCTCTTCTGCCACGGCTGAGGACAATCAGACCAGACGCCCATTAGATTCCTCATACTGCCCCCCTATGCACACCCCTCCCCTTCTCCCCCAGCCCCAACACCTTTTTTTCATGTGACATGCTGACTGAAGGAGAGGCAAGGCAATTCACAAGCCTCCCCAAATGGGGAAATGTCAGGAAGGGAACCCACATCAAAACCATGTTGTCATGGAGATACAGTACGGTCCAGAAATTACAGACTAACACATAGGCTCTCAGTATATACAGTATACACACACAGGCTTTTATACACACCCTGATAAATACATTCTCTTTGTGTATCTTTTCAAATAAACAATATATGTATATAGTACACAGCAACAAAAAGCTTTTGTCCTCCTACACAGATTTTTTTTTTTTTTTTTTTTACATTTTACCTTCAGTAGGAAAATATTCTTTGTGGACATTTGAACAAAGACATAAGCACACAACAATGGCCCAAAATCTGAATTATTTTATTGAAATGTGAATTTTATGATGAGGATTTCAGAATCATTATTTTCAATAATTCTATATCTACAAAATTTATATTTTGTCAAGGATTTTTTTGTAGCATTTTTAATGATAAAAAAAGAAGAAAACAGGATCTTCCCAGTATCATGGCATTCTTAGAAAAAAAAAAAGATTCACACAGAGGTTGTTTTTTTTTTCTAGCAGAACCGGGATTCGGTTTAATATTTTTTCTGGATATTCATGAAGAGTAAAATAGATTCAAAATGTTAGCATGGATGTGTAAATACTTCCGCTTCAGGGAAATTCTACAGCAAGGTCATGTGACCGTTGTGCCCATCCACAGTAGCCATTCCTCCACCAATAGTGTTATCATACATGCAGCCTTCCTGGAACGCTTGGCATTTCGATGATCTCTTCTCAGAAAAAAAAGGCAGAATGAAAGAGTGAAGGCAGAAAGAAGATAAAAAATGTGCTCCTTCACCCCACTTGTTTAGGAGGCTGCCAGCACTTAGCTTCCGCTTTTGAGCAGAACCAGACCGGCTCTGCCCTAGTGCAAGAGGATCCTCCATCCCAACTGCCATATTCATACACTACCAGGCCTCACTGGGGTCACTTTATTGAGGTTACTGTGCTCTGCACTACATAAAAAAGAGGAGATTGAGGGATATTAATGGTAAATGTGGCATAGTTACTGCTGTAAAACCCCTTCTTTGCCCTCCCTTTTTTCTTTGTTTGGCCAGAGGAGCTGAAGGCTTAGGGATAAAGGTACTGCTCAAATCATGAGACAGGGCTAAAGCCAGTGAGAGATAGCGAGCTCTGACCCAACGACAGAGCAGTGGATAATTAAAACACCCAGGGCCCCAGAACTGCCCTCATCCATCTCTCCCTTCTTTTTCTCTCCTTTTCTTCCTTCGCTCACAGACTAAGCCTCTCCCTCCTCCCCAGAAAACACACATACACATTCTTACATTCTCAGATAACAAAACATACAAGACGACACAAATGCATATTGAGAGGATGTTGAATTTCTACCAGTGAGATCTGCCAATGACTGATCCTCTGGGTAAAATCTACTGAAGCGGAAGCACACATAGCTCCCACTGGCTCCGTGCGATCTGTTTATTTTTCATTTGTACATTTTTAAGGATCATGAATGATTCCTGTTTTTATCTGATTACTCCCAGACAGTCTGCCTCCACTGCTTCATAAAAACACAAGGCGTAGGAACAAAATGGCACACAACCATGCAGTCTTTAATTTAACAAATGTCTGTCTGCTTTTGCTTACATTTCATATTACATTCATCCCTGCATTAATATTGGTACAATTTAAATCTATAAATACAACTGGAATAAATATATTATTTATAGCCTGTATATGATGGGTTGGCTTTTCAACTACAATATATTTATTGTGTTTGGACAAACATCAATTAAAGATGAACTGAGAGGAAATTATCCAGAATGTATAAGACAGGCATGCATGCCACAAAGAAGATCAGAGAGTTTCTCCACACTACCATGAAGAAAGAAAAAAATGACAGCCATGTCTGTATATCATCTATGTATATAACAACCAAGCAATGCATAGAGCATGCATGCATGCATATGTGCGTGTGTGCGTCTGCATATGTCAGGTGATCTCAATGTTCCAACATGAATTGCAGCTGCTAGCCATGCTTATGGGCAGGCCACACTGCCCTCTCTTGGTGGCTCTACAACAATGCTGCTGGAAACTAGACCAACAATTAGATAATCAGTTTTGTTCTTTTGTTCTGCATTTTATGGAATTTATTACACATAGAAAAAAATCTGTCTCCAAAACATAGATGCATGTTATTTCCATATGATGTACTATAACAAACATTTCCTTTTTGCTTTTATATCTGATGAAGTGTGACCAACTGGATGGGCCAGTTGAAACAGAGCTGGCTCCATATGTCATTTGTGTGGTCGTTGACCTAGCACGAGAGCTGCACAGTGTCCCATGAACAGCCAGTGAATGAGGATGTGTGAAGGCAGCACTCTGACTGGGGAATAGCAGCTCAAAAGGACCCCCACACATTGCCCAGACTGAAGTCATTACCACCGGGCCTTTGATTTCCACATGCAAAACCTCAGGTTGAAGACCAATGTGTTGCTCCCCTGGAGTACAGTTTCTACTGCTGTGTTCATGTGGTATGCCTGTCTGACCACACAAGACCAAACTGAAAAGAAAAGGGGCAAAGTGCTAGCTCAGATGAATTTTGAATATGTTGAAGATGATTTATTAGAGCACTTTAAAGTTCAGCGGGATGCCCTTCACACCCCACTCACCCTCTAACAGACCCCAGCACATGTCACTGTCTTTCACATCTGTACAGTATGATTTCATATGTACTGTGTGTATTCTATGTACTGGGTCTGTGCAGTACTTGGCTACAGTGAGACTAGAATCAGTGCAGGACATGTCTTCTCTCTGCATGATTAAGATGGTGTTTGGCTGCAGATAAAGAGGCCAGAAAGAGGTCAAGGGGTGTGAGAAAAAAATCACCTGCTGTTCTTACTGACCCACTTGGTCAACAGTAAGGTTTGTCGGGTCACTCGTGTGAAAGTGTGTGTATGACAACCATATCAAAATTACATTAAAGAAAATGTAGCCCAAAGATATGCATGGTTTTGTTTAACTCAAGTCTTTGATCTTACATTTAATTCACTTTGAGCAATGCAGTGCAATGTGGGCCTATCAGAATTAAATAACTAGTCTAGATTACCCTTTTCATTGTATTGTGATTTTATATATAATGCTTCATTATTGCACACATTCACATGCCTGCACTTGAAAATCCTCAACCTTCAGTCCACGCCAAAGTTTTTGCACATGCGAATGGACAGACGACAAACTGATTACAATACCCTGCAGCGAGGGCCGAGGGTAAAAATGCAGCAAGAATACAGGAAAACAGTAAGTATACACTGAATAAAATATCTACTGAATCTTTTAGCACTTCCATTTATTATTAACATATCTTTTAATCTATGTCTGACTGGAATTCTGTTCTGTAAATTAAAATATTTTCTATTAATAAACTGCAAAAATCCATAAAATGAAAGGTCTAAAGAAGATAATAAAAAACAACCTGACACAAAGGCATTGTATATTGACATTGGAGACATATTTCTCCAACATAAATATTTTTTATATAATTGTATAACTCAGTGAACTAATGGTTTCTCTACCCACTAGCAACCTCCATTCACTGTGGCATGCAATGGCAGTCAGTAGTGCAGCTCCTTGCACACCTGACTGCCAGAGAGGGTTAAAGTCAGCGACAACGGATCTAACAGCTTTAGTCCCCAGAACAGCCAGCTTACACAGATAAGTGGGCCAGGCTGGATAAGCCTCACTGAAGTATTCTATTACAGTGCCAATTACCCCTTGGTAAATAATAAGGGATGTAGTGAAAGCTACTGACAGGAAGTGGAATGTGTGCAGGCAGTCTAAAAAAAATCTTATTTTCTGTTATTTCCCTAAATAGCATTTAAAGTCCCAGAAATTATAATGAAAACACAACTTTTTTCAGAGCAAGCACTGTAGCATTATTGCATATTTAATTTCGTATGCTGCATGATATTACTCAGGTGATCAGAGCCAGCGAGTGTTTCATCAGTGTTGTCTACGGTGTAGTGAAGCCGTCTGTGGTCAGGCCTATGTCAGGCCCAGGCTGGCTGTTCTCCAGTGGGGCCTGAGCAGCCTCTCTCAGCAGACACCCAGAAACTGGGTACTCTAATAGGGACAAATTGGCAATGTCTGTGCCGGCCGATTCTGTGTGCTAGGAGCTGTGAATTGATAGTGATGCCTAATGATCCCCCTGGGTAGATCAATACCAATAATCCTCTTTCCCGCCTATCCTCCTCATTGACTATAGAGAACCTGGAAGAGCAGGGGAAAACTGCAGCCCAGAGTGACAAGGCCAGGAGTTCAAGGCATGAACTCTCATACCAGCAAACTTACACACACACACACACACACATGCACACACACAAACACAGACACACACACATACACACACACACACACACACACACACAGATACAGATGTTGTCAAAAGCTAAAACAGACTCTAACATAATATTTAGGGAACACCACCAGCTCAGACTCAAGATTACAACTACACACGTCCAGACAAGCGAACACAAACACCCAGACGGTCAAATAAATACAAATGTACATCCCCCACCACCACTACACACACACACAACATACCCCCACAAACTGTAGGAGTCAAATCAAAACTATACTATTCTCATGTATTAGGTGATCAATATTTATTTTCCCTTATGCATTTATTAGTGCATTCAATTTCACTGTCCAGTAGGGCCTACTTTATATCAATTATTTCCAAAGGACTGTAGCCACAGGCTCCGAAAACTTAAATTGAGATGTGGTTTGTAACAAAGGTAATCTTAACACAATTACACAACAGCACTGTGAGAAATATATGATGCCATATTATTCATTTTCATCTGCAATATTGGAAAAGCATTTGTATAAAATACCACATATTCAATATTTAGCTGTGTGAGCTGTTTAACAATCTAATACTCAGTTCTGAATCGCAAAAATAGCTTTGTCTGTTTTCGCCACAGACAAGCACAAATTAAAATGTTAATGTATTTTCTGAGATGCGGGAAAGTTTGTTACAATTTATTACATTCTTGTTATAAATAAAGTATGTACAGTTAAACACAAAAACTCATTTTCATTGGGTACTGGAAGCAAATGCTGAAAATATATTTTTACTGAAGGCAAAAAGGAGAGGCTAGATGTGAAGCCCAGGATATGTTCAGCAGTGCAAGAGTGAGGTGAAGCATGCAGTCCCAATGGATCTCTGCATGCGTGTGTGTATTTGTGTGAGTGTGTGTGTGTGTGTGTGTGTGTGTGTGTGTGTGTGTGTGTGTGTGTGTGTGTGTGTGTGTGTGTGTGT
>JAPTYQ010000018.1:38070226-38081061 GCA_029814465.1 Ostorhinchus cyanosoma
GATAGATAGATAGATAGATAGATAGATAGATAGATAGATAGATAGATAGATAGATAGATAGATAGATTTTTTTTTTACTTTGAAGACAGTTAAGACAGTTAATAAGTATACCATGAACATCACTACATAATTATTTCATATGCAAAAACGTGATGAAGTTATCATACGTGTTAAATATGTGTTTGTGCTTGTTGTGTGTTTTGTATATTGTTTGTGTGTATTTATAATAAAATATGTGGCTCAAATACATAACTTATCATATTAGATAACATATCAGTTGCTGACAAGTAAAAGCCTTGAGTATAAAGGTTAATATCACTGAAGTTAATACTCTAGTGGGATTCAACAAAAAAATATATTCTCTCATAAATACAGAAAAGATTGAAATGGCAGTGTGACAAACTGGAAACATTTTATTTATATTCCTTACTCTTGATGATTGAAAAGGCATCTAGCAGACTTTTATCCATCCTCTCACTCATAAGTCAAGCGTGCAAATACATGGGCGACGTATCATGCCAAAAGGGTATCTCAAAGGTGGTGGTGGAAGAACTCAAAGAGGGAATAGTGGACTAATAAAACTTCCTTAACTCTGCAACACCTGGATATATATGGTTTCTTTTCATTTCTTCCCAGCTCTACTCACTCCTAGTAAAACTAGCTCTCAACACCAGCACTCACTGACCTCAGGATAGCCCTGCAAACATGAAAGGCCCTTTATCTGTTCCAGGTGTGGACTGACTCACGCTGCGAGTGTGTCGTACAGAGACAGAGTGAGGGAGAGACAGATGTTTATGTACGTGAACAGATTCAAGATCCACAAGTAATTCACCAAACTAAACCAGGAGAGCAATAAAAACGCTATGAAGTTCCGAACATGTGAAAGGAAGGACAGCCTTGAACACAATTCCCTGTCTGAACAAGTACCATATATCTAGACACAGGCTACATATGTGTCTACATACTGCTGAAGAAGACTGTAGCTCAGATGTTGTATAAAATGTGTTTTCAATCAGCTGACCATTACAGTCACTTTTTCATGGTAACTATTTCATCGAGGTCCAAACAGATAGAAAAGTCAGACTAGGATGAACACAAACATGCACACTGGTGCTGAGCAATACAGCTCAGGAGTGACCCCAGCCCCTCCTCCCTCCTCCCTCTGCTCTCGTTCTGTCTGGTTTCAGGTTAAACTTGACCCCTCACACTTGACCTTTTGGGGTTGGTTCAACGCTGGCTGAACACAGAAAGGCGAGGGCACAGCTGTGAGGGAGGGTCCAAGGCAGGACAGACTCCCCTCTGACAAAGGCAGAAATTCAATTGGAGCATATTAGTGTCCGAGTAGTTGAATATCACTCATTCTGGCTAACTGGAAACATCTTGCTTGTGCGCTCAAGGCAGCTTCCATTAACCTCTAAAACAGCAGGAGGGCCGAGGTTGGGTGGGTCACACAGAAGAGCTCTCAGCTTCAACTTTGCCAGCACTTCTCTGCAGTGCTCTATTTTTAACCTCTGATACATATTGCTGTGGTCATTATTTTCAATGTTTCTGTCCTGCACTGTCAAACGCCTTGCAAGTTTGATGTATGAACAGTGGTCCATCACTTACATTGTTCCCTAGGACAACCAATGAGTGTGTGGTTCCCTGCAGTGAGCCAGACAAAGACAGATAGATGGGCCTGGCTCAGGCCATTGGTACCTTGGGACACTTCTCAGGACAGCTTACAAATAGGACTGAGAGGGAAGGGATGAAGCTGAATAAAAGCTGATACTCCTCAGAGCTGCTCAACCCATAACTGTCACCTCTGCAGATTGAACAGCCATCCTAAATGAAGATAAAGTATCGATCCGCAGAGTAATATCTGGTGTTTGGTAAGTCTACAATGAGAAGGAAAGATGCACAAGAAAATACTCTCTTGCTATTTGAACACTGATCACAGTAGTGACGTATAGACTTTATAAACATGAAACAGGAAAGTGTTATGAGGCTGGATCCAAGTTTCCTGTGTGCTGCTTTATAACAAATTAAAAACAAGAGGGAAATCATACTGAAATTGGGTCCCATCTCACTACACCAACCCTCCATCCCCACACCTTTTCCCCCCTGCCATCCCCAATGTCTCTTTTCTCCACAATCAGTGTCAGAAGAAGCGGCGAGGAACGGTTTGTGAGAAACACTTATCTAGCACAGCGGCAGAGCCCTGTTCCTACACCCTTTATCTCACCAGGAGATGGAATTCAATATACAAAAACCCCATCATGCAGCAGCATCACGCCTGTGCTGGGGATAAGGGCAGGGTTGCCAGGTAATTGGTTGGTGGTGGACGAACACAAGGTTTGAGACTACCCGTGGAGGAGTGGAGATTACAGGAAGGGGTGGAGGGACTGGGTAACTGGGAGTCAGTAGGGGTGGGGGGAGGGAGGGAGTGGTTCTTGACAATCTTCCTCCACATCCCCCCTCTCCTTCATCCACCCATCCCTACCCCGTCTGCTCATGTAATCTTCAGCTCCACAAATGTACACATGTGCTTGTGTGCTGGTGTGCGTTTTTAGGTTCCAACACGAATAACAAAGCGTGTCAAGTTTATTTGTATAGCCACTATGTCATACTGCAACCCCAAAACCCCATTTCAAAAAAAGAAAAATGACAATACTTTGTTTCTATTATACAAGTTTGTATTTTGCATCCCCTGTGCACATTAATTAAGAAAATCCCTCACACGCACCCTGACATTTGAATTAAAATTAAACCAGATAACGTCATAACAAAAGCTGAATATCATTATAGGACAAAAATAATTTCTTCCCTTTGAGATAATGTAAACGGGGACTGGAGGGTGATGATCTTGCACATGCAGTAAGAACAGTGGAAGAGGAGGAGCACACAGGAAATCCACAAGCACACCATTTCCCGTTTTCCTGCTACTCTTTCTACCCCAGATAACAGGCACAGAAGAAGGAGCGATAAAGGAACATGTGAGAGAAGAGAAAGAAAAAGTCATTTCTCTGATTTATTTATGATGCACTGAAGGTATGCTGAACGCATCAGAACATGCAGCAGTGGTCATACTGTCAGGGAAGATGAAGTGTCTTCATAGTCGACTGAGCGAACGAGCAAGGAAAAGAAGAGGGAGAGAGAGAAAATTAGAGGGAGAGAGAGAGGAGGGTGGCTATACTGCAGAAGGGTGTTAACCATCTCATCTCTACCGCACCACCGCACTCGCCACAAAATGGCTACTTCGTTCCTTCTGACGGCCGGCGCCAGGAGGGGGGCTATCTGAACCTCCGCTATCTCATCACCCACCTCCGTAGCCTGTTCTTCAACCTCAACTATTTCTCATATTTATGGACTGGTTTCATACAACACTCTGCTGAGTGGCTTTTTACCTGCAAATCTGAACACAAAATGAAACCTGTTCAATCATTTTAAAGCTCTATTTAATGTTCTGGTAAATTATAAAATTACACCAAACTTTAGGCTATAATTTGTGTAGTTTGCTGTAGAAAAAAAAAAAAATCAAGAGTTGATTGAACAAACTGTCCTGAGAGTAATCCTATTAAGTGAACAGAGAAAGAAACCCAAAAGATCCACAGTATGTTAATATTATGCTGAATGAATAAACTTAGCATAAAAGCAATTAGAGTGGAAACAGCATCAAAACACTATGTACATAATGTATGTATTATAATGGAATGGTTTAGATCTGTATAGAATAATATTTAGCAGATGTGAGGGGTAAAGCCAGCGCAGGTAGTGAGCAGATCACTGCCTTCAAACACAGGACATGAGCTCATGTCCAGGGCAACATCCCCCTCTGCAGGAAAAGAGTACACAATCACTCTCCACTAAAACCTGTTTTCCTATAAACTAAGATGGAGCCTTGGAGTCCATTTCTTCACATGTTTTCATGAAATTGTGTCTTCATTTGTGGATAACTTATCATACCCAACCTGACAGAGCAAAAATATTTAATTAGAAGAGAATGAAAGCCAATATTTAACAGTCGGCTGTTCAAGACGTGCACACATACACAAACCGAAGTCCATAAACCTCATAATTAGGTAGTTCTACTTTTAAAATGTTACTGAATAGAAAATATTTAAAAGTTCTTCTACTTCCAGGTTTATAATTAAATCCATTTGCTGCTCTACTGTATAATCATGCAAGTAATTTTCAGTCACCCATATTGTAGCATTACTGCATTTAAGACTTAATCTCAAATTCAGATTGCATAGCAGAGGTAAATAAGTAACCTTGTGGCGAGCACCCCAGGCCTTGTGCTTTCTTCCTAAACCAGCGCTCTGTCCTTCTTGTGTTCACCCAGAAAAATATATTAGCAGTTTGTCAATTCATATATTTTAATGGGTCACCGATGGATCAAGTTTAAAATGTAGTTTAGAAGTTTAAAAGTCAGACGACTGAATTTGCTGCATCTTTTAATATCCCTAGCACTCGAGACACATATGACTATACTGAAATTGAACACAAATGTACTCAATATTTTCAGGCCTGCTCTGCATCTTCCCCATGTGAGTGAAATTGGATGGCTCCAAATTTTATTCAAATAAGCTTAAGAAATGCTTTGCATGTTACATTTTAATGCTGCATAAAGGAGTAGGTTAGAAATACAACCAGGAGGAGAGCAGATCTGAGTGACCTTACAACTTGCTGTTTTTCAGTGTCAAAATAAATATGAGTTATAGCAAAACTTGGCAGAAACAACTGTTTCTGAGAGGAAAAAAAAACATGATTAACTCCTCTGGTTTTAACCTAAATTCCATCTTCACTCTTGAATTGCTCCATATGTTACTACTCAGAAGTGTTTAAATGTCACATTTTATGAGTGTGATGAAAGATAAAAATGGAAAAAAGCACATATCTGGACACTATGTTCTTAAATAACTTTAACAAAGTAACAAACAGCCAATCAATATTTCTACATTATCATTCTGCTCAGAAAATTAAAAAAGAGATAAGCCTGATAAAAAAATAAATCTCCGGTGCTTATGTTGTTCCATTTTTTGCTGCAATTTATCCAGCGATTGACCTGGCACTTTTCTCTCTGTGTTATGGAAGACTTTACAGCTGAGCCTTTGAATCAACCGATGGTTTAGCACAAGCCCTCAACTCCAAGGTTATTTCTTCGGGATTTCCGTTAAATTCTTTAAAGAAGGGCTAGCATTTGGAATACATATACATAAAAACTCAGTCAAATAAACTAACAAAAGTTAGGGGATCAACAGCATCAAAGCATTCCTGGGCTGGCTGGAACCACATGATGAGCCTGGTGTCTTTGTGAGCAGAAGCTCGTAGATGTTCAGTACATTTTAGAGCCAGGCTTTAGATTTTTTCTGCAGATTATCTTTTGGTCTTTGAAGCCCAGAGAACCCACCTGCTTCAATCCTAACAGCAGTACTCCTTCGTTTTCCGAGCTGTGGTTCCATTGGTCAACATAAACAGCACCTATGAGCCTAACCCTAAGGGGAATTCCTATTTATTACTGACCAAAGTCAGCGCTGAAGCTCTGCACAGATCTTCAAAGAACTACCAGTAAATGTGCCCCTGTGAAAAATGAATTATTTGAGAGTGGCTGGAGATGTTATAATTTAAAGTAAAGCATGTACCTCCAATTTGCAGTTAAACAGATATGATTAAAAATACAAAATATCTGAACTGATCAAGCATATTTCTTTTTCTAAAATAATGTATTGAACTCCTTCAATGCATGTAGGGGTACTGTACATATCTGCATTTTAAAATAAGATTCCTCACAACCTTCTTGAGGATTAAACAACTCAGTAAAAGAATGAATGAATGAATGAGAAGCATATATTTAAATTCATAATATATTGACATATAGCATCTACAACATCCAATAAGTGCTTCTCCCTTTTCTTTGTGGTTTCATCTGTAAATTTAAAGTTCTTACTTTTACTTTGTGACGAAATATAATGTTACAATGTTATGGTTTAACCCATAAAGACCCAGCACTATGTTTATATCAGCTCCCAAATTAATTGTTCTCTCTATTTAACCTTTCTTAAATGATGCACCGCCATTTATCATAATATTATCCTCTCCATTTTGGATTTTTTTCTAGTGAAAATCAGATTTTTTCCCTATATTTATTTTATTAATCATGCACTTTAATCATCACGCTGAAATTACGTTTGAGGGTTATCATACCGAAAACAGAGAAAACGATAAAATGTGATTTTTTTTTTTCAAAGAAATCTATCATTAACTGGACATAATCCAAGTGTCTCCATCCACTGTCATTGATCAAAATCCATGGGTTTTACTGGTGAATCAATGTTGTAGAAGATGACGGTGTTTCCACATTCACTACGGCGCCTCCGAACGTCCAAATGGGTCATATCTGATGATGATGAAAAGATGACAAAGTGCATTTTACACCAATTATTTACATGTATTGATCAGATTAGTGGCTCTAAAGTTATTAAACATTTTAGATCAGTAAATGCTTTTGGTATATTTGGGTCTTTCTGAGTTAATAAGGTATTTGTTATTGTCACTTGTTACTCTCATATTCCTAAAAGATCATGGAAATCCATTTTTGATTTCTGCATAAAATATTGGATCCTATGAAGCTCCATCACACAGACATGTTCAGCTTTTATGTTCACATTGTACCACAGACACACAATCACAGGCCTGGAAGCCTTGAACACTTATTTCACAATAAACCATGTGTTTACTACAACTGTATTATGGTGTAAAAAAAAAAAAAGTCAGTAGAGGCACACTGAATCACACTTTATCAGAGCAAGACTTAGCAGACTGGGCTTGAATGAAAGGGGGTCATCTTGCATGTTCCCTTCGAGGTAAAATGAATAATAAATGTCTAGCAATGGACACACGGGGGTGTTATCAATATTTTAATACTTTCACCTCTAATTTCACACAGATTGCCATGTGGATGTCCCAACACAAATTCTGAAGTGTTTCTCCTAACCAGTAGCAGATCGTAAACACAGAAACTAGAGTTGCCATATGAATCCAAATGTCACTTCTTTCATGTCTTTGTGGTTACGGTTTTAGCTGAACTTTCAGTATGAATACTACAGCTTTAACTAAGAACAGCACTCATTACTTGAAGCTTTAGTGAAGTGTTTTTAGCATTACTGGGCAAAAAAAATCCTTAATTGCATTTGAGCATATTTTAAGTTCTGTCAAGTAGTCTGAAAAAAAAAAACTTCTGCAATTCCTCCTGAGTGTAGAAAATCTACCCCATGATGCACACTGTTGGTTGATCACAGGCGTTTACAGAGGTGAATGTTGATATATTGCACATTGTTCATATCATTCCAGATGCAACTCTACTGCTTTACTTGAATCCTTTTATTAGGACAGAGAAGAGCTGCAGAAGGAAAGGTGTGTATTTTCAGATTCTGGCTTCTTTTCCTCTAAAACTCCTGCAGCTTCGACGTGAGAAACTATAAAACAGCAAGTGGCCGACAAAGTAAAAGCCGTGACATCTCTCATGGTCATAGGTGTAATGCATATTGTATGTAAAGACTGACGCTAAACTGTATTTAAACTTATTCCTCTTAAACTTTTGTGCTTAGCCACACAAACTCTGGAAGCAAATGACTGCACTCCTTTACCAGGCTATGTGTGTAAATCCTTTTGTCATCCCCTTTCTCATAAAGTGTCGCTGTCCTGATTACCCTGCAGTGCGGCAGAGAACCAAATGGGTGAAGCAAAGGGGGGGTTGGGATGGGGGATCTGTGAATGAGATGCTCAGTGACCCTGCCACCATCACAAACCACCAGTCTGATCTAATATCCTGACTGGCTGAATGAGTGGGTGGTTTGGTACAGTACATATCAGGCCAACTCTACTCAAGTGTAGCGCTTGCTGTAACATTGAACACTCAACATACAGAACGATGACTGAGCTCAACACGGAAATGCACAGACTGTTGCAAACTGAGGCAAAGTTTCGAACATTCCCAAAAGAGTTCAGTCTATTTCAGGGTTGTAGTAGCAACAAGGGAAGTAAAGATGCCCAGACCTTCCCATCATCAACAACTTTACTCCAGCGCCTCCAAGGGGATCCCCAAACACTCACAGAACAGGTGGGAGCTAGAATCCCACCAGCGAGTCCTGGGTCAGCCCCCAGGCCTCTGTAGCACTGACCATATCTGTTCATCCTACACAGGGAGGCACCTGGGGAACATCTCAACCACCTTCAACTGGCTTTTGTATGTGGACGATTTTCAAGCTTCTCACATTTCAGAGCATAAGCCCCACCAGTAGAATAAAATAAATAAAAGCCAGCTGTTTGTATTTGCTATGTTCATGACCAGGTACGGATGTAGACCGATCAGAAAATCACCTTCAGACTCAGCAACCTCCTCACCACTCAGGGACAGAACAGAGACCACATAAGGCCAAAAGCTGCACCTGATTCCATGATCATTTTTCTCCATCACCCATGAACAAGTCCTTGGCACTTGAACTCCTCCAGCTGGGACAGATTATCCCCCCCATTAGAACATGCTGGCAGAGGTTTGGGGTGCTGATCCGCATTCAAGCTGCATTACACTCACATTTATGTTTTCCTAATATACAGTATACAGGGCTATTTTGAATGTAATCAATGTATCACATGTATATGTAGTTAACTATCACTCATGGAACACAAACTGTCATGTAATTTGCTCAAGTCGCTGGCAGGACATTTTTTTTTTTTTTTGCAGTTGTGGATCTCTGCCTCTGCACAACCATTCACTTAAAATGGGTCAAGTGCCAGTGTATTTCACAGAAAGCATTGCATTCTAGGTGTTGTACCAATAATGTTGCTAGTCTAGCAATTTTATTAAAGCCCATTTAAGCCATTTAGATATTCCTTTAATCCATTTTAACCTGCAGGCATTTGTGTAAGGCGTATTTTTATGCTGAAATCATGACAACTACAAAGGAGGTCAGATTCACCTGAAATCTTTGCAGCAGAAATAACTGATCACAGATGATGAGTTTAGAAAGGGAGAGTAAAAGAATACAGGGAAAGAGATCTGTCTGACAAGAGCCAAACCTTTTTTTTTTTATTAACAGAAAACCTACATGTTGCATTTTATATCTTAATATATTTTCACCTTGTGGTTCATTACAAACATGACCTGAGTCTGGTCATCTTGTGACTAACTACATGTACAGTATGTCAGATACACCCCATCAGACACCTGTTTCCTTTTATTTAATAGCCTTTTTATATCACTGCAGTCGACTATGATTTCATTTATGTCATTCTACAGCTGTACTGTTACTGAAATCAGTTTCTTTCACATAAAATAGGTCTTCAGATTGTTGTCTCCAGTTCTTCCATTTTCATAGATGGGCTAAAAAATGTGTTCTGTGATGCCTTGTAAGGTTTCGAGACGACACTACAATCTAATTTTTTGTCGATATCACCCCACCCCGACGATACATGTACATGATTTTGGATATGCAGTCCCTAAGTTCTAACATGCTGACAATCAAACACACATCCACACACCCACACTTCACTCTCAAAGCATGTTCCCCTACATTTGTTAGATCCCTATAATTCTGCCAACTGCAGCAGATGGTGCCACTTTGAAGGTTAAGAAATCAATATTCCAGGCGCTTGTCATTTATTAACACAGGAGATCTGCTTGGATAATGATGACCGCGCAGGCATCCAGAGACAGTTCTGTGGGAACAGGCCATTAAGCATCGCAGAGACCATAAAGTAGGGAAAGTGACTCTAATTGAGAGTATGATTATTTGTCTGTAACGCAGTCAGCTCAAATATCACAAAGCTCTTCTCCAGACCGAGACCTGTCAGCCACATTTGCATCCATGCACCACTGTCCAAACAATTTTCAAGTTAAGCATTTAGTTTCAGTCAGCTAAGAGAGATGAACTTAATTTTTTAATTCAGGACAGTTCTCTAAAGTTAGCTTCATTCCAAACTCAACTCCACATGTCAAGACTTAGCTGTGTATGTACCCTACGACGGATTTGTTCATCCAAGTCTCATAGACTGTAGTGCCACAAGCCTTCGCAACACCATTGAGAAGTCAGCAAAATGGACAGTAGCGCCAGGGACTGAATGCATCCCCTGTCTGTTCAGATTAAATGAGAGGCTGACGATGTTAATTAGGCAGAGTAAATTTACATCAGCAAATTATGTAAGCAGCTAGAAGAGTAACAAAGCGTGATACCAGTTAAGTCACAGCTTGGCAAATGCTGCCCTGCCACTTCATGCTGATGTGGCCATGGTCGATCAAGCAGAGAAGCCTCAAATGCCAATTAGACATGAGTGGGTAATTGTGTCGGGGGGGCTGGTGGCACGAGGGACTTTGTTACAATGCCCTGAGGCACTCTGTGTTTCTATCCTTCTCCAACATCGCAAGTGACACGTCGGAGTTCACTGATAGGAAAGTGCTTCTCTCCTTCCTTCTCTCGAACACTGACTTTTTAACTGTTGAAAACCGTCCCTTCAAAAACAACAAAACAGCAGACAGAATGAAATATGGCTTTAATTTAAAAAAACAACATGATGTGTTAGACTAATAGGAAAGATTTCACTAAGGTAAACTGTTACTTCACCAAAAATCTGCCTTTCTCATCCCAAATAGAAAATTAAAAAGGAGTGTAAAGTTTTGATGTTTTCACAAAGTGCAGAAACTGTGACTATCTTGAATATTTCCTGCAGTTTTTTCTTTTTTTTTTTACAACAAAGTTTTAAAATATTATTAAAATATTACTGTCTCAGTAATCTATTTTTTCAATCTCATCTCTGTTTCTTAAACTCAGAGTTCTGCTGAAGACACACCTGAGATC
>JAPTYQ010000018.1:38100179-38112610 GCA_029814465.1 Ostorhinchus cyanosoma
ACCGGCCCCTGATACATTTTTTGAACAAATGTCCTCTCTTTTGCAGACCCTTCTCAATGCCATTTAACATTTTAACACAACTAAAAAGCTGTGATAGCCACAAAAAAGGCAGCATTGTTTGAACATCTGCATTTTCCATTTAATCTTTGACTTTCATTGGTACTGTCTGTAATCCCTCAAACATGACTAATGGGAAACATTAAGTACAGGTTTGGGAGCAAGTGGTTTTAATTAAAATGGTGGTTCACTGAGGACCTTGAAAAGAGACTTTTTAATCATTCTTCACTGTACCCTATATGTTTTTCTTTTATTTCCAGTTAAGGACACATTCAGAGTTAAAACTGTAGAACAAAAAAAGAAAAAAAAACAAAAAGGAAAAGCATGTTTACAAGCAGGAAGAAAATCCATGCACGGTTCAGTATTCAAATCACATTTCTGACGATTGAAAAGGAAAACAAAAAGGAGATACATCTTCAAACTGCTATTAATCCTGAAAAACAAAGCCCCGGTCATTTTGGGGATATTGGGTTTCCTGTTTATATAACAAAAAGTAAAAAGAAGCACTTCAAACAGATGGGTGGCATATGAAAGCTTCTTGAGAAGGCCGCGCAAAGCTATGTTTTATTAATTCTGACAAGAAAAGAGGCAAAAGGGTTCCTCCACTTGAGCCACTTTTGAACTTCTGTTGACAGTAATCTGCTCAGCCCACATCTAAACGTACTTAATCAACAGCACTTAAAACATGCTGAAAATCTCAAGGCCACGCTGACTCCATGACCTTAACACTTTAAAGTTGAACCGCGAGGGCATAATCACCATAACTGTACTGAATTTAGATGTTTCTGCACTGGAATTGGGAGGTTTGTTGCAAGAAATTAGTAACATCACTATGAAAGAGTGAAATAAGTGCAACTTAATTATTCTTTTGGGCTATTCTTTTCCTTTTGCAACAGGATTTGATAGAAGGAGCCACACCAGAGACGTGCAAGGACGGCAACCTGCACATCTACAAAAAAAAAAATAGTAATACATTAAAATGGGAAGGTTTTTCATGAACTGAGTTTTTTGGGTTTTTTTAGCATTATATGTAATGCTGCATGTAATGATCAAAAATAAATAAATAAATAAACTACTAATATATATTATCTTGGTTGATTTAGTTTAGTTTAATTTCTTTTTCGAAACTGTAAATCCTTTAAAATCATATTGGTCCAGTGATGGTTTTAGTTTTTTTTAAACGATTTATGGAACATCTGCTTATTCATCTGTTGTTCTAAACTATGGAAACATTAACCTAATGTTAACAGTTGAATGTGGCAGGTGATGGATTGCTTTCTGAAACTATGAAACTAATACTGAAGTGTTTTGCAGGACTTACCCCTATTTTTTCTTATTTTGGACATTTCATCTAGAATCAAATATGTTTCTTTGTGTCATTTGCTAAACAATAAATATTCTCACACTTTTACAAAGTCATTGACTGTTAACTGAGAAGCAGAAATTACAGATTTCAACAAAACTGAGCACACCTTCATACTTACCTTCCACCTCAATCCAACAGTAAATAACCTAAGAATAATATTACTCAGGACGTCAAAGTATGTTTTTTCTTTTAAAAAATTTCCTTAGCTTTTAATTAAATGATAGAAAACCTTCTCTTTAGGGATATGTTGGCAATTCATCAAAATTATAAGACCTCAAAGTAACTATAGACAGCACTGAGCTGCATGGTATGAGGCAGACTATACCATTACAAAGCACCCTGGACATTTTTTCATCAGCCAATGAAATGCATATTGTGCATCCTTGCACAAAACAATCTTATTCTCAGTCACTTCAGTCTGGAATTTCCTCAATCATCTTGCCTGTCAGATTGGTTTGACATACGCCTGACTGAAAAAAAAAATATATGAGATTGCTTTGTGATGTCCAGGTGTTTGCGTTTTTTATTAGTTATTTCATGTAGATACACAATGAAACACCAAAAAAGGTGAGTGTGAGGACAGACTTGACCTACACAAACAATGGAATGAGGAGTTGCAGCAAACTTACTGAAGTTTAACACTGTCATTCTGACTGTAATGTTTGATTTTCACATGTAAAACAGGAGACTCCAATTTAGCCCATTCTCTTGTTGGTATGTTTTTGTCAGTACAGGTTAAGCTGAAGTTAAACATGTTTTGTCTCCATAATCAGGTTGTGAAGCCGCTTTGCAGTTACTACCATCCACTGTCCACCCCTGCTGTGACAATGGAGTTACAGAGACACTAAGACAAATACTCATCACCCAGTCAAGGTCTGCATGTGTCCATCTGGAAAAGACATCGGGACAAACAGGTTGGAGGGGCAACTGGAGGCTCTTTCTCCAAATGCCTCCCAGACCCGCTGGTGTCTGTGACAGGCCCTCTCCTGGTGAGCTAGCCAGCATGATGAATGGCCACCTTTCCACTCTTTATCGCCCCACTAAATCATGTGCTTACCATGCTTTTATGACCAATTTTTGCTGCTTTGTTTTACTTTTCCCATTTTTTGAATGAAACTCCAAAGACTCTGGTTCTGTTTTTGCACCACACATGGTATTTATCTTTAAAGATTTATCATAGCATTGATACTAAAGTGGCCATTTGAGCTCCAGACACATTAAACACATAATTAATCAAACATTTAAACACTGCACAGAGAATGCACTCATTCATGAGCAAATATTTCCAGAATATTTTATCGATTAAAGAATTTATAAACAGAGAATACAGAAGAAACAGGCATGAAAAGATGTAGTACTATTAATATGGGTAGGGGTCATGCCTGAAATGTATCAGAGCTCTGAAAGAACACTCAAACTGTGCAGAAATCCCAACACAATGGAGAAAATATTTTCT
The DNA here is from genome assembly GCA_029814465.1 of Ostorhinchus cyanosoma. Taxonomy (NCBI): domain Eukaryota; kingdom Metazoa; phylum Chordata; class Actinopteri; order Kurtiformes; family Apogonidae; genus Ostorhinchus; species Ostorhinchus cyanosoma. The sequence goes on from JAPTYQ010000018.1 coordinate 38,103,059, forward strand.
TGCAATAAGCTTAAATGAATCTCTGAATAAGAATACTCTAACATATATTTAAATATAGAAAATTATAGATAACAGCACTTCTGCATTATGTAATCAAACAAATAAAAATATGGTCAAGCAGATCAATATAAAGAGCCATAATTCTAATATTTCATGTAGACATTAAGTACTTCAGTCTTACTGACTCCTGCTCAGACTACAGGGTTAGACAGGTTAGGCCAGATGTACTGTACTTTGTCTCCCCCTATTGGATAGAGAAAGTTACTCAGGTTATTCAGTTGATTTGTATGACTGATTTCCTTATCTACAGGGGCTCAATTAAAACTAATACAAAGAATTAAATTTAACATTTGGTGTTGTTATTCATTAACAGAACACTCAGTGAGTCTGAAATGAATGTTAAATAGGAGTTTTGTTCAATATTGAAAATTAAATGAGAGCTAAAAAATGTTATTTTTCTAGTTCATGTTTTTTCTATTATTCTGAAGGTTTTACATTATCAGGTAGATAATATTCATGGGCAATTTTAACCCTTTGGTGGTGTAATCTCTTAGAGCAGACAGTCCTATTCTGCAGTCCTGTTAGGACTTGGAGGTTTTATGATCTATCAATCACCTAAACAAAGCTTGAGCGTGCAAGCCACTGCCAGGGGAGGTCTGACCCGCGGCCTAGCGTGACATTCAAGGAAGGAGTGCTACTCACCCAGGAAATCCCATTATACCAAAGTATGATGGATATCAGGACTGGTAAATCTCATATGTGGTCTGACATATAATTTGTTATAATTTGTGAGGAATGGTATGACCATGTTCACCTTTATTCCTGTCTTTCACTTTTTCAAAACTCTGTCCCTTTTGCACACACTAGATCATATTCCTAAAATGCCTTCTGAGATCACTGACCACTGAGATATTGAGTTAGACATTTTAAAGATAAATCTGTGAGCGTATCTGCAGACGTTAACAAAAACGTATTCATAGACAGTTTGGTATATTTGATTAATACCTAATAATTGCACTGTGGATGACAAATACCAAGTGACATTGCTCTAAATTAGTGATATGTTTAAGGAATATAAACTGAGTAGGACTCTTGGGTCTATGTATTCAGGTCAGACAGTTGAGCCCAAAGTCCAGACTAAGCACACAAATGCAGCATTTATCAATTATCCTGCAAAGAACTGGAAACAGTTGTCTTTCACTTTTTTTTTACATATACCATACTCAGTTAAGAATTTTAATGAGTACTTCTACTTTTACCAGACTTTTGTACACATGTACCTCTACTTAGGTACTGAATGTGTACTTTTGTAGGTGTTGCGAGGATATCTACAAAAACTACAAATATAGTACAAAGTTCACTAGCATTTAAACAATTAATCTATTATTCCTGACACCCCTAATATAGTATATGATTGTTTGGAAATGGTTCACATTACATTAAACTGACCTGAAACGAAGTGCTGTCTGCAGACATGCACGTGTTTTGCTGTTGGGTCCATAATCTGCCAAACTCGTCCTCTCTTCTGCTAGCTTGAAGCCATTTTGTCCTCCTTTGTGGGTCCATTTTATGAACTGGTGAAATGTAAAAGTTACAAATTTTTTCGTTGTTGTTGTTGTTTGTTTGTTTGTTTGTTTGTTTGTTTGTTTGTTTGTTTGTTTGTTTGCAGGGCAAAGGGGCACACAGCAGCCTTTAAGGCTAATTGCAGACACCGGTTTGTTTTCCCCTCGTCTGTAACCGGATGTGACGTTTGTGGGCGTTCCCGTTGCTGTTGACGTAAGGCCGCTGTTTGCGTGTATATCTGCGCTATAACTGAAAAACTGGAGATAGGATTTTCCTTTAAGAGCCTTTGTGTATTTTGGGTCAAGGATCAGACAAGCGGAAAGTACTTAATGATACGACCAATACTTGTGGAGTTATTAGTTGTTTTTAAAATTATAATGGTTTACAGGGCTGCAGAGGTACCTATTCACAGGCGCAAAATGGGGGGGGTAGGGCCGGATCATCGGAACCACCGGGACATGACGGGAGAACCGTGTCCGGTTGTGATCACACACTGACAAGGTCGGTCTGATTCTTCCTGTGGCCCGGTTCCGCTCCCTGGCCCGTTAACGTCCCCCTCACAGCAACAGGCTGACAGACCGTTCTGCGCAGACTCAGACTGACCAGAGTTCAGCGGATCCGGACACAGGAAGGCAGTGAGTCACAATAAACTGTCAAGTTCAGTCCTGTGTAAAAAGTCTGTGGTTCAATCTGTGTCAAGTCAAGCCATCAAGGCATGTGGAAGTGATGAAGTCATACAGTAATAAAGCAATAGAATAGAATAGAATAGAATAGAATAGAATAGAATAGAATAGAATAGAATAGAATAGAATAGAATCATGTGCTTTAAATAAAACCGTGAAAAAAAAAACTCAAGCGCTAGATAAGATATTCTGTGGTCTGTAATCTAGTTCAGGTATGTTCTTTATTTTTAACATATTAGAATTCCTGCACTGATCAATGATATGCTCACTATGGTCAAAGGTAAAAAATAAATGCAAAAATACAAAAATAGCAAAGTGTCAGCATCATGAAACACTCTTTATCATTTCAATGGACAGACACTTAAGCAAATGTCAGCTCTGCCCCCTGCTGTGAGCTATGGCATTGTACAATATCATCCATCTCAGAACTAGAAGCAAAGGTGAAAGAGGCACTACTCTTATCAAAAATCTCCCCCTGTGTTTGTTTGTTCTGCGTCACTCTTCTCCGCCGTATTGATTATCCAAGGTACTAACACGCCATGTACACATTTTGAGGTAAAATCCAATAAACAAAATTCCAAAGTGCAACCTTTGCATGCATCTTTCACTTTTTCTTGATGTCCTCATGACTTTATCTTCCTAATAAAAACTGAGGTGTCAAGATATTGTAGCATTTAAAAGTCACAGGCCCTCTGTACTGCAATCGTTTGGTCCCCACAGTTAGTTAGTTTTTGTTTGCCTGCCTCTGAACTGTACCCTTTGTATGCTTTAGTGATAAGAAACAACCAAATTTGAGTGCAGAGAAAGGCAGATGAAAGTTTTCCACCTCCCACAAGACTGCTGGAAGTGACATTTTAACAGCCTGAAAGAAGATCAGCAACAACAACAAAAACTAAAAAGAACAAAAAAGTCTTGCAAATACATATGGGTTAAAAGAGGAACTGTGCTAAGGGTGCAATCTGGAAAGTACACTGCAAATTTGCATTTCAACCCCCCTTAGAAGTCTTCAGTCTTTATCAAAAACCATAAAGTTGCCTGGAACTATCTTTAACCTGGACTCAACCCACTGCAGTTAAACACATAATAGCAGGATGGTGCAAACAAATACAATAGGCAATATATGACAACATGATCTTGTGTACGTCATCAGTTGGTTTGTACAGTGACATTATTAGACCAAGAACAAGAGCAGTAGTAGTAGAAGTAGTAGAAGTACGGCAGTTTGCATTGTCATCTCTCATCATTGTATCTTTTTACACCCATCGTCATAATCAGGGCTTTGTTGAGTTGCGTTTGTCTTTTGCTTTGTTACTTTTTGATCTTTACCAACACACTGTTTCTTCAAATCCAAATGCATGATAATCTCTTCATTCGGTTTTAGTGATCTGTGACTTAATGATCTTGCCATTTTCCTTGATAACATGTAAACCCTGAGTGTTTCATATCTTCTGACAAAGTAAGCAGTTGACATACATTACAGCCAGCTGACACGTCTGTATTGTACCATTGTACATGTTTGACAAAGTCCATGTTCACACACTCACTGCCTTTTCAGTTCAGACTTTTCTTCCACATATTATACATTGATACATTCACAAGACTCACCACAAGTCTCACCTGCAAGACTTTTTGAGATAGGATGTATGGTTATAGATTGACAGCAGTTTGTTTGAGATGTAGTCTCTCAGTCAGTTTTAGTCATCTACGTCTCCTCCATGAGGAGCAAATTGGTCCCTTGACAATACAGTGGGTGTTTAGCTCAGTGGTTAACACATCGGACTCAAGTGCAGAAGACCTGGGATTGATTTCTGGTTGAAGCGGTCAGATTTCAAGGAGAATCAAATGCTTATTTTAAGATTTTTATTCGTACTTGTTACTCCTATTATCTCACCCCCCTGAAGGGGAGGCAAGGGGTATTGTTTTTGGTTCGGTTTGTTTTCTTTGTTAACATTCTACCAGCAAAACCATTGGTTGAATTTATACCAAATTGGGTTTATAGATTGCCAGTGATCCAGAATAGATGTCAATACATTTTGTGAACAGATTTTTTAGGAATTTTTAAAATCTTTTTTTCCCTATTTACTTATAATGGGTGAAATTTCTAATGTCTGTAGCAGCAAAACTATTGGTTGATTTCATACCAAATTGAGTTTATAGATGGCCAGTGACCCAGAATAGATGTGGCTACATTTTGGGAAACATAGGTCAAAGTTCACATTTTTTATAAATTTTAAAATCTTTTCTCTACCATTTATGTATAATGGGCAGAATTTCAAATGTCTATAAAAACAGCAATTTTGTTTACATTTACATCAAATTTGGCACATATATAGAGGCAATTGATATGCTGACCTCTGCACAGGCACAGCCATGATGGCATCAGCTGGATGATGCTAAAATAAGCTACAATACGTGCGAGGGGTGGAGTTAAGACTTAAATTCTCATAGTCAGTTCGGTTAGAGACTAAAATTACTCATTTAAAGTAATTCTGTCTTAAATGAGTGTAATTTTAATTTGTGTACTAAGCACTGTTTGCTAAAATTCTGTCATTTTGTCTAGTTTTAAGGCACATAATGGTTCTTTTGTTGATAGACTTTTTTGCTTGTTTTAAGAATTCTCGCCAACATTTTTTTCTTACCCCATTGGCAGATTGATTGATTGATTGATTGATTGATTGATTGATTGATTGATTGATTGATTGATTGATTGATTGATTGATTGATTGACTCTCAATATAAGCCAATTTGACCAGATTTAGGAATATTAGGCTTATTTCTAGCAGTTCATTTTTTTGCAGTGGCACGCATGAACAGTAAAGCAAGAATGTGCATTTGAAGGTCAGTGTTTTTATAAAGACGATTCTATAGGCAGTTAACACTTACAGGATGCATTCAGAGCAACAAGGAGGCAGGACCTAGGCAGAATGTCTAATGTAAAATTAGCCACAGAAGAGCAGTGGACTTTGGCTTGCCACTGACCTCTAAATGTTTTAATTAAATGGGGAGTTTTCTCTCCCTCTTGAGTAATAACTTACAGTGCTCCTGAGCGGCCTGTGGCACCGGCAGACTCACAGAGCGGTGATATTTTTTGCCTATAACTGTGCTTTTATTATTATCGCCGACGCTTTTTTCAGACCATCGAAACAGAACCCAGGTTGTTCCTCGGGGGCCGTAAGTTCACAATCAACACCTTGCTGCAAAGTTTCTCTCCATGTACAAGGTTATTTCTGTTCGCAGAGGTGGAATAAGATTCATTATCTGCTCTCGTTGATGAAAAGGATCATGAGTGATTGTCTCTGTCAAGGTGCCTGTCTGCTCTTAACGAAGCTGATGGTCTCTCAGTTATATGATCTGGCGCTGATGCTTGTGGGGCTTGTTAGATTAGACTCAGAGATATTTATTTATTCATTAGCAACAAAATAAAACCCCTCTACAATACCGCTACACCACAATTACCACTACAATGCTAATGTCTATCATTTGTCTCTTATTCAAACTTTTCCTCAGGCATTTTTTTTAACTGTATATTCTATTTGACCAGATTGCATTGTTTGTGCGTCTTCTTTCTTTTCACTGTTGTCAGACCCTAGTTTATCACTGTCACACTGGAGGTAGATCTATATGTTCTATATGTGCAGACAGAGCCACAGGTAAACCATATGGGGCATCAAACTGTGACAGCTGCAGGAGAAGTATTCTTAACAACCACACATACAACTGTACGTGACTTCCGTCATGAATTCTCTTGAAATCATGAGTAAAAGACAGTTGCATTCCTTTAGATGAACGCATATGTCAGCGTGTTGCATATATGTCAAATTGCTGCAACCAACCATCCATCCATCAGGCATTACATTCTAATACAATAACAGAATTTTCATTCAAATAAAGGTGTGAGACTGTTCTGTGGTGTTGAATTATCACTTATCATAGGGTGAGATGTATAGTTAAAGTCTCACACTCAGTAGTGACAGAAAATCAACTTGAAAGTCACAGTAACTAGTTCAGACATGAAAAAACATATATGACAGAGGATTCCAAAGTAGTGGTGAGATGTGTTGTAGCTTTAGGGTGTTTCTTAGATGTGAGCAGCTGACTTGTCGATGCTTTGCTGAAATCGTGCCTCGGCTTGCATTGGAAGAAGAGTCAGTGAGTGAGATGTCCATACATGTAATTCTTAAAAATGCTTTTTCAGGGTGTTAAACTGTACAATGCATTTCAAGGTTTAGCATATACTGTATTGTAGGGGGACAAAAATCAAGCAGTGATGTTGCTGCAGACAATGAAAGTCTTTCAATTCTTCGATGAGAAAGTAAGGTCAGAGGATTTTTTTATTCATTTATTTTTCTTTACATTTGCTTTCTGCAAATTTTCATGTAATTCACATCCTTTCATGCTTGAGTAAAGAACCATGATGATTTAGAGGTAGATATTTTCATTCTTTGTCCATCATGATAGTGAAAGCACCGTCTGATATATTAGTCCAAATTCTCCCATAGGTGTTCACTTGGGTTGAGATCTGGTGGCTGTGAAGGCCAAAGCAAATGATTCACATTTTCATTCATTTCATTCATCATTTTCATCCTCATCAAACCATTCAGTGACCCCTGGTGCCCTATAGAAGGAGGGGATGATCATCCAGGGAGACACAACTCCTCTATCAGGTTTTTCTTTTTTTTTTTTTACTTGTCATTTGTCTGTATATCATCTGTCTTGCTCTGTAAAAAATACTTGCACTGAAATGAAACTTGTGAGCGATCGTGCAATGTATTTGAATTAATTTATGACTTTGTTGTTTTGCATTATTCAGTTTAAATGAAAGTAGAATTAAGGTCAAGGTCAAGTTTATTTATATAGCACATTTAAAACAACAGAAAGTACCCAAAGTGCTGTACAAATTTGCAGGTAAAAATGCAAGATATACTAAAACTAGAAAATAAGAATAAATACAAGATATATTAAAACCATAAAAAAAAAGAATACACTGTAATAGGATAAATAGCATCTAAAACACAACCACAAGACAAAACAAATAAAAGTCACATACAAATTAAGAGAATACTGCTTCCTTAAGTCGACTGAACCAGGGAGTGAGATATAAAGACACACAAAAGCAGAGTGATGCATTTCTGGCAAAAAGAAGGACGGCACAAATATTCCTTGACCTTTCATTTTAATCAGCAAGTTTGAGTAAAAACAGTAAACAAAGATAAAAGTAATACTGTAAATTTACGTTTCCATGGTAGAGGATTTTTGCTTTATTTTGTGTCTTGTTGTCTTTTAACTAATCCTCTTAAAATAAAAAATAAAAAAAATAGCACCAGAAAACATCTCATTCTACCCTCTCTGTTTTCTTCAAAGCTTGAAATGGATTAAAGACATACAACATAAATAACAGTGAAGTAAACTTTTTGTTCAGTCAAATGAGAAACTTTTTTTGCTCTTTGTAGCTGCATCTTCTGCAGTGTGTGGACAGATAGATTACACCACTACGGTACATGTATGGTTTCAATCAGAGGCTCATGAGAAATTAGAGATGCTTTCTAAATTTCAGAGTAAATGAAGCTTGTCCATTGATATATCTAAGCAAATAAGAATGTAACCATGCTCTGATTTCCACCCATTCAGAATGTAACCGTAACTAAATGCAGTTCATCATGTTTTGTATTCTAAATACGTAATCGTGTTGCATGTATTACGTTACACAACGCTGGTTTTATCTGTGCTCTTACAGAGAAGCGAGGAATAAGAGGAGCCATGAATAGTCTCTTTACATGAATAATTAACATGGCTGAGCACGGGCAAATATTTGCTCTGCAGTTCTTTGGAAAGATGTAGCCCACAACCCCCTGAAGAGAAGGCCAGGGCTGCTAATTTAAATGTTTACCTCACTAATTTGTCTGGTTTGCATAACATGCTGTAATATCGCTTTCAAATTATGCCAAAAAGAGAAGCAGAAATTCATGAAACTAGACTCCTCGGGCATCCAGTCCTTAATGTCTGACCTCTGAGAGCGCTCCCTGATGTAGCTGTTTAGTCCAAAGTCGAACTAAACTGATGGTCCACAGAAGATTATTTGTGATATTGTCATGCAGGACCATAGAGGTGAACCACAGAGGGGCCCTCCTGCTCCTTCTCCTCCTCTCCTTTGATTAATACTCTGCTGATTGGTTGCTGAGAGGACAGCTCTGATGACTGATGACTCTGATGCGCGGGCTTGTTGTCTGACTTTGTAGAACCACATTGGAAACAGTCTGAGGCCATCCACATCACTCTCTTTCTAATAACTCTCACAAAAGGGTCATCAACATGCAATGACATCTCCTACATTTTAAATAATCCATACCAAGAAGCCGACTAGCATCCATCCTCACGCTTTGTTATCAAGCTGTTAACAACATCAGAATACTAAATCAAGACACATCAAATTTACATGGAAGGAATGAAAGATGGCCCTTTGCATCTGAACATCATATTCTTCAAATTAATGCCAAGTACTGTACGGAGCCAAAGACAATCAAATGAAGCTTTCCGTATCGCTCCTATTTTTCTTCCTTCTGTTTTGTTCAACTTCTGAATAGGTGAGAGATGATTAAAGGGGAGAAAACTATACTAATTCCTCCAGTCACCATTTTCATACTGAATAAACGATGCATTTAGACTCTTTATGTTTTAATATTAATGACATTGTGAAGGAGTCTCTTTTCTCCTGTGTATTTCACCATCCTTCATCCCCCAAAATGCACCAAACCACTGCATTTTATTAAACAGAAAGACTTTTGTCTCTTCACAGAGGGAGACTTAAGGAAATTGTAATTTGTCTCTAATTTCTTCCACATTTGCTGAATCGCTAACATTTGGAAAGGCAAATGTTGGCATGAACAGCAGGTTTAATGTCACACAGGACAGAAGGACCTTGTGAAGGCAAAGAGTAGAGCTTTTCTTATTTGCAAGAGAGGGAGGTGTTGCACTGATACCTGGCAAAGTCTCGATATTTCTCTGATGGGTCTTTCCTCTCTTTAATCCTCAGCTGTTGAGAATGAAAAAGACTGCATCAGCAGCCACAGAGCCAAAAGACAAACAGCAGCCAGTCTGTCCATCAGAGAGCTGCTGCAGACGGAGGCCAATGTACACCAGGTACCATACCTTCACTGTACAGCTTGAATCAGAGCGCTGGAACAATATTTACACACACCAAAGGCTCTGTTTTATAGTTGTGGTTATGTAGATAGGATGATAAAAGTTACAACTTGGGCTGGGTGCAATAAATTCTAATTATTAAAAGCAAATAATCACATAGAGACCC
>JAPTYQ010000018.1:38174990-38198646 GCA_029814465.1 Ostorhinchus cyanosoma
TGGACCTGTGGAGTTGAATTAATGAAGAATTCAGACCCAAACATAGCATTTACAGTTTATGTAGACCACAGGGAAATATTTTAAAATGCATAATTCTGTTTTTGTTTTTTTTAAAAAAAAAGCAAAATATCACTCCTTTAAGTTTTCAGTAAGTCAGTAAGAGGTCAAAAATCACATTAGGATGGATTTACGAGTATGGAGCTATGACAGTCTATCTGCGGTTCAGTCCAGTCTCCTGTCCAATAAATAAGACGACTCAAACATGAGCTGGACTGACAAAATAAATGAGTGACAAAATGAAGAGCAGATTCATACATGACAGGGCCCCATTGTTCTCATCATCCTGCTTGGATACATGTGGTTTGACTTCATGGCCCAGAGGCAGAGCACAATTTTGACAAGCTCATCTCCCTGGGATAATTATTCCGATTCTTGGCACTTAAATGACCTTAAAATGGCACAATAATATGCTCACATTACAGCAAAGGCCCTGAGTGCTAATATGCTGTGTCTGCTCAGATGGATGCTGCATTAACCCGTAATGAACCAAACATGCACCGCCAACCAAAAGCATCTATTGGTGTAAAATGTTTAATAGCTGTGGATCCAATTATCCTATCAATCCATGTAAATAATTAGTGTAAAATGCAGTTCTTCATCTTTCCATGGTCATCAGATATGACCCATTTGGACGTTCAGAGGCTCTGTAGTGAACGTGGAAACACAGTTATCTTCTGCAACATTGATTCACCAGTAAAACCCATGGAGTTAGATCAATGACAGTGGATGAAGATGCATGTTTTTGTGTTCAGTTATTCATATCTTTGCTGGAAAATGGACTTTTCCTTCAGTTTTCTCATCTTTACTTTAACTTATCTGAGCTTTTATAAACATCTCTATTATCGGTGAATTAAATATAGGACAATACCTGATTTTCACAAAAGATGCAAAGTACAGAGGATAATACTATAATAAATGTTGATATAAATTACTTGAGAAAGGTTAAATACAGAGAAAAAAATCATTTGGAAACTGATATAAAAGTAGCACTGGGTCTTTACGGGTTAAAATGACTGGCTTGTGTTGAAAAATACATCCCACACAATTTCAACAAACCGCTCCAAGACGTCGAAAAGGCAACATGGGAGCAAACGAAACATACAACCATCCACAAAGTGTGGCTGAGGGAGACCCATCTGAGTATAGGTGGTCTATCAGTGGGTGTTCGGAGCTGTAATTTAGCCTTCATTCTGAGGGCATGCAAAAAATGGAGATCTTGTAGTTGTTTTTTAACATTAACAAGTAAAATACTGCGCTTGATTGTTGCTTAGCGAGCAAAGCCACATTTCAAGGCATAGCCAAGCTATAGTAAGGGAGGAATAAATAGTAGGGGATACCAAAGGGCAGGAAAACCCTTACAAGGCAGATATTTCAATGATGGGTCTGCCTCCCATTAAACCAAACAGTGGTGAACTGAGACATGGTCCTAAAGAGCACCCTGGGCATAGAGGCAGCCAGATATAACACACTACATGCAGTGTATTTTGACACACAAGAACAGGGGACCAATTAGCAGCACGTGGTAGACCAAAGACTCTGAGTGTTGTTGTTTTGGTTTATTGTGCACATTGTTCTGTAGGCCAGTCCACAGTGTAGAGACTGCAGATGTTTTTACTGTATTATAAGAAAGCCAAGTAGTCCTCTGACTACACTTCATTAGCAAACTGCTTTTTGCACAATCATTTATTTGAACAATAAACAAAATAGAATGCTGGAGGCTTAAAATTAAAAGACAGTATAGATTTTGTTTTTAGGGCAATATCCCAACAAATCCCAGCAGACAATAATAGTGTTAGGAGCACATACTGAAAAGAGACATTATTGAAGCATTTCACCAGCAAATTTCCTGACCAGCCATAAAAGACTGAGATAAAACTGTACAACAGAAAGCTCAAGGTGTCCATTTTCAAGTTCCAACTTCCAAACATTCTGCGAAGGGGAAGGAAAATGCAAATTAACAATGTCACAATTTGTGCAGAATTGACTACAAAGCCAGCAGCACAACTGAACTGTTATTAAAGTTAGATGTACTGACTGATTAAACAGCATGCCTCTGTTTGGTGTGTGGAATGAGTGGTGGACTGAAGAGAAATGGCAACAATACTTTGGATGGAGAAGGCAAAAATAACATCTAGAATAGAAATTGCGGGGAAGGCAGTTAGGCCGATAATGTTGTCCTTTGGTTTACCTGGGAAAGGTTTCTAACTGGAAACCCACAAGATAAAAGTGAATTGCAACTATGCACCACATAAAGATGGTTTATTACAAAGGTTAAAATCATTTAAAACAAATGTGCAATATAATGCCAGATTTGAACTCTGATCTAACCAGTGTCAGTGAAACTTAACAGCAACTAAGGGGCATGTTAACATTGGTAACAGAAATAAAAGAGGAAGTGCACAGTCGAGAGTGGGAGGGACCTACTCTCACTGTGTAGCACAGTTTAAACTGATGGGACAAGAGTGTGAAAAACATTTTTAACAAGTGTGTGAAAGGATTTCTAAAACTGGACAAACTGAAACCATTTAGAAATACTTAAGTTGATAAGTGTTAATACTGAAATCCTGACACAGTTTGGAATGAAATGGGACTTGAGCAAAACAGAAATATGAAAAGACAAAGTGACAAAAATGGAAATAAATATCAAGCAAAGAACTAGTTTGATTTTATTCATTGTTGTGCTTTAGCCTGTGTAATTTCTTTTCAAACACCAATTCAAATGCAAGCATATTTCTGAATGGATCGAGAGCACGGGAACATCCAATAAATGATCAGTGACAAAAAGAAAAAAAAAAACAACTAACATTTTAGTAATTCAAACAAAAAAAAATATCACAATCAATGAATGATCCAAAATTAATATCTTCAACAAAAGCAAACACTATCTCCTCTTGTGCGCATGTCCGGGGTCTTGCAGAGATTAGCACAGGATGTAGTCCCACTTCCCCTCAACACTAACGTAACCTCGACTGTGAGGAAAAAGCTGAGCCACAAAGAGTAAATACAGATTTCAGGTACATTCCCCTAACTCCTCAGACATTAGACGAACTGTTGCTGCCTGAATAGGGGTAGACTCGTACGCTGAGTGGAAAAACATCACACATGGAACCTAAGGCAGCCCCCGCCCCCCCCTCCGCTGTCTGTTGAGTTGGGGGGAGAGGGGTGGTGTGGCTCAAAACTACACTGATAAGCCACCTATACACAGGTGGAACCTTTAGACAAGTAAAGACAACAAAAATATGTCATGGATAAGGAGGAAATGTACAAAGTAAACAAGGGCAGGTTTTGCAGTGGAATCTGTCTTAATTGGTTGCCATCTCTCCAGTGCAAGAACTGAGTCTCAAAACTAGCGTGGTCATTAAGGACCCAAACAAGTTTTCAGTCAGCTAGAATTTTATATTTTTATTCTTTTTATATATTTTAAGTCTAAATATTTGCAAAATACGCATTTGCCTGTCACGTCTTCAATCATCAACGTATACTTTGTGCACAGAAGCTTTTTAGTTATCACTTTAATTCTAAAGCGCATTAATTTTTTTTAGATAGACTTTCTAAATCTAAACCCAGATAGCATAACAAGAATCTCTCAAACAAGAAAGCTGCTCAGTTTCCATATCCCCGATCTTTTTTTTTTTCTTTTTTTTTTCCTGTTTTTGATGGCTCAGGTTGTACCTAGATTTAAAAGCATCAGAAAAGTGAGGAAATGGAAGAGGAGGAGGAGTTGGTGGCAGAACACAATCTAGCCTTGAAAGGAGAGACTCATGATAATGCTGGTGCTGGGCCATTTCAATGCACTAGGGCACGATTCAAATAGGCTTTTGAAACTGCTGCAAATTCATCAGGACAACAGTTCTCCTTACTAAAAGGCAAACACTGATACTTGTCATTTCCTTAAAAAAGGTCATTCAAACCAGAGAAATTTCCCCAGCAGTCCATGTTTGCAGCCTGTGGTAGATAGTCCATCCTGTGTGTGAGTCCACTGTTCTCTATCCAAGCCGAGCTGTGGGCTCAAGTCAGAGGCGAGTCTCGGGTCCTGACCTGTAACCCCAATCCACCTCAGTCTATTCAACAGTCCTTCCTCGCTGCTTTTCGAAACAAAACGAAACAAAAACAAGAAAAAAAAAAACAGCAGTGGTGCACAGAGAAGAGAGAGCAGTCACAGGGAATTTTTTTGTGAATGCAGCTTGTTTCTCTTCTTCCAAAAGAAAAAAGAGACAAGGAAAAGGTGTTGGAAAAGCTGGTTCTCAGGAAAGCAGGGACAGGAGGGAAGAAGAGGAAAATCTTGCAAGAGAACAAGTTGGGCAGTGTTCCTGTTCATTAGTTTGGTGTGTTTGTGTCATGTACGTGTTCTGTCAAGAGTGCATTGTGGGGGTGTGTGTTTGTGTGTTCGGTTATGCTTGTGTATATGTTGCGGGTTTGTGTGTATGTCTACAGCAGGTCGACGCGGCGGTAGTACAGCAGGTAGGCGGTGCGCTCTGCAGTCTGCCTCATCACCTGGTACTGGTTGATGACCTTCACTGTCTGGTCGTCAATGCGCAGCCAGCCGTTAAGACCAATGTGGAAGACATCCGTGGTGTAATGACCGCCTGTCGCACTGTTCCCATGGTGATAGACAACTGGTACAGAGGAAACAGAAGAACCATGTTCCAGATATGTGGCAAGTTTCAAAGAAAACCTTATTCATCTTCACTATTCATGTTACTGTTCTGAGGCTATAAACTGTATTCTCATTCTGTTTTCCTTATTGTCCCGTTGTAGGCACTATACGTATAATTAGCCATGTAAGCATCAAAGTGTACACAGACGATTACATTCAGTCCCTGAACTGAAAAAGGCATACAATTGACAACTTGTACTAAATCCATCACAGGTGATCATATTTTGCATTACTCATTATTGTCATATTTTAATTTGTCTGGCGCCTACCCATCAGCTGTGTGCGCAAAAATTATGAAAGCAAAGGGAAAATAGAGGTTGATTAATTACAACGTTTTTTCTCCAGTCAGATGATGTATTGCTTGGAAAAGCAATACAAGACTTTTTATCCAAAAAAAACCTCTCTTCTCATTTATTGTAACCAAATGTACTCCCTGGAGTCAAATGAAAAAGGAAAACTACTGTCAACCAGATGTATTGGGGTTCAACACAGAGGAGATCAGGGGTTCTTTAAGTTTTCTTCTACGAGGATACAAATCAGTTTTACTAAATTGCCTCATTCATTACATGCTATAAACAACATGTGTATAAAACAAAGAACTGTGGCTGACGTACATAAAAAAATTTGAAACACTCACCTGCAAAGAGCCTGTAAGTTCTTTGGCCTTTCACAACTTTGCTTCGCACTCCAGAGGACAAGAGATCTGAAAGAGCATCACAGTCATCAAACTCAGCTCAAACTACAGTCCAAGGATGTAATATCCCACCAGCCTCCATTAAATAGAAAAGTGGTAGTGGGAACTAGCTCTGTCGACAAACGACCTGACTGACAACACAGATGGACTACATACAAAATGGCAAATGGCACAACTCCAACATAACTGACAAGCTGTAGCAAGTTGAGTGAAAAAACGTTGAATGGTTTTCCAGTTATGCTTCAGAAGCAAAATGACAGACAAATGCTGATTGCTTCTTCCCCCTGCAATATATGCAGAACGGAGGCATTCACAGCAGAGACCCAAACATTAGGGAAAAGTGTTTTTTACAGTTACTATAAAACTCCTAATGTTTTCAAAAGCTGCAGCTACAACATAAAAATGAGGCAGAGGAAGCATAAGTAATTAGGCTTATTATCAAAAATTTAATATTCATCTGAAGGCTGACCTCCACCCAGAGGTTGCACTAAAAGTTTTTATTGTTCGTCATTTTGACGGACAGGGTCGTAACCTGTAGTTGCTATTGGCTGATAAACTAACATGATATCATGACTCACATAAATATACATACCACTTTTAATTGCCGTATTATCTGTATACATTATAAGCTTTCTGCATGTATGTTCATGCCATATCAAATTCCACGTACTGAAGGTTACGTGAACTGGAGATCTTGGCGTAAACTGACAAACCATCAAATGGTGCTGAAGAACACAAGGTAGAAAATGTATATGTGTAGAACACCAACTGCCATAAGAACTGGCATATTACGTGCTTGTCCTTCATCCTCCCCTGCATCAGTCCCTCTTATTCACTGCGTTTATCAATGCCATCACACTTAATGGGCTTTTTAAAATAACTAAGGAGAAGTGTTGTATTCAGTGTTGTATTCAGTGTAGTGGTGAACGGTGGCGCTGTAGGTTCTAATACAAGTAGGATGCTGTTATGGACTGTTTGATCCCTTGTTAAGAGAGAGACAGACCAGCGATCCTACAAGCAGGTTCTGTTCAGTGTTGGTTGATTACCCTCAGTATTTTAATCTGCCAAAATGACAGACCGCCTTCATCTACAAAAAAAATCTGTCAATGACTGAATATTTTCAGTTAATGCCACCTCTGCTTCCACCCATTCCACTTCCTTTATTTCCCGTTTCCTCTCAAGTGTCACTTTCACATTAGCACCAACAAATAAAAACATAGCAACAAATATTAATACATTAAACATTTTGAAAAAGATGTTGCAACCAGACTGTCAGAGCATCATACTCAGTGTTGTTTCATGTAGCTTTCAAAACCAATATTTCCCAGAGAAAGACTCATCATGCGGTTAAAGATTAATGTGTCTCTTGGGAAACTATATTTCTTTCGTGAAATTGTACCAACACAAGCAAATCATGGAGCTAATTATCTAACGCTGAAATTGAGGAAAACATAGCTGCGTCTTCATCAAATTCGTCATGTGTTACCAGAAATGAAGGCCTGAATTCTCATCATATATGCCCCAATGTGGCTGCTGCAAACCTGAAAGTAATACTCACAGGATGGATCATAAACTGTGACAACCTCAAAATTCACCCCAGATCCTACACCAAGTTTCAGTCATGTCTGTCCTGAAACCGAGGACCCTTGTGCGTTAAAACGGTGCACTGCGTTTATACCAGGTCTGTACCTTTGCTGATTTCCAGGTCCACAGGGTAATCAATGTTCTTGGTCAGTTTCTGGCAGCCTCCTGTCTTTTCAAAGACAAATCTCTTGAGATGGAGCACCAACACAGGGGGCAGCTCTTCCAGAGTCACCCTCCGACTGATCTCAATCTGAAAGGAAGAATCAGATGTGCAGTTACAGAACACACTGTAACAGTTTTGTCCCAGACAGAGTTCACTCTTTAAAGAATCCATAAATTTATTAGTAACTAAGACGGAGATAAAGTGAATAAATGTCTTCTGAACAAAACACAAAAAGAGACAAGTACAGAACAAGAGGTAACATTTTACAAGAAACATAAGAGAGTGCTGGGAACTTAAAGCCATCAGTAGTAAATCAATTACTTTTAAAGCTTTTATTAAGTTCCAAGACAAGAGTCAGGCTCTGGAACAAAGTTTACTATCCATTAAATGACAAAAGGGTCAGGGTCAAAATGAACTGTTGATCTGTTTAAGAAGACAAAGACCAATAAACCTATTATGCAACTAGAGGACGGATGTTTTAGTAGAATAAAACTTCACTAACTGTACTGTGGTTACCAAAGATTCAAAGAAATTAAGATTTATATCTTTTACTCTGCAACAAACATCCCCATTGATGTGTGTTAATCCATCATATCAAAGATGTGAATGTAAATCTCAAGTATTTGCCAGTAATAACTATGTATTCACCCTCCATTTAAGACTGTTGAATTAATTACTCTGAATAGGAGAACTAAAAGTAAATTTTTGTGCAATATGATTTGAGTCAATGGCAAATAAGGCACTTGCGTGTGACCTAACATGTACTTTTCTTTACCTCCTGCTTGGTTTTCGAAGTGTAGCCCTGGACCGACTCTCGCGCCACCAATGTTTCCAAAGCCTCCTGGACTGTACGGATCTTCTCTGACTGGATGTCCAGCTGCAGAGTAAAGAAAGGCTGGAGTGTGGCTGACTCCTTAGAGTTTTGTTGATACACCACCGATCTGACAAAGAAACCAAACATCCAGTTAGACAAACTGTAAGGCACCAAGAACCTACAGACTTATACTGCAGAGGACGACTGATTAAAGACATTTCAACACAGAAATAGTCAAAATAATCTGAATTTATTACACAATTACGTTTTCCATATCTTAAAATAAACTTGTTGCCGTAAATGCATATTTTTTTTCAATGCTTAATTTCACAAATACCACTTGATGACATGGCATTTGAAATTATACTGCGTACATGTAACTGCCAGACTCAGTGGGTGAACACACCACAATCCATAAACAGACACTCCTGTATTCCATTTCTCTCTGGTTGCAACCATCTCTAAGAAAATAAGCCTTTAAAACACTGTGCAACCAGTATAGACAAGGACTGTGCCAGACCAGAACCTCACAGAATATATTATTTAGGCAGACTACACCCGCACAGGTTCTTAGCTTTCAGTTCTGTCTGAAAGTTAAGACCTTTGTTTGTGGACAGGCACCCCATTCTGCTGCTGGGGCTACTGACCACGACTGGCCCACAGCGACTGTTCAACTGAAGGGCTAGTTTAAGAAAGGTCACTTCATGTCACCAGTAACTTGGCTCAGAAACATTCAGAAGTACAAATGAAGATGGAATAATTATCTTCTGAGGCTGACACTGAGACTTTTCACTGAAGCTTTAACTGCAGAATAAATAAATCTGATGTTATTACTAAGAGACTATAATCCAAGAAAAGTGCATAGAGTTAAAGAATAATAAACAAAAACACCCACACATCCGTTCACATTTGAGTATACCTGATGTGACCGCCAAATATGTCAGTGATGGGCGTACGGACAAAATCAGCTTGACGAGTGATGGAGGTCTTGTTTCTAGGGCCGACCTGCTCCCACTCATCTTCGCTCCCTTCTTCCTCTTTATCAGCAACATCCTCTTCCACACCTGGTTGGGACTCTGGCCCATTGGGCGTGGAAACTTCTGTTTTAAAAACAAAAATAAATGAAACACAAAGTTAAGGTGATACTAAACATTAAAACATGTTCATTGAACTGTAAACAGAATCATACAACTCAAGTGTAATTGGACGCATTAAGGAAAATCTTTTGGAGTCTCACCATTTTCATGATCATGTAGATGTACTTTTAGCATTGTTGCTGTACAACTCTAATGAAATTTGTATTAATTACATTTATTTAAAAAAAAAATCCAATCAGGAGCTCAGTCCAACTATCCAATCTAATTCTGCCAAAACTCATTCATCTCCCAAGCGCTCCATTCTGAACCACCATTCAATCAACCGCAAGGGTTTTGCGTCAAACTACTACAACTGGAGAATCTGAATTTAAGTACAAATGTACAGCAGTGACACTACAACACAGGTTGCAGAAATACACTTTGTGACAGGGAACTTCAGGAGGTTAAAGAGTGACGGTGGAAAAAATGGAAATTTTACTCTAAATACAGCCTACATGAAAATGGATTAGATGGATTTTTGGCTGTCCTTTATTTGTTAATAAAAACTGTTTTGAAAAAGCCTTTCAAAGCCTGGTAGGGTAGTGCTTAAGTGATTCTCTGTCATACACATGTCCTTTAACAACTCATCTCTCGCATTCAAACCTGAAAATACAGACTCTGATCACCTCCATTTCAAAGTGATTCCAGCTTTCTAACAGTTTTCAGAATCCTGCAGTTGGTGGACTTGAGCTCAGAGGAGGGATATGTTTACACTTTAATTAAACTGCTTTTAAAAAGAATAAAGTTAAAGATGTGACCAGAATCAAGTGGCAATTATTTCTAAAAGCCTTCAGACCTACCTATAAGATCATTTGTTTTGATGCACTCTAAATGCACAGGAAGCACCAGTGCACCGGTACGCAGCAGCTGAATTGAATCCGACACCTTAGAAACGTATGATATGCTTGTGATACATCAATGATAAAAGTGCTTACTCTCTTCCTGAGGCGAGATAAGTTTTTTCAATGCCAGCATCTCTTCATGCAATCCATTGAGAGTGAAGCCAAGATACTCCTCCGCATCCTCTTGTCGACCCTGTGAGCGGAGCAACAGAACATGAGTGCCTACAGTTAAATACTCCTCTGCTGACTCAACACGTTAATGTGCAGACACTGTTACATGAAGTGCACGGGTCTTACTAAACATTACAAGACAAGCATCTGATTTCAGTCAGTTCGCTCATTAAAATTACATCAAGAATGACTTCATTCAGGTAAGCTGTCAAATTAGTCACCAAAAACCAAAAGATGAGCATTTATTTAAAAAAAAAAGAACATTTTCTTCAAGCACTGTCTGTTTCAAGAGTGAAAAAATTCCTGACACATTACTGAGTTTTCATTGGTTTATAATGAAGAGAAAATCAAACCCACCTTCTCAGAGAGACTAGACTTGATGAGAGTGAGGAGTCTATAAATGTATGTCGGTTCAAAAGGTACACCAGGCCGAATGTCTTTCACAACCTTATCACCAACAGCTGTGAAAACATTTGTAAATCAGTAACACAGACAGCAGCCTAATTCACAGCAGTTTTGGGCATTCTGTCCAGAGCCTCACCTTGCTGCTTGGCTTTAGATGGCACGGGCATGTTGTTGAACTCATTCACGAGCCTTACGCTGTAAGAGGTGGACAAACAGGGACATCACTGAGCAAAATATGCTTTCACAAAGTACACCGACGTGGATGTAACGAGATACCACTTACAAGTTGTCTATCATGGGTGTGGAGGTACAGGGTCTCTGCGTCTCATTATGCAGAGGAAAGGACTTCATCAGGTGATACATGGGAGGGCAAGCAATCAGGGCCTGTAGGGTCTGAGTGTTCAGAGTCAGGGAGTATAACAATTGTGCAAAAGAGCGACAAACTGCAGTAATACTTGGCATCCATCAGTACATAAATTCAGAACCCCTTGTCTCATTTCCTGGCTTTGACATTAAGCTTCAGCACGACCAAGAGAAGAAAAGTCCCATTTCCAGAAAGTACCAACATTCATCTGTGACAAAAAAACACTGTCAAAACAGAGCGACACTTCATAACATAATACAAACATTTTGATTCCAGTGTTATTATGCTGTAAATATATCAGCTAAAAATGAAAATATCCAAATTAGATTTCTCTGGGTGAAAGGATACAGCGTTGATATAGCACCAGTTTCCCTTGTTGATCAGTCCTCTCGGCTGCAAAGACACTGGTTTATGTATCAACTTCACATTCTCAATAAGTTCTGGGGATTCAAACAAACATTGTTTATAAGACACAGCCCTGTTTACTGCAACAAACAATGAAGAGCCATGTCGGTACAATGACAGAGAATAAACAGTAAATGATGAAGCAAAATGGAGGTTAACAAACAAATGTCCCTTTTTCCAATCACGCCACTTGTGAGAAGAGCACGAGTGACTGTCTAAATTAGAACAAGACCTTCCTGTACCACGCCTAGGAAGGGAGGCTGTCACTGTCACACAGTTCCCATGGTAACGTGGACACAGAATCATACAATGGATTTATGGAACACAAAAACATGACAAACATGGAGTCGGTATTCATTATCAACATTAAACTCTCTGATGATACTCCGATTAGATTCACAACTTAAGATCCAATATAACGACATAAAAACATGTGCAGTATGTTAAGGTTTAAGCATTTTCAGCCTCTGCTAACAAACAAATGCTATATTATGAATTGTATTTAGAATAGTTGAGGCTTGACAAACACACTGCTTTATTCATACAAGCCAGTCACTGGCAAGTGGGTTACTAAGCTTACAAAGAGTAACAGGTTCAAACTGATGTATTTCTTCTTTTACACAAATGAAGCACTCGTAACTAACTCCTGTTTATCATGTCAGTGCTTGATATTCCATAAACCTGTAGTCAAAAACATCCTAAGGTTATGGAGTAAAGGGGGGTAAGTATTTAAGTAAAAAATGTAAAGATACAGAGAACACTTACATGCAATGCACTACTGCATACAATGTGGAATATTCAACGCTAAGGCATATTGCAGTTTTACAGTCTATAAAAGTAACTGGTCTGAGGCTGCTACAACATATCAAATAAACAACTTGCAATAACAACTGCTTTGCAACTGAAATACAATTGCACAAACAGTCCCATCTGCTTGTCATCAAACTACCCAGTGCAGACAATCTATATTCAACCATTCAGCTTCAAAAAAAGTCTAAGGAGTGAGTATGACCCATTGGTGATCAGTTTTTATGATCTCCATGTTTCTGCTGGAATAAATATTTGCTAGGGACAGCTGACGAACTCTGCCGCAAGTTTTCCTGGTTTATAAACATAGTATTTTTTTTTTTTACTAAATGAACAATATGCCGTTTTGCAAAATGGCTGGGGACCTCAGAAAACATTATGTTTTGAACATTTGCTCGCAAGGGTTAAAAAAACAAACAATAATATAGAGAAGCAGTGTAAACACAAAAAGCCTGCCACCTCTTTTCACAAACTTCTAAGAGATCATTTGGTTACTGTAACCTGCAGCATTATGTGGTTTACCTAAAAAAACAAACACTACATACTGCTTCTTAAGGAGACAAGCACTGGTGTGGCTGGCAAAAACAAGATTTACTTGGCATAGTAAAATAGTTTGCATGTTGCATGCATTTCCAAGGTCTTAAATGAATGAAACCAAAAGCCTTCTCATATAACACTTAACTGAGCTTGCTGTGGTGCTTTTCAACCAATGGTTCTCGACATGAGGCCAAGCCACAAGTGTTTGGATTCAGTTTATTTTCTAGTTTGACCTGATCAATGAGATTTTTGAAGAAATCCCTTTCTCCTCTTCTGGCTGAAATACAGTCAAGGCTTTACTTCTGCTGACGCTATGTTTCTGTTAAAAACTAATGTATGACTTACTCCAGCCACCAAGAAATTAGATAATCAGCGGTTTCACTCTGTAGTAACAGCAGATGTGTGATCATTATCACAAAATTCTATCTAATCTGTGGCTTTAAATGGTAGGCAAGACAATCTAAATGTCTTGGTATCAAGTATGACCCATGAAATAATGTTTAACAACTGTCTAACAATCTTGGCATAAGTTCCAATTTAAGCCTAACGCTGATTCCTAGTCTTAGAGACAAAACAAAAAATTACATATTTTACATTATTTTTATGTGTGTGCTCCTCCAAAATTTCTGAAAGGAAGACAGGTCAATGGTACTGTATTATGTTAAACATGATTATATCAAACTCCTTACAACTCCTATAAAGCTGGAATTATCTGCTTATATTGTACGTTTGTGGGGGACCCTTCCATTATTCAAAGTAGGGCAGTCCTGGTCAATGTATATATAGAAACAAGGCAACAAGCTCAACTAGGTTAGAAAAATGTGACCAGTGATTTAATATCTGACATCTATTCTGAACGTAGTACCACCATCTAGTGTTCATTTCCCACATGTGTAGTGACATATCAGAATGTTTCAATGCAAAACCTTAAAAAGCAGAATACGCAACTGCATCTAAATAAACCTAAAAGCTGCAATACATCAAATTTGGTCACTTTTTAACTATCCCTTAACTTTTCTATTACCCTCTAACATCTAAGGTTTAAAAACAAACCAAAACAAGTTATAAGAGCAATGACAGTATATGGACGGTGTTCCAACATTGCCACCGAGTGGATTGAAAGGGAATAAGACATGTTGCCCAGGAAAAAGGTCAGCTGGTGCATTTTTCAAAGACTATCACCATCTTTAAATTATACCTGCAAGTTTAGGGGCCATAGGATCCTCTGATACGTGGACAGGGCCTTCTTTGACTTCCCCAACTTTCTCTAGCTGCTCTGGCGTAGCAAGGGAAGGGGCGACCACTTCCACAACATTCTTTACCTCCACAAAGGCCTGAGGGCCCCCAGGCAGAGGCTTGGAGTTGTGGAAAAGGCTAGCCCAGGATTTGGGGAGGTTGGCAGTAGGTGCAGCTGCAGTTGCAGGCGAATGGGCCTGGTCTGTCTCTGCTGGCTGAGCAGCAGAGTCTGAGGAGACCTGCTGAGCCTGCTCCCCACTCTCACAGTCCTCTTTGTGTCCATCTGCACTGACAGGAGTATCAGGCTCTGCTATCCCATTGGCCACCCCACTGTCTCCGACTTCCCTCGCCTCCAGTTCAGTAGTCATGACAGAAGTGGTGACAGGAGGGGTGGCCGCAGCAGCTGAAGGAGGAAGTGGTGATTTGGAGCGGGGGCTGTGTGGAGTATCTGAGAGTTCAGGGCTCTGTGGAGCCAAATGGTCTGGCTGCAGATCTGCAGTCCTCGGTCCCTCTGTCATTCCTCTGCTTTGAGAGGAGGATGAAGAGGAGCATGTTGCAATGCTGCCATCTGATAAAGAGGCAGCTCCACTCGTTAAGTCCAAAGAAGAGTCATCAGGGCTGTCACAAGTCCTCTGATTGGAAGTGGGTGTGGGGGCTAACTTAACTGCTGCCACGGCAGCCGCTGATGTTACTGTGGAGACAGGAGCAGGGCCAGTGAGTTCAGGCCCTGACAACACCTTACTGTCCGCTTCCTCAGCACTGTGGTGTGGGGCACCGAGTGCATGTCCGTTCACCAATGCTGTCATAGGTGTCCCATCTGCTGCATTGCTGCTGTTAGCGCCAGTTGACGGGTCCAGGTAGTTGTAATACCCCGGCGGTCGCTTTTTCTTTTTCTTTCTCTCTCGTTGTCCGAGGCTGCCAGGGACTCCGTCCATGTCCTGGCAGGCCTGGTGATTGTCCAGGGCTGAGGTCTCTGAGTCAGGGCCATCCAGCGAGTTGAAGTGGGTTCCATCAGGGACATCAGCTGCAGGAGGAGTGGTCTGTTGGGCCTTTTGGGCTGGCTGACAGCCCAGGATGAATTCTGGAGCCTGGGGGTTCAGAGTGCTTGATACCTTGTATAAAGGATCGTTGACTCCAACCGGCTTGGAATCCATCACCTCATCAACGCCAAACTCAATGCGCTGATAGTCTTCTGCTGCAGATAACATTTCAATCAGTTAGATACACAAAGTCATGTTCCTAATGACAGCCTAAAATCTCAGAATAAAACCAGAGTGTGGTATTTCTAAACATGTGAGCCATCCTCCTAAAGGGCTGGTAGGAGTCCTCTGATAGGATCAGACAAAATAAAAGGACAAATGTCCTTCTGGACCTATTTTTAGTGCAACAACTACTGTTGTGTCTATGCCTGATTAAACTACATTCCTTCTGGGCCTATGCGAGACCCAGGAATACTACTAATAAATCCAGCAGTCAGATGACTCAATGTACAAGACTTTTCCATATGCAGAAGACCATAGTATTGTCTTCTGGTGGATCATACATACACACACACACACAAACACACACACCACACACACATATATATAATTTTTTTTTTTTTTTAACATTACTAGCGTTGTCACGATTCCAAATATATGACTTCTATGCAAAACTCTCCCTAAGTATCAGTTTACTAATACTGAAACAATACAACAAAAATCTAAAACTTAATGCAATAATATGACTGAACATGGACCTTTTTATGGAGGCTATTTTTGTGAGAGCCGGATTTTTATTAGTTGTCATTTTTATTGTAATTTGCCTCAAAAGACCACTAGAAAATACACTAAATTGAGTACAGATTGCTGCCAGATTTTCATAAACAGAAAGCATGTCTGTTCTAGTCATTCTGCTATTGTAACTTAGAGCAGCACAGTGCGTTTCTCCTGCAGGGCTGGAGAATCAGCATCAGGCTCACAAAGTGTCTCTGTCACCTATGATTTTACAGTTTGTTTTCTCTAAATACTTCCAGGAGGAATAGACAGTCATTCTTTGTGTTAGTTGTTTTGGACATTTGATAGAAGCTATCAACACTGTGAGGCGAGTGAATGCAGCCTTGTCAAACTCTGATGGTTAAATTTCACTAGTGGCAAAAATCTGTCACACTAGTTGAGTTTTTAACGGTATCTGAGGTTATACCTAAGGAGTAATTAGCTTGCATTATCCATTACATAAGCTGATATGATGCTCTGAATTCTCCATGCCGTTGGTCTGTGCATGTTTATACATCTACAGAACCATCAGTTGTGTCAAAGTGCCACATTCTGTTCTCTGTGATTTATGTATGTTGGCATGGATGGTTGTGCATTTTTACCCTCTTACCATTACCATGAAAGCTGCAGGAGTGGTAGTGAAATAAATTTAAAAAAAAAAACTGTGCAAAGTAAAATACTATTTAGAAGGCCTACTTTTAGTACACTTGAATCCTAATCCTTCATTCTTACTCATTTCTTACTAAAGGTCTATAAGTTCAGATGTAAAAATGGAAGTTGTAGTTTATAAAGTGCAAATAAAACTTAAAAACACTGCACATTAAGAATGTTCACTGATGTGTTTTGAATAAATGTGACATTTGTGTAATCTAACAGTTTCATAAAGTTAAAACAACAATGCACACTGTCAAAACAGAAGCATCTTTTAGGTTCATTGTTACATTGCAGATTAAATAAGTTATTATGCAGTGAGAAGCGTAAAGTGAAAATGTGAACAAAGAGGAAGACATTAGTAAGTGCAAATCAGAAAAAATAATCCAGATGCCTTTCACTGTGACACAGCTGACTGGTCACCACCACCAGTAGACCACCTGATGGTCTGCAAGGGTTAAGAGATTATAAAGACGGCAGTTACATCCTCTACAGGGATTAGAAGGCCCTCTGTTAGTGTCACTGAAAACACACTTCATGACTGTAAAATGCATTCAGCGGAGATCTTGATAATGTATGGCTTGATAGTTACACACATGTTAGCGATCACATAAAACCATTGCTATGCCCTTAGTAAATAAGCTGTGATTGTTAAATTATACAAGAACTCAAATTTCATTTTAATTTACTGGAGAAAAATGCATTTTATGCAAGAGGGTAAGATACTCCACAGTATCTTGAGCATGCAAAGCTCTACAGATTTTAACCAACAGGCAAGAGAAAGAATACAGGCGCAAGGTTTAGAAAGCCACCAGTTTTTGAAACGTGGATTTTCAGTTTTACAGCAAACAGCTAGTGAAGCCACAGGGTGTTGAACTCCTCAACTCACCGCAAACCTGCAGTCCCATAGACTCCATTATATAAGGTACAGCAGGAGTGCAGTAACTTCCTAAATAATCAATACAAATCAAGTTAAGGAAAATGTCATGTTCATACGGGTACTATTTCATTTAAAGGCGGCTGCTAATACATGTATTACTTGGTGGCTTGAGATTTCAAGGTGGAAAACAGCTGATCATTTCATTAAAATAACAAACCGGGATCAATGCCATGTTACTGGCAATATAATCAATATGTGTATGAATATACATTTAGCAAAACAAAGCAAAAAAAAAATCCAAAATTATTTAATCATACACACAAGAAACTACTAATATCAAATACAAGCATGGAAAACAACTGCTTTAGGGTACATTTATTTACTGTATAAAAAAATTTACATACCAGAAGACTGACTGACGCATGTGACTTTGTCATTGAACGGAGGAAGCTGCGAAGAGACAAAATAAATGGTACAAATTGTAATAACTGACGCACATCTCAGAACTAGATTAAGTAACTGTAACTACATAGTAACATGAAAACCAATTGGTAATTTTTTTGAACTGCAAAGGAAAAAGTAACCCTGTGATATGTAAAACTGGGGCTACAAACAAATACTGAGCTTGGATTGCTCTCCCACTTTGGAGATGAATAGATTCTATATTGGTGCCAGTGTAATAACATTATTTTACACAGAGCTCTGCTTAATGTGTTACTTACAGAATAATGTTGCTGGATTTGCAAGAGTTTTGACATCTGATTTACAGTGAAGTCCATCTTTTTACCTATAGATATTGGTGTCTCTTGATTTTTCATTTATATGTTGGATTTTTCTTTCCCCCAAATTTGACAGATAAATTATGGAAAAAGGATATGGGTGTGATGATAGACAATGCAGCCTGGAATGAAACTGGACATGGTTGGCTGCAAGCACAGTGTCTGTGCTCTACCAGGTGACTTATCAAACATCTTTACTGCTTTGTTTTTGTGACTAATTTAACTTTGTGTGAAGTATTACTTCAGGACAAGCTCTAGTCTTCATTTAGGAGCACATTTGTTTTCTATTTCTCCCATTGTGTGTAAATATTGCAATGTTAGTGGCCCAAATCTCTCAGGAAAATAATATTAAACCTATTCTAACCCCTCTATCCAGCACCAAAACCGTCCACAGAACCTAAGAAAACCCTGAACACGATTCTGCTGACCAGCAGCAGGTGCCAGTAAATATTAATATTATTACTTTGAAATTCCTTACCTCGACATAACATCGTGGGGTCAAAAAAAACTGGTTGATCTCATCAGGGCTGAATTCCCCGAAGATGTACTGTGGAAAGAAATTGATATAGTTATAGTTTGACATCTTATAGCAGGAGGAAATATTGAAAAAATGGCTTAATATTAGGAGGGGCTCTGTAACTGGAAGAGATTCAAAGGCATTATCATTTGATCTCAAGGTGCAAGCAGTCTTGCAACAGTCAAGTTCCAACACTGCAATGCTGGCTTGTGCAAAGGTAAAGCATAACATTAAGTCATGAGTCATGCAACGTTATACATCAACTATTAAGACAAACAGCTCAGATTTCATTTCAATAATGTTTGGCTTTAGAAAAGCAGGTTTTTAATTTGTTAATGCAGGATAAGCGAAAGAACACAAAGCACTCATTACTAAAAACAAACCAAAGCAAGTGTATGGATATTTTTAATTTCATTATCTTATTAAAATGCACTGGAGAAACACTGCATTGAGCCACACAGGAGTCCACATGTGGACAACACAAAGCAACGGAGAAAAGGTGAAATGAACTCAGTAGCCACAGTGTTAATCCTCTCAGTGAAATAAACAGTGGAACGTGGCACAGAAAAAAGAAAGTGCAGCTCAAGCATATGTAACTCTTTGCAAACGAGGCCCCACATGAGGGCCTGCATTGCTGAAATGGCACTACGGGCGACAAACAGCCACCCATAATCCAGTGACCACAGGATGGCTAATACAATCACAACAGAAAGAATGTCCCTTTGCTTCTTTCTGCAGGCGTGCCACACGTACCACACTAAGCTTCCTTTGCTGTTCGTTTGGACAGAGGATTACAACAAATTAGCCATCTGTATGATTTCAACACCGTTTAGTGACGACACCACTCGCACACACACAACAGGTCTATAGGAAGGGCCTGATATAACAGTGAGCAGGGCTGGGAAAAATGCAATAAGTTCAGTGTTTTTACAGAGGTTTCATCAACATTTATCTACTTTTAGTGATGTTATGTCAAAACCTTTCCACACATTTAAAATATTGTTACCACGTCAGGGAATAATTACCTCATTAGCTTTTTACAATTAAATTTACTCAAAATTACTGATGGGTTTTATCTGCAATTGGAAAGGTCAGAAAACTGAATATTATGGCATAATTATGGGAAATGCATTTATAACCCTGAATATACAACTGTCCCTTTATACACTTTTTTAATCACTTAGGTTTTCATAAAACATAAAATGAGTCATCGCAGTACAGTCGATCCATCCAAACACTGATTGACCTGTGTACTCTAACCATAACAGGGGACAAAGCCAGCACTACTGTGGTCAGTCTCTTAAACTTGAATGTTTAGTTATTAATGGACAACTTGGCAGAACATAAAAATACAGCAGTGCCACTACAAATAAGGTCAGACAAGTTTTCATTGAATTCATGGAACATGCCTCTGCCGACATTTTGCTGTAATGTAGTAATAAGATATTAATTAGTTCAGCAGTTTAGAGTATCCAGATGCTATAGAATGGGAAACACTGTCTTTTCAGTCATGTGGATCAGCAACAGCTAAAGGAACATGTAGTGACATCATATACTGATATGGCCAGCACCAAGATACAAGTAATCATTGTTTTTAGTTAATAAAACTTAAAAAAAAAAAAAAAAAAAAAAAGAAATCTAAAAGTAATATACTGCTGTCATACATGTTACACTAACTGGGTGATTCTAACTGCTGTCCCACAACCATTCTCCATTGGTGACAGTACATACTCAATGAAATACATAGTAGAATACTCATCTTCGCTAGTGTTAGAAACAAATATGATTCTTTTTCAGGAAAATGCAGAAAGCCAACCTACTGGCCTAAAACAATGTTTAAGACCACAAAAACCTTCACCTCACAGACATAATTATGTATATTCAAATAATACCGACTGTCCCACTGAGCTACCATGTCCAGGGGATTCCACTGAGCAGAGCAGCTCCACTTTAATAGCAGATCACTTAAAAAAAAAAAGAGAGAGCTGAAAGTGTGCATATTAATAGATCTACTACTGCTGCTATTTGTGTTCTTTGACATCAGCCTAATATCTGCAGACAGCTGGGCCGCTATCTATGAACACTGCAGCCCACCTTTCGCAGTCTGTCACTCTCATAGGTGCCACTTTTTAAATGACAATGAAATACCCAGGACTGGTGGGCAACCCACAGCCCAACACAGTTCAACTTGTGTAAGTCAGTTAACTACAACACATGCCCTTTAATTAACTATTTGTTTCTCAGTTTAAGGGAATGTCAAATTTCAAGACAACTCACATAACACTGACATTGAGGTTTCTTTTTAACCTGAAGTAACTTAGTTTTCATGATGCAAATGTCAAAATTACATATTTTACAAAAAAATATATTCAAGTTAGACTGGTATTGTATCAGCCTACACTAGTCTGCATCACATTTCAGAGCAACAGCTGTGAGTCAGGACTAAAGCAGTGTGAGTTCAGTAAAGTAATAATGGAGGACCGGTAACTGCAACTTTTAGGTGTATTCAGGTGTACTATGCATGACTGAGTTGAAAACTTGTGACAAGTTGGATGATATCCTCTGTGTGTTTTGTTTGGGAGTTTTCCTGTGGCTGCGTGTGATGATTACCATCTCAATCAGATTTATAGTTTAGTACGACATTTATAAAAATAAGAAAAACACTGCAATAGCAGTTTAAGATTACAAAAGCACATGTACACAAGGGTGCAGTAATTTATCACCTACAGCGAATTCATCCAATTGCATTGGGCCAACTCTACTATGCATGCCATGGATAGTGACTTTAGTTACCCGTTTACACAGCTTTACTGGTTTGACAAGCTGAGCCAATAACGAACACAAATAGTGTTTCACTGACATACTGAAGTGATAGATATCTTTGATGATACAACATACTTCAGCAACAAACTATATTTTACTTTTTATGATAATTACCTTAGTGTTGATTCTGTCTGACTCAGCAGAAATATTAGTGTTATGCTATGTCTGCTGTCCTTTTATTCAACTCCTCCTTTTTCTGAGGAAATTTAGTTTAGTTAAAGTTTACTTATTATGTCAACATTTACGTTTAATTTTTCCAGCTCTCTTGTGGATTTTTCTATGTATTCATCTCTTCAAGCATAACAAATTGATGTGACAGATTCACTTTAACTTGTCTGC
Organism: Ostorhinchus cyanosoma; assembly: GCA_029814465.1. Lineage (NCBI taxonomy): Eukaryota > Metazoa > Chordata > Actinopteri > Kurtiformes > Apogonidae > Ostorhinchus > Ostorhinchus cyanosoma. The sequence goes on from JAPTYQ010000018.1 coordinate 38,196,609, forward strand.
AGAGTTTTAATAAACACAAAGGGTAAGAGAGGAAAATGGTTGCCAATGGTGGCAACCACACCAAACCAAATAGTTGACAGTGGTCCAAATCTGGTTACCCAAGGAAACTGGACAACAGGGTTTTTTTTTTGTCACAACTTAACTTACTCTGTTTAAAAATAATTTTATTACAGGTTACTCAATAATAAAAGAGCAATAAATGATCTTGAATAAATAAAAAAAAACTGTCAATGCCTTTTAATCGTCAAACTACACCATTGTCTTATATGTTTGATCATTGATTTGACAGGTCAAATAGTTTAAGTGTCAGCATTTCATGCCATTTAAGACATGGAAAGCTGGCAGCTGTGTTTGAAAGACGTTGGGGCGGGTGTTTGGCTCGTTACTCTAGGTGTGACTGAACAGAAAGCCAATAGAAACTCTTAATTTAGTGGGCAGGAATAAGTATGAAAGCATTTAGAATAAGTCGTCGTTACAGGTTTTTCTTTCTATCCTCGTTAACCATGTGCTTCTTCTATTCTGAGTTGAGTTTTAAAGTTCAAATGTCCTGCGTTACAGCCTTATTCAGATTGTGTGGACTTCTGTACAGAGGAAATTAACTCCTAGAAACTTCAGACTGGCATGATTCTTCATTCTAAGTCTCTAAATGAATCTCCACACATGACGGCTAACTTCCTCAGATTAGATACGAAAGTAGCTACTAACGACAGAAGTCACATGGAAACTGACGGTGGAACAGCGCATTCACCCAACAGTATCTGAGCAAAAAACACCTTCTGAGTGTTTTCAAAATCCAATAAGTCTTTACTGTCACCGAAGGCCCTCACTGTCGCATTTAATATTTAGCTAACCAGCTAGCGGAATGACTAAAGTATAACCACACCACCTGTGTACAACTGCTAGCTGGCTACAAGCTAAGGGAACAGCGCGGAATTACTGTATCCTGTTTCTCAGCCGTGTAGAAGGCAAAAATAAATCGAGACAGAGCCTTTCTAAATCGTTACAGTCCCTCCTTACAGCCAGGAACCAAACTACTTTGCAGTTACTATCAGTTAGAGAAAATATGCGGTCGGGCAGGGCCTGTCGCAGCTCTAAGCAGGTGGGCCATGCATACACGCAGCAGTTTTCTGTGTCACTTTACGTTGGGAAATAAAACATGACACTTGAGGGATCTCACACCAAAGTGGCTCTGACATTAGATTCACCATGCCTTCACGTCATTTTGCGTAACGTGGCTGTCATATCCCAAAGACTGCAGTAAATAGTACCACTGGTCCAATTGAATGGAGGAACGTGGGGCCTGTTAGCTACCACGCTGGTGGTGTTCAATGGGGCTTAGGGGGGCATTAGCAAGCACTTTTCTCTACTTAACATTTTCAATGACACGACTACCCAGATGTTTGAAATGACAACACGCACCGAACCAAACTGTCAGCACTGTACAACACTATTTACGGCCAAAGTGTTGTGCGAACAAGAGGCGGTTTAGAGTCTACAAATAACATTACAGGGCGTGCAGCAGGAGTTGTTTTGAGGGCTAATGTTAGCTAGCTAGCTTAGCTACCTGGTTGCTGTGAGAAGCCATGCTCCCGGTGAGATTTTCTCTCCTCCGCTGACAAGATGAAAACTCTCCCGGGAAGGTGTTGTAGGTTTGTAATGACAGTTACAAAAGGTGTTCTACTTCGACATCATTGTCATTTTCCCAACGTTGTCCGGGCAGTCGTAGGTTTTGATCCATGTAATGCATCAGCACTTCATGCTGCTCGCATTGCCGTCACCGCCATTTCTGTCTAGCATCTTCCTCGCTTGCTAGCCGAGCCAGCGCGCGGTCGGTGGTAGTGGTAGCGTGAGCTCAAGGGATAACGGCAGACACTTCCGGTCGAGGTCTGTGGTTTGACTTCACAATAAAGTGTTCTTCTATGACCCCAGATTTGTACTCCGAGGATCACCTTATCTATTTAAAAAACTATCTATCTATCTATCTATCTATCTATCTATCTATCTATCTATCTATCTATCTATCTATCTATCTATCTAT
>JAPTYQ010000018.1:38204471-38236329 GCA_029814465.1 Ostorhinchus cyanosoma
GAGGAGGAGGAGGAGGAAAGGTTTCATTCAGGATAGTAAATTATCCTTAGAATCCTTAAAAACAAGTAATGGATAATTTCACTGATCAGTCTGGAATTATAAATATTCCGAATTTTCATAGAGAATAAAGCATAAATCTAATTTGTGGCATGTACACAAACACACAGGTTAGTGACTTCAGTCCACATACAGAGGGTGTGATGCTGTGTTACAGAAGCAGGTTTCTTTTGGCATGAACACTGATTGCTGAACAGATTGATTGATTAATCACTATTCTGATTGTAAGACAAGTGGGATGCACTACACTGTCTGGGAGAGGATCCCATTCTTTGCAGACCAGCCTCCCTAAAAAAAAAAAAAGGAGGAGGGGAGGGAGGGAGGGAGGATCTCTGCTGACAGCATAGTTTTTCGACTCCTGCCAGAGAAGCATAATGTAACATACACTGACAGATAGCATCAACACTGCCAACATCTCTACAGGAGCTGCCGATGTCAGCAACTGCTCTCTATTTTTGGGTGAATGCTTTGAGGAAAAAGGATCTTAGGGATGGAGGCTGTGATCTTTGAAATACAAGAGAATCTGCAAAGTTGGTAACTTCACTGTGCTACAAACACATTCTTTGTAGTCCGTCGTCTTCCACAGAGAGAGTTTGGTCAAAAAGGGAAGTGACAGTGTTGTGAATGCGATGGAAAGCTCCAAGCAAATATATGACGAAGTGGCAACAATGGAGGGAGGAAGAGAAATGCAGTGTGTAAGGACTATAGTAGGCATTTCATCAGCTACATACCAAACTTTCGACTCAGCTTTTCGGGTCCCAGTCAGACCTCAGCTGGCTGGAAAACACAGGCTCTTATCCAACGAACCGCTAGAACCTTTCAGAACCAGAGACACCAGAGGGATCTTGTTTTCTATATTTCAGGTGTGCAAAATCTGAAATCTCAAACATTCTGAGGCTACATTCGCACTCTTTTTTTTTTCCTCTTTCGCTCCTTGTCACACTCATTCTTACTTGTGGTAGTCTCATCTATAAGTGCTACCATTTGTGATGCTACTTCCCTGCATTAGAGCGCCCCTCAATGGACAGTTTGACTTCCTGGGGGATGAAAGAGGGTCTTGTGGGACCAGAGGTGCTTATCTGAGGGCGTGGCCCATCATCTCCCTTCATACTGTATCTTTGGAGGCCAGGAGAGGACCAGCGCCTCTGAGAAGCTCCTCCTGCGGACTGCATCACGCCCATTCCTGTCCCGAAGCTGGAGCTCTCTGTGTGCAAGTGGTAGCTGCTCTGGCTCCTCGGGTGCTCTGCCGAGGCCCTACTTGGTCTGCCGGGGGGCTCCGTGTGCCCAATCACACCCAGCTGTGTTGCATCCTCAACTGCTTCTTTGTCTCCCTCCCGCTGTCTTTCTCTGTGGATACGGTCCAATCGAAAATGAGACGGGGGTCTTAACTGCTGAGGGGCAGGGGGCCCCATGAGCTGGTGCCCGGGGCCAGATGCAGCATTGCTTTTGGTCAAAGTCCTGGAGAGATTCTGCTGTTGCTGCTGCTGTGAATGATGATGTTGTTGTTGTTTCTGCTGCTGAGGCTGAAGCTGCTGCGTCTGTTGCTGGAGGGTGATTGACACGCAAACGTCTCCTACTTGCAGATGATGACAGGATAAGCCGTAGAGCTGGGCCGTGCGCTCGGGGCTGCAGGATGACCAGCCCTGGCCAAAAACAAAAAAGGGGTGTTCCGGGGGCACGTCGATGGTCACTTTGCTTTGCTGCTCCCCGACAGTGAAGTGAAGTGAAACGAGCCCGGGTCTCTGCTGGCTGGCACGGATATCCACCACCATACTGGAGTCGATCTTAAGCCCTCCACTCACCTCGGCACTCCTCACAAAGTCCTGAGTCTGCAGGTCCTCTACACGTTTCAGCTCCCCCGTTGCCAGCTGGATAATAGCCCCCTTCATGAAGTGTGATGGGTTACAGGGGGCAGGAGCAGGGGTCGGAGCCGGGGCAAGGCTTGAAGCTAAGGCCTGAGTCATGTCTGCTATAGGCTGGATTGGAGGCTGCTGAGGAAGCTGCTGCTGTTGTGCTGTGCTCGGCTCCCCCACAGCCCTTTCAGGGAGGCACACTCTGGCTGAAGGAATAGAGGCTTTAAAGCTGGGGTTAGGCGAGGCCACAGCGGTGGAGCCATGGCTGGCTGAAGAATCATTCGCCTGTCCTGGGTAGTGTTGCTGTGATGGCTGGGATTGATGCTGAGTGTGATACTCAAAGGGAATAAGCACTGGTTGCCCGTTGGCTAACATAACGGCGTGACCCGGTTGACTTGTTTGCTGCTGGATGCTGGACACTCTGGGGTCACTGTAACTCGCAGGCTGGCCTGTGTATGCATTCCGGCCAGAAGTAACACCCGTGTTCTCTCCATGGACATCTCTGGCTCTCTGGTTTCCTTGTGAGAGGTTCAATGGGGCAAAGGAGACCTCCTTTCGTCCAGCACTAGTGGGAGCCAGACGACCAACCACCTGCTGCACCTAGAGGTTAAAAAAAAAAAAAATACAGATTAATCAGATCATTTAAAATTGGCTCAAACACAGCAGGCATCTTAGTGTATTCCGACATCAATGAGAGTTACACCACCAAATTATAAAATATCTGCAACTCAGTAACTGACTTATTACACACTGCAATAGACTGCACCACACAAGACGTAACAATGCTCAGCATACCTTGCTACTTAACAGAGCTAACCACATGAATTTATCCATACAATTATGGATCTACCTACCAGCACCCTAGGCGCTGTGCCCGCTGTTTGAAAATTTGCAGGAAAAACCAACCACTTTAACCAGGATTTGAACCTCGGTCTCCCATGTCGTAATCCAAAGCTTTATCTACTGAGCTATGCACTAAGAGTGACACATATATCATGTCACTGCAAGAGCCCAGCCAATTATAGGGTTTCAACGATTAATCGACATCAGCCAATATGTAGCCAATTTATTAACCTTTTTTTGACTGCAGAGCTTCTGCCACTCACTGCTCAGTTTAGTCCTTAGTCCAAATGGGAAGTTATAGTGCTTTGGGGCAGACACATCCAAATTTGTGAGGGAAAACATAATTTTGTGGTCAGTAATATTTTTTGCTCTGATTGTGATTCCATAGTTTGCTTTGTAGTTGGACTCATTAAAGTTAGGTCTTACTTAATTTTAAAGAATGATATACCAAACAATTTTTATGTCACTACTTATAAAATATAGACTCATGTCTTTTTCGTAAGTCTGTTCTCCCCAGCATAAAAACTACCACATCTACAACCTGTGGTTCTACAGCACACATACCGGTCTGATATCAGAATATTACACAGAGGTTTAAAGTTGTGTACATTATCTTTGTGAGATAAACAAATATTTATACAACTGTTAATCCACATGTCCACAAATACCTAATATAAAGATAATTTTATACTGTGTAGATCAATGTTCTTATTTCATATATCGGATATCGGCCGATATATTGGATATCAGCTTTTTTTTGCCCCCGATATCGGTATCGCATTGGCCCCAAAAATCCCATATAAGTCGGGCTCTAGTCACTGTTATTTGACTATCTTACTGCTTTTTGGGATGTGACGTTTATGCCAGTGGGTGGTGTTTGGAGTCATTTTTGGAACCTGAGGCTCTCCTATCTCTTCTATTGAAGGAGGGGGAGGGTCTACTGCACGCAAGCTATTTATCACTAGCGTTTATATGGTAAAGGGAGTTAAATCTGAACTAGACTAAGATCTAATAACCATAAAAAGACAACTGTGTATTCAAGCAGTATTTGGGTCTGCAAGAAAAACAAACAGGCAGCCACAGAAGGTGTTATATATTATACAGTTAGAACTTTATAACTGCATGACATTTGCCACAGAACACAGCCAGTAATTGAGTGAATCACACAAAGTTGTCAAACATAAACCTATATTTAAATGGTGTGTGTAGACACATTTAACTGCATTTAATGGCTGTCAGACGTGTCCGTATCCTGCTAATTGTTAAGAGTGTTTTGCTTGAAAGATTGTCAAGTATTTTACATGCACACACACATTTTCCTGTATGAACTGCAACTAGGCCTACTACCAAGTAGAACAAACTTATACTACAGTACATCTAAGCCCCATGGTTAATTAAGCTTAAGTGTATGATGTGTTGTGAAATATGACAGTAATTCTGTATACAAAGCAAGTAGTCCTACTGAGCAGGAATATGACAATTCAGAGAACGATATTGCATGTGTATGTATGTATACATTTATAAGAGCTTATTTCTCAAAGATGACGACCAACACCAGCCAACAAAATAAAAAAAATTGAGGCAGTTCAGACCTATCATAAATAACACTGTCTGACAGGTCACAGCAAACAAAGGGAGGAAGTGAATTGTAAGTTTAGAAGAAACTGTGAGCAGTTGAGAAAAATACACAATAAACACAAAGCAGTCCCCATAGAATCATCTATATATTTACAAAACTAGCTTAGATCATCATTATTGTTGTGAATACACAAATTAAGATGGTAAGCTAATTTGCATTACGAGTCCATCAGCAACATCTTACCTCCAGGTCGCTGTCTGGGGTGCTTCGTTGGCCTGGAGAGCTCCTCTCTTCCATCCTTTGGCTCTGTAGGTTTTTGTCCTGGCTGTGTTCCTGTGCAGCAGAGCTGGATGTTGCCGGGGGCAGATGTGCATTTCTGGCAGAGTAGGCCATGTCTGGTAAAACCTCCCTAGCTCCATGATCTTTATCTCCTCCATTCATCTCTGGTTCATTCTCTTGTTGGGCACTATGGGGGTCTCTGGTGGCAGCCCTGGTGCCCTGAGGGTGGTAGAAAACTGGTATTCCTCGAGAGCTGAGCTCTGTTGCAGGCAAAACACCTATAGTACCAAGATGCTGCTGGGCAGCTTGCTCTGAAGGCAGCATCAGTGGGACACCACTAGATGCTGCAACTTTGGCAAAGGTATGAGCAGCTACCTGGGCCTGGGGAGGCGGGGAAACAACACCCTCCTGTATCACAGGTGGGTATGGAACAAGGTGGGATACTGCATGGGGCTGAGGGATGGAGCCTGAGGGAGAGATTAAGGAGCTGGGGACAAAACCGGGGGGTAGAGCATAAGGTACTGCATATGGGGAGGTAACAAACTGAAGAGAGGAATGAGGGATCTGGGCATAACCGAGGGGAGGAGGATACTGAAGGCCTGGATGCTGCAGGAGAGGAGAGTGGACAGTGTAGGCTGGAGAGATGTGGCTTAACACTGGGTGAAGACTGGTGGGCGAGTAGGTAACAGATGGAACAGCCACTTTATAGAGCATACTGTACTGGTCTACGGGCACTGCTGGTATGCCATCAGAACTATCCATACCATAATGAAGCCCTGGCTGAGCTCGCAGCCACTCTCCAGATTGAGCCCCTCCCTGAGTGTCACTATTTGCTGGAGAGTTCTGGATAGAAACCACTTCATCCTCTCCAATACCACTACCACCTCCACTGCCAACTCCTCCTCCTCCTCCTGCACCACCACCTCCCCCTGTCCCTCCAGCACCACTGCTGTTACTAAGTGGGAGGTCCCTCTTCTTAGGAGGCAGGCACTCCTGGTTGCGCTCCTGAGCTGGTTTCATTGCAATCCTCTGATCAAGAGAGAAGCTTTACTGCACTGCAAAGGAACAGAAACTTGCAAGCCAGTCAGCTGGCACAGGAACCAGTTCCGAAATCACCTGGCTGACCTCGACTGCCAATTCACCTAAAAAACAAAAGAACACAAAACAAGATTTCTGAAGAATTCAAATTAAATTTCAGATTACTCTGAAACTGTAAAAAGCATCTTGTTTGAGTATTAACCATACCATTTGTACCTTAATTGGCATCAAAATGTATGTACAGCCACAGAGCATTGGTCAAATTACTACAGTTGAGACTCAGTTTGACTTGGCACATGTGTAACTGACTTGCTAAGTGACAGATGAATGGCTTCAATAATCCAGAATCTAAATAAACAATTATTGAATTGTATGCCTTTTTCACTGTATGTCATGAAACGTATGTCACTTCAAAAACTGTCAAAATAATAACAGCACAGGCTTTATGATGTATTGTAACACCAACTCAGCTGGCAACAGACTATAATTCTCAGACTAAGCTACATTTTTCAATCAATTCGTAAAATACATTAAAAAACACAAAACAAATTATACGTGAATGGCTAAAGCTACCGTGTACAAAAATTTACATTATTGTAAAAGAAAAAAAGTTCCCAATCAGACGTTTCCCCAATTGTCGCATGAATTATTATTTTTTTTAATCATTAAAAGTAAAATCGTGCAGGTAACTATCACTTCAGATCTTCTAACAAAGTTGAGGTTGCAAAGGCCACCCTGAACAGGAACGAGCAAACCTGAACCATATTTGATCCAACAGACATTTCTACCGTTTTATTCTGATAGAATTAAGCTAAAAGTCTTTGATCCAGATTTTAGAGGTGTCCTAGTTTCACTCAACACGGTAATCCTCTCAGAAACCTCTCGCAGAATCTCCCTGCTGAATCCTGAAGTTGGTGATCTCGGACAGATATCGTCACACTTCACTTTGGAGTAAACTCTGTTTAGCGTTAGCTACTGCCATACTTGGCTGTAGTTAGCTAGCTAACTGGAGTCATTATTTTCCCGAAATCACAAATGAGTGACATGGTGACATTCCATACACTAACACTAAAAGAGTGTTCGTTTTGTTGGCAGCTAAGATGCGTGAGGCCACTTGTTTATCTCTGTAATTTATTACTGGGCACAAGCCCAGAGGGTTAGCCTAGCTAGCCACTTATGCTAGCATAGCTACAACTAGCTACAAGAACTGAGTCCAGTCCTGATCGACTTGCATCTGCTCACAACTAAAATGGCAATGCGCAAAAACGTCTGTAACACAAGTCTTTGTTTTTTCTTGTTCATTACACCTACCTCCAAATGTCATCGCGAACAAGTTTTGCTTCATAAAAAAGTTGATATGCTGAGGGACAATTGAAGAAATCAAGGCTAAGGAGTCGAGCCCATTTCGAAGGCCAGCAGAGGCGCTCTTCAATGACGTCATTACGTTTATTCAATTTCCTGTTTTTTTTCCAAGATACGCAGAAATGTCAGAGCTGCCTGAAGAAGTGGCACATTATCATCCACTTTTAATTATACAACCCATCACGGATAAGTCGAACGATTTTACGAATATAACATTAAAATATGTGTCGTCAATCAAACATCAAAAATCTCTTTTCTGAGAAGATCATAGCTTTAAAATAGAGCAACAATCAGAGGGAACGGCCCAGAATAAAGGTTTAAGAAAATATACCTGTAAAAAAATGGAACCACACAAATGGACAATAACCACTGGGATATAGTTCAGTTTTTACAGCAGGGGGAGCTGGAGCGCTATGCAGTGAATGTCTTTATTTGTAAGTTTAGCCAGAATACTACTACCTCAGGTATGCTCAAAATAATAAGCATCATTCACTGTTAATGTTTCTAAGTATTCATATTCCGTTTTAGACAGTTATCATAGAGAGAGTCAGCCAGGCACTGTGGGGCTGGACCTCAGACTATTCAACCAATGAGTAAACGAAAAGTACAGATGTGAGAACTTGATCATTGTTCAAAATTCTATTTAACATTAAATGTCAACATTGATCTTGATGGTTTAATTTCAGAAAAGTACATTCTGTCTCTCGTTTTGTGAATTCCATTTAACACTATTTTATTATCTCTAATGTGATCAACCACAATCTTTCCCAGCATATAATGGCTATTTTAATCCTATTGTGTTTATTATGAGGTGAGTGTATTATTATTATTTTACAGCCAATATATTCCATAGTTTAACAACAGTACACAGGATTTAATAAAAACCAACCCGTCCAGAAATTCAGCAGGTCAGAGGTATGCCCGAGTCAGAATGTCACTTTCACTTGTCAATGATAAAGGATTATCCACACCCACATCTTGAAATCTAAGAGATGGTCTCTTTGGTTGTGCAAATGTTTTGTTTTCTTTAAGCCATATAAGAGATGCATTTATATTGTGTGTGTTAGTTTAAAACACTGAGTAGTTACCTTTTCCATAGACAAGAATGCAGTGAAATAAAAGCACAAACACAACCTCATTTGAAAAATAATGTATTGATGGGTTACAGGTACACATTAAGGCTTTATTTTCTTATTGGAAAAACAGCTTCAGTGCAGTACCTCTGAATTTGACTAGATTTACACAATTAATACAAATCAATAGATTTAGAAAACTAAGTAAGTCTGTAGATTTAAGGTATAGTTACAAAAAGGTCAATCTTCCCAAAAAGGCACTTGAGATGTACAGTAGCAACTGCATCCCTGTGTGAGAACACTTGCATGAATAAATACATCTGCTGTTAATATCCAACTGTGCCACAGTTGAAGCACTGTCATCATACAAGTACAGCAGAGGGCAACATGGGAATTAGTGGAAAACACAACATATAAATATCTCTCCATAAAATAAAGATTAAACCAAAGATAAAAGTCATTTAGTACCATTAATCAAAAATAGTAATTGGAAGACTTCAAGCATATACAGTATTTATAATATTTGCCAAAATTATATTTAACAACCACCTTTAAACAACTAACCATTATATTGAGTAAAATGTGCAATTAATAGCATTTAGGAGAGCAAGTTCTGCACTCACGTTACACAAATCTACACTGAAAACAAAACACCTCAACTATTCCTAATCACTACCAATTTGTCTGAGTATCGCTGTAAACCGATCAATAATGGGACACATATTTAGTCCGTCCAGTGGTCTTATTTAAAATCACTAGCGGATTATTGATTAATGTGTTAAGCCACACAATTCCAGTTCCTCAGTATTTTGATAAAAGGCACTAGCAAACTGAAGCACAGATCCAAATGAGCCTCAAACCAACCCTCATTTCAGCAAGTGATAGCCCTTCAAAGTATGACAGGTTAGCTTGGTTTCATCATCATTTAAAAAAAAAAACAGTCTCCTGATTTTACTACACCCTTTTATATAGTAACTAATATTATCTGAAACATTAAACACAAGAAGAAATGTTATTAAACACAAGTATTGTTAGATTTTTAATCTGTATATTTAAGTGTGTGCTATTCACTATCACTCTTTCAAGGGTTTGGATTCTTTACTCAGACTGTAAAAATGAAAATATCTTTATGAGAAACCTTCTATTAATAAAATTTAATGTAGTGTTTTGCACTGTCACTCATTATCAACCTGCTCATTGGATCAGTAGCTTCAGCCTCTACATCCTGAACTACAGATTGGTGTAAGTCATAGCCCTCATCAGTCAATTTGCTTTCTATTATTCACCTACTTAGCTACTTTTACCTTGAATAGTTATCCATAACGCCTTACCAGAAGGCCTTTATACAACAAAACCCCTTCTAAAGAGAAGAAGGAAGATCTACCACAGATTAAAGTCCTCACAGATCCTCCTCCGGTCTGGGTGATACCTGCAGTACAAAACTAAAATATAGGTGCTCATCTCTACTCCAGAAATATAGAAAATATACAAAGATAGACCCTGAAAAATCACACCATTTCCTACTTACAGTGAAAACAAGCACAACCATTAAAAATATGAGCAGTTTGTGCAAAAAAGAAAAAAGAAAACAAAAACAACCCAGTACATTCAATCACACAGCTCTTTTTTTGCATTTACAACATAAGAAAAAAAACTGTTAGCAGTGTTATTTTCCGTTCCTCTTTCTGAAATAATAAAAAAAAAAACACCAGGTAACATAACACCTGAAATGTAATTTCTTGTAAAAGATTGGATCCACTAGGATGCACAAATACACCGAGTACTAAGTTTTGTATGAACACATCATTATTGCTGCAATAAAAAGGGACATTTCCTAATCACTTTTGGTTTGCTTTTTTTCCCCAACAGACTGAATCTAAAAGCAACTGTCTCTTAGCATTGTTATTATTATCTGTCAATAATACACAAAGTTTTGGCATTTTTTCCTCCAAAAAATTGTGCATTACATGCAAACCTTGGCCAATCAACTCTCAAGTTACTCTCAAATATACAATACACTAAACAGAAAAAACAAAACAATAAGCACTTTATGTGGGCGATTCAGTGGAAGAACTGGTCTAAATGTTAATTAGTTAAAGACAAGATTTATACATCCATTATAAGAGAGTATCTTAACATCTTTCACAGTCAGGAGACCTCACAGTAATGACTCACTGGCCAAAAAGGAGAACATCCTTTAATCAACTCAATAAATGTTCATGATTTAGTCCTACAGATCACACTGACATTAGAAATTAACTCCGATTTCAATGCAGCATAAATGATGCTAATTTTAGCTTATAAATAATTAAAATCAGTTAAGTGTCATATTGCTGTTCACTAGTTTCTATCTTGCTATTTAAGAAAGAGGTAATAGAAAATAAGGAGCAATTTTTCCAAAATTTGTAGTAAGCTCAGAAAAAGCCCAAAGACGCTCAGACCCTCACACAGTGTCATTAGCAAGAGTTTCTGTAGAGAGCCAGATTTTTGCTCCATTCAGAAATTTGCTAATGGGAGTCCCGTGGATGTTACGGCGGCACAAGTTTCCCACTGGGGTGAAAGGGAAGGAGGAGGTAAGGAAGTCTGGGGGCGTAGAGGGGTCGTCTGGAGAAGTGGCTTTAAAATACATCTTCCTTTGGTCTGAACGGGACTCACTCGGGCTGGGCAGTGGTGTGCTGCCCGGACTGGGTCCCTTGTACTGCCTGAGCTGGATCTGGAGAATCTCAATTTCGTCGACCAGTTGGCAGAGCTTGTGATAGGTGGTGATGGAGCCTCCTTTGGGAATGCAGGCTTCAGGAACCCAGCGTAAAAAGAAGAGCTTCCAGAGAGCCATGTGTGAGGGCAAGAGCAGGGGAATCAGGAGACCCTGCTGGTCAGCGGGTCGAGAGAACCAGTCCCTGAAAAAGCGCTCTGAGGGACTCTCAACCACATCTTTCACCGGAGAGAAATCAGGCTTCAGCTCAGACACCAGAGACCCCCGTCGAGGCAGTGTTTCCTCTCCACCTTTCAGTCCATTACGCATAGATGCAGGTGCCCCTCGCAATGTTGAACTGTAGGTTTTCTGCTAGAGCAAAGACACAACACTGGATTATTTTCATTTAAAAGCAAAACAACATAGCAATGACTAGAACAGGCTGCAGCTGGGAACGATTCTGATGAGTGCATGTCCATATGTTACCAAGTCTCATTATTCTGAGACTTCCAATTTAAAAAACAACAACAATGGACTCATCCTCTGTGCAATAATTTACCAACCCTGCAGTACTTGAAGTTGCTGATGACACAAAAACCTCATGCCCCCAGAATCCTAGCAGCAATAACTGAATCTGCTGACTGCATGAACATGTTAAACATTCACTTTATTATAAATTATGTACCTGCTTTTGGAAACTGTTCCTGGCAGAGAACAGAGTTTTTAAAGGGCTACACATTTTTTTCCCCCTAGTTTGGTATGTGAGGAAGTGGAATCATTAATGTCAGCAAAACTATGGAGTAAGAACCCAGTCTCAATAGACAAACCATGAGAATATGGGGCTTTTTCTACACTTGACTTTAATGAAATAAACTGACACTGTGTAAAAGGTGGTTTGGATGTAGGATTCTTGTGAGTCGAATACATAAATTGACGGAATGCATTAAAAATAAATAAAAATCTTAAAAAGGAAAAACATGCAGATAATTACTAAATAAAACCTGTTTCTATCTCAGGCCAGTAACCTTTTTGATAGTATTAAATTTAAGGGACAACATTAAATTTAAGGTGCATGTATACAGTAAAAGCTGTAACTGAAGTGATAAAAAGGGAACATCAACATAAAACATTTACTGTACGCATTTAAAAGTTGCAATTCTCACGTACCTTAGTGCGTTTGAAGGTTTTCACTTCCCCGTTCTGAACACAGGCAGCTCCTTTGCCCACATACATGGGGTTGTTGAAGAGTGTTTGGTCTTTGAAGGAGAACTGCTGAGACCAGTCCCAAACAGGAGGGAAATAAACAGACTGCTCTTCTCCTTGAGGGATGGCCTTGTTCTTGGCAAAGTCCTGCCGAGTCACAAAAAAATTAACACTGCACATTTCAACTACACACAGAAATCCTGATGGTTATAACTGCCTTTGTGCCGTTTTTAAAAACTTAGATTTTCATTCAAGCGCCATATTTAAAAACACTGATTGCATCAACAATGTCTACAGTGTAGTGTCCAGAATTCAGCTGTATTGTTACGGCAACATGCACGCACACATGCACACAGAGAGAGAGCAGCCTGTACTGACACACTTTATGGCACACATTGGCAAGAAAAAGTCAGACTAGAGAGTTGACAATTCATTGAGGGTTAGGGATGTCTATGAGTACTGGCCTTGCATAAATCATGTTCTTTGACATGAAACAATACCACAAAAACATGTTGCCGTTGTCATAATGATAGAAGGCTGTAACCAGGAACTGAGACAGACTAAGAGCACTGACTACCAGACGTACATAACTTGTATTTATTATACTAAGGAATGTAGCAATTTTGGTTCCACATATCAGCATTTCATGGTCATGGTATTTAAAAAAAAAATGCATATATTGAATTCCAAAGTATATGTGTCTATATCTCACCAGCAAGTGCTGATTCCGTTGTTTTGGGGAGTTGAAAAGGAAAGTACTGAAGAGTGGGATCCACATGCTATCGGTCAATACTGTCAGATAGGCCTCTGTGAACTCAAATGCTGCTGGATATTGGTTCATCATCTGCCACACGCAGTCCAGGAAAAGTGTGAACAGTGGAGACTTCAGAAACACAAGACATGGACAACAATAAGCACGAGCAAATCTCATCTTTTAGTTTAAGTAATCTGGAACTGGAAGATTTACGGTCTTAAAATACCTCCTCTTTGTCGTTTTTCTTTAAATGGTTGCATCTGTCCAAGAAGCGATGGCCAGCCATCACCCATTCCTTCTGCACCAAGCTCTGAAAGCCACTGAGGCTGCGATAGTGAGGGTCCAGCATCAGCTGAACCAGAGACGACACGACACAGTTCAGGTCTCGGTCTTCCTCCTCTGTACAAGTGAAAGAGAAGAAACAGAGATAGAACACGAACCCTTCAATGAGGCTCAATGTACATAAAGGCTGTAACAGCCTAATAATAGATAAATATTAATCAAAAATGAGGATTTACAGTAAGAAATAACTGCTCTGTTGACTGACTGCATTGGGGAATGGGAGTTGATAAAGACAAATTACAAAGAGACAAATTTACCTGCTAATACAACTGAAGCATTCTTTCCATCCAGGTGGTAAACAATTTCAGCAGAATGCTTCAGAAAAGCCCTTTGTTTAAAAAGACAGCATAGTTTAAACATTTAATAACTTACACACACAAGCATTCACAACTCTGTGTGCTGTCAATACACACAAAAGCGGTGGCTATGCAAGATATAAATATATATTTTGTGTGCAGACATGAAATAGAGTGCTAAATCCTATTTGAAACAGAAAGTATAAGACATTTGTATAGTTATAAAATCTACTCGCATCGGATAGGATGAGGTGCATTTAATTTGAGGACAGTAATATGTTTGTAATGCAGTTCTGACCAAACTACCAGGGCACTTTATTCCTTCCAGTGAACTGTCAGGCTGTTTACATACCTGACATATTCCAGCCATCTTGAGTTCTCTATGGATGAAAGCCACCTCTCCTCAGATTCCTCAAAAGGATCTTCAAACAATCACAAAAGTCAGACACAACGCACATCCATATAAAGAATTCCCTGAGTATCTGATTGCAGAAAATTGCGCAAGGATACATTGGATTATTTAGGCAAGTTGCCACTGTTGTTGCAGGTGTATTGATGCTCACCCATGACACAGATCTGTCTGACTTTAAAAAAGGCGCTCTGAATGTCCTGGATATTAGGCAGATACTTGTCCAAATCTAACCTGATGACTTCACTGCGCTGTGGGTGGCTTTTGGTGATGGCAGTGAAAACCCTTGGACAAGAATAAAAACAATGCCAAGATTAGCAAGGTTTCAGCAATACGCATTCATACTTTCAGTATGAATGCGTATTTTTTTAAAGCATTATCCTCAAAGTCTGAAGTGTTTAGCTAAAATTCAACATCTGTATAAAACAGACACCAAAGTAGAACAAGGAACTAACATATTAGATTTCATTAAAAATTTTTACACTAAGTGAAGCAAAGCAGTTTGTGCTACCTCTGATCAATCTTCCTCTGATGTAATGGATCGGTTATGTTGGCCATGCGGATGAGCGCACTCCCATTGGGGTGATTCCAGCACCAGAGCTAGAAGAAACATAGCACATAATTTACTTTGACAAGAAGGCAAATACAAGAGAAGATCTGATCAATGAAGATAGACCCCATCGCTAATCTAGCTATGATGATTACAAATAGGTGCTCTTCACATTCATGAGAATTACAGTCAAACAATGTAGGTCTAATGAACAACTTTGTAGAATTTGACAAACATTAGCACAAACATATTGGAAATCCCAGAACTTAAGTACTCACAGGGATGCGATTATCAGGGAAAAAAGAGGAGTACTGCTTTAGATCCTGATCCGCAAGAGAAGCCGGGACCACAATGTATTCTGGAAGACTAAAAGAAAAAATCACCAAAAATGTGGTCACGACACAGGAATGGAAAAAGTCATCAAACAATATTCTACAACAAAAACGAAAACAGTGAAAGCAGGCATGAAACCACCTAAAAATCTGTCATTTTTATGTAACTTAAAAAAAGGCAGAGAGTGAGAACATATGGAACAAAATGAGCAAAAAAGTTGTGCTTTCCAAGCTCATTATGAGCAGGATGTGTATGTTGTTTTATGTTGCTAAACATAATATTTTACCAACTTCAGTGAAACACAGGTAATGACTTTCAGTCAAACATTTTCAATGCATTTATTTATGGTGTTGGTCAAATGTGTCTAAGCTCCTCGTCTGACAGAGTTTCTGTGAAATACAGTTTAGTGTGGGTTGTCTTCACGCAATTTGGAACCTTTTTTCAGCATGCCACATAAAACACTGTATAATCCTCACTTTGAAAACCACTATGATGTCACAACTGCACACCGAAGAATGGTGTATATTGTCCAATATAGACTTAATGTTACAGGAATACATTTGCTAGATTTTAGTTTACAGAAGTCATTTATTTTGCAATGAATAACAGTGTAACATGACTTCCTTTACCAAAATAAAAAGATTAAAATTGTGATGGAAGTAATGACGAAGCCTAAATTATTCAAGTTTTATGTATGATGTCTATTATAAATTTCTACAATAAATATCTTGACTTATAAACAAACCTTGCAGAGATGGCGTAACCCTCATTGACAGAGCACACCCTCCACTCTGAAGCACCTGTTCTTTTTATCTCCCGATCCCAGTCAGATGGACGGTCATAAATGGGAGTCTGCAACCCCCCTCGGGGGGCGGATCCATTTACACGTTTTGCTGAAAATACAGAAACATATTGAAATTATTTTTTCAGAATACTGAAAACAGAGAAATTACATGTTTATTTAAATATCTCATCTCTAAAATGTTGTCACTGTGAGAAGCACATTTTGAAGACTGCATGTAATTAAGACTGTCACAAGCTCTAGTTAATATTTTTCACTGGTTAAATATTCCTAACTTAAACAAAACCAAAAACAAATGTTAGGCATATGAGAATATGAGGTGTCTACTCAGCATCAGTTATGCTTTACAGAAGCATCAAATGTATGGCAGATTTTTTGCGTACTTTTATATTCATGGTATGTGCGTCCTTGAAATTCAAAGCCAAAGAGCAGGTGAAGATCTGCTGGATGGGAATAGTGGGCAATCGCAAGGCAAACCTATGGATAAAAAAAAAAGAACAAAATTATTTTAACAACACGTACATATCATATTATTTAACAGAACTAAAGAGTCAAAACGGTAAAATCAATCATTTATCATCAAAGCCTCTGAAGTCATGTTTATTCAGTGAGCATAGTGAGGCAGTGGCATATTTTTACACCATACGCACACAATAACAAGTGAAACCTGGGAGAGCAAATGTTTGACAGACAGCCTACTGCACTGCTTTACAGGACTGAATTTCTCTGTGACTCAACTGGAGTCACACACAAAGCAGTCCATTCACTAGTAAAGCTGTGAATAACACAAGAGGACACAGAAAAACTGAATAACAGTGTGTGAGTGTGAGTGTGTGTAGACATGGCTGCTCCCAACTCTGTAATTTCCTATGGCAAAATAAGCTATTATAGGTTGGCCTTAATCCATATGTCACAAAGAAAAAAGAACTGAGCCCTGTTTTGGGTTCACACTGTAATTACATACATGGTGTCCATAAATAAACTCATGAGGAGTGAGGCAGTGCAGCCACATTTCTATTTCAGTGCTCCATAATCCACCTTCAACTTTCTGTTGTAAGCAGAGGTACGTGTGTTAGCGACTGTGCTTTTGATACAAGTACATGTACATATTTAACTACATAACTTGAGATGTGAGGCTCTGGCAGGCC
This sequence comes from Ostorhinchus cyanosoma, assembly GCA_029814465.1. Lineage (NCBI taxonomy): Eukaryota > Metazoa > Chordata > Actinopteri > Kurtiformes > Apogonidae > Ostorhinchus > Ostorhinchus cyanosoma. The sequence continues at coordinate 38,221,085 of JAPTYQ010000018.1, forward strand.
AAGAGCTCCTGAACACCCGTGCGTATCATTTATATGAACAGATTATTTTCACTACTTTTCCAGCTCCAGTTTACACTGTTTTAACACAATGAGTCCTTACAGAGGAGGTCTGCATGTTTACTTTGTTACTGTTCACTGTGTGGTGGCTAAATTAAACATCCGTATCAGGCACTCACAGATCCCCTTGGCCCAGTATGGTTTGCTAAAGGTGACAATTTTGTTTACTTTTCACACGTTTAGCGACATTTCCTGATATTAAATCAAAATCAGTGATCGCCGACACAATATCCCACTAACAAACTGACAAAAGGAAAATGTATCTTTGTACTTCAAGGTGTAATAACAAAGGCCTGATGGCTGTACATTTTGTACAAATTGGCTAATCAGAGGTGCATAGTACCACTTTGTAGATGACTGTGTATGGACAGAGAACCAGGAGCCCCCCCACACACACAAAACACACACACGCAAATAACAAGTCATCAGTCATCATCACACTGACCTCCTGTCATCCTAATATCTCTTCCTCCTGTCACGTTGCCAGTTGTTCCTACAGTCAGACTTTGCGTGAATAAGCATTATCTGATGCTTCTGCTGATCATCATGTGACCAGACAAATAGTTGATGTGAAAAGCTCACCTCAACACAGTGCAGGACTGAATGACACAAAAGATCCTTCCTTCCAGCTGCCATAAGACTGTACAACAATGTACAACCCAATGGCAGACAGAATGAACACATGCACTGGACATCTGCTGTGACTTACTAAGTACATTTACACTTCTATAAACTTTATACATGATTAACCAATTCATTATTTTATTTTATTTCATGTAAAGCTATAGGACAATTGAAGGTCCTGATGTAATTAGTGAAGTTCTTCTCATCTCAAATATTAGCCGTTTATCATTTGACTAATGGTCAGACTGGAAATGCAGTTTAAGAAGTGCTCTGTCATTTCCATGTAGATGTAGGATAAGAAAACAGTGCATCAAAATTCATGTGGTGTAAATATCTTTGACACAGTAAAGTGCAGTGTGTATATGTTAGAATGACAGACTTGCAGAGAAGCAACCAACAGTAACATGAATAGCAAAGCCTGAGAATGGAGAATAGACATCCTGCTATAATAAGCTTTGTGACATGAAGAGATGAAAAAGCCAAAACAGTATGCACATGGATTAACATTCTTTTAGGAAGTTTAATTCACACTTTTATAGTAGTTTTAATGGTAGGATTAATATTAATGTGCTACCAGGTCATGTTTGAAAGAAATTTTACATTTTGAAAGTTAAATATGTGTGTGATATGATGAGACAATAAGCAGGAAAATGCTTTCAAACACTCACCTTCTTGGCACTCTCAGGCCCAGCCTCACCAAAACAGAAACGAATTATGCGCAAGTCTTTGCAGTATAAAATGAGTTCAGTGGGATTAAACTTTAACTTCTGGTTTGACCCCAACACCTTCCGTTTCCCTTTCGTATCATTCACTGTCAGGAACAAACACAAAATATGATTAAAAAGCTTGAAACACAGAGACTAGTGCTTATAGATCTTCAATGCATCATCTCTGCTGAAGTGGTGAACTTTAAACTACCTTAAAACACATGGAACACAAGTGACTCAAGATTTTGGACACAGAACTATTAATTATATGCCACAGCATTACTGGGGCCTTATCATACTTATACACTTGGGTAAACTGGACAAACCCATAATGATTACGTTATTTAACATGCCAGTTTAAGCAGGTCAAAAACAGAGCTTCATGCTTCATCACTGTCACATAACAGATTGCACTCTGGGCAGTTGCCTTTGCAGTGTCAGCAATCGGCAGCAATGAGATAGATCAACACCACTAATCCCAGCCCCACTGCAATGCCACTAAGCACTGCCTTCACTGTGACATCACTTGTTATCAGACTGCTGACCATGAAAGAATAACAAATGGGACCCAAGCTGTCAAAAGATTAATGAGGAGTAGAGTAGGCTCATCCAACTTTAATATTATTTAGATCCCTTATGTTGAATGATTGGGAAAGGATGGCAGTGTGGTAAGAGACAATTGATGACTTACTATATCAAGTAAATTTCAGATGAAGTTACCAAACAGGTAACTTTAAAGTGTTATATATGATTAATAATATTAATATACTTAATAAACTCTGGCTACTGATAAATGAATGGTAGTATGAAATATTCTGGTTATGCCAATAGCATTTAAGATGTATTTATTTTTTAGGATTTTGATACAAATCATCACACGAGTACCTGTTACGACTTGATCCAAACATGTCAGAGGGATGTCGTGCTCTCCAAGCAGGAGGTGGGACAACTGTGATCTCTGTGTGAAGGCCAAAAAAAGAACAAAAACATACATCAGCTATCATAAATTATTTAAACAATGTCTCAAATAATGGTTGGTACAGCACACCGACTTCCTCAAACTGTAATGAGAATCAAGTTACACTTTATTATCATGACAACAATCTCCTGCATACATGGAAATGACGTCTGTTCTCTCACTTCTTGTGTGGTGTCACTGACAATGAAGTGCAGGAAAGCACACTTTTTCCTTCCTCCTTGCCAGATGAATTGCACATACAAATTTAACAGTGCTGGTATCTGGGCTCTACAGAAGTATGATGTTGGCACAAATTTATTCACAATATGAAAAGCGAAAATTATAGCTACAGCTGGCTATAACTCTTTTAAGAACCAAAAGAGGAAGGGAAAAAGTGCTTTCAGTTCCTAAAACTTGATAAGACGACATCAGTAGCAGTTTAATTTTTTCCATCTAGTCTGAATGACTAAATATTTACAATTGTTCAGTCTGCCTGCTTTAAAGCCTTGTGTGACACAAATACCTGTTTGGTTGGGGCATCTTGTGGAATGAAGGAAACCTTAAAGTTGGTGCATATCAACTTCCCCCAAAGATCATCTTGGCTGCTATCCGTGCTGATGCACTTCCTTACAAAGTTCACTTCATTAACAACTATCTCCCCTGATGACACACAGGAAAAAAGACACGAGTGCAAAACCAGTCAACCATCACAGCTGTGGCAAAAATGTAGGAGACACTTAATCCTAGAAAGACAATGTAGAAAAATCAAATGTATTTTCTTATTTAATGATATCTTATTAAACTAGGTGCTGATCACTACTTAGACAAATAAATGACAATATTATTTAAACACACATTTTACAGGCATTAATTAGAATAAGGACAACTATAGAGCATGAAATGTAGGCTAGTTTAGGCTATGTTTATACTTATATACATGTCAAAACCAGTTCTATTTAAAAACAAGCTCAACTGGTCTAACAAAGATCTAACTCGTCAAGTATGAACCCATGTTTTCATTTATTAACACTCCTTGTTTTTTGGGGGTGGCCTGCAATGTCTGCACTGCATTTTATAATTTTAGGAATAAAACACAATTACTAAAATAAATAACTGAAAACTACTACATTATCAAAATTCAGTGTTTGTGTCTTGTAAAAAAAAAAAGTATTTTGCATATAACCTTCAAGCTAAGTCAAGGCAAAACAAATAATTTTCAGCATGTACATGAAATTTCAGTGATCCATAACAGGAGCTGTACCATGCACTGTTTGACGTCTCAGGCTATTCCTGTAACAGCAGTATATTTGTGTGGGGCAGAACCAAAAGCTAAAAAAAGTCACAAGAGTCACCCAAAGACCTGCTGTCACCCACAGTTTTTGTGTGCTTTTGGGTGCTGTGACCCTTGCCCCTTGACATAATGATGAAAAATTCAATGTGTAGACAAAACCACAGCGATAAAAAGCTGCCCAGAGAGTTTAACAGACGAGAACTGGGGCAGCCTGGGTGGAGTCCTCCAGTTAGTCACTTCAAAGTGCCTGAGAGTGTCCAAAGACAGGCTGCACAGTAATTGAAAAACAAGAAGGAAGCTGGTCATGGAACCTGTTCATCTGCCCCTCTCCAAAATCCGGGGAGGAAGGAAGCACTTTAGCAGCCATTTTATCAGCTACTCAATACCATTTTGTACAATCTGAAAAAGTATTTTGAGCACTAAAAATGTAAACCCTTTAAGCCAAATGAAACTAAAGAAAACCTAATTAAAATAGAATTTCTTCACTGAAGAAAAAAAGCAGTTTGTCAGACAAATGAAACAACTCTAAGCCAAACAAAAGTACAGTAAACGGATCAACTGACCTTATTAGGAAATGTTGCTTTTATAAGAGTCATCTTCACTATGACAAAACCTAACACAACACAACCCACAAAGGGTGTGTCGGGCCACTTCCGAGTCAAATGCAAAGACTAAAAAAGAATAAATTAATAACATGAGGCCTTCCAGCTGCTTCAGCTAATGACCTAGAAGCTACAGTGCTTTCAATACTTTGATGTCAAAATCTGTTTGCAAACCTTACTTTTCATACATTGAGTCATTGTACCTAGATCACAGTGAATCTTTAAGATTTTTTCCATGGTATTTGTAACTTAAAGACAGAGTTTCTTAGCAATTTGATCCGCCAAGGGACTGAGATACAATTTTACATGGACTAAAATACAAAAGTATAAAACTACAGAGAAAAATGGGTCCTTAGAAGGTAAAAGTGGAAGTACACAGAGAGGGCAATACACACTGTCCTGTGGGCAAGTTTCAAAAAAGAGAACTTCTTTTCTTTTTTTAGTTTTACATTATTGAGGTTATGTTCCTCTGGTCTTTCAAATTTTTAGTGCTTTTAGAAAACGTTCAACATGTAACATAAAACTTAATAAATACAAATATTAAAAAATATACTTCAAACATGATTTCATGCACTGTAGATGGATAGGAAATACAATGGCAAACATCCCCATTCATCTCTTTATGCAACAGTTTCATCCAAAAAAAAACAATGGAGAGTAACACCAACATTTACAGCAATAATGTGCCCTGGAGGCGTGTCACCATTTGACACTTTGATGATGAGCACATTAGATCACAAATGGTGTCAATATACAAGAGTTCCAGTGTTATTGTTCTTACAAAATTGTTTGTAAGCAGACACTCTTAGAATGGATATGAGCTATAAAAAAAATGTCAGAAGAAAAAGAAATAGCTTTAGACGCAAACTCTGCAAAAAATATTCAGGTTAGTGAAAAGAAAGAAAGGACTAGCTTAATTTGATAAACAAATTATTGTGATATGAAAATCATGAACAATCAAGATTAGCACTTCCTCTGGTGACTGTTCTCGCTCAACAAAAAAGTATAATACGGTGCATGCACATTTGTGTACCGTAATATATTCATTGCAAATGTTTGTACAATCTTTACTTTATTTTATACAATTAGTTTTAATTTTAAAAATATATATTGCACAGAGACAAGAGCTGTTTTGTTATTGTTGTTATTTATTGTTAGTGCAAATGGTAAGTATATGATTTAAGTAAATTAGACCATTTTGAAATTATGTTTTGTCTACAATTGGTGTAAAGACAAACACAATGACAATTGAAAATCCTCCACAAAACTTGAGAAAAATCTACAATTTTTTAAGCCATGTTTCCAAAGACCAATGAAGATCCTACAAGGCAGCATTGAACCAATAACTAAACACAGGAGTTCTGCAAGAGCAGTGACTTGGTGATTTACTGCTGACTGGAATGCTGGGTCGACATAATTTATATAATGGGAAATAGACGATTTGTTTTACTCTGACACAACCTGGCTTACATCTCCCTTGAGCTATAATACTTCTTAAACCACATCGGATAAACACTACCAGCCATGCGGGAAAAAGACTTATGTTGTGTCAACTGATGATACACTTACCTAAAAGTAACTTAGGCTCCAACTTTTTAATAGGCTCAATTGTTTTCTTCACATCTGTCTACAGAGAAACACAAATCACAAATACATGTTAGACACTTGCTGGACAAATGGTCAAAGAATAATTACAATGACAAAAAAGGCAGGAAAAAACAAAAGAAAAATAATGATATACATCTTTCGACTGTAAATAAAACCGTTGTCTCGTAAAACACTGATACAGGTAGAAAATACCCATAATGCTTCAACATCTCACTTGAACAGTGCTTTTGCACAACTATAGTGAACACCCTGACAGCTGTTTTGATGTTGTGGTAATGCATGTTGCATAAATAGTCACGACACTCAGTTATCACTGATGAATTTGTGCAGGCTGCTCTGCTTACAAAACCAGATGGAACCAAAGATACACAGCAGGTTATTGTAGTTACAGAGTGTGTTCAGCCTTTTGCATTTGGTCTTGTTTTACTCTTTGGTTCAACCTCAGTGCAGTAGATCACATGTAAATGAATGACTAAAAGCTGCTGACTTTAAGCTTTACTGATGTTTAGGGGCAAAGAGTAAAACAGCTGCACTTTTTACATTTGCGTTTTTTGGCTTCAGTTCCTCTGTTGTCTGTCAAGTGTGGAATGAATATCTGAAACTGCATCTGAACAGCTAGTGCATTAGTGTCAGTTATTGTTTAACTCCACTAGTTTAAGTATAGAGCTACCATATATCAAAACTGGTCAAATATTAGGGACTGCACTGTGACTGAAAGAAGTAAATTGCATGAACACTTTACTTGATTAGAAAGCTGTTGTAACATACCATTACATTACTAAACATATCTTTAGTGTTGGTATGTGTTTTACCATAGGGTGCTTCATGTTTTATATATCTTAACTTTAGTCATTTTACACCCAGTGTGCAATGATTACTTTATGTGGTCTAAGTGTCAGGTCATCACAACCATGGAAATAATCTAAATTTTAACATTTTGTCATTAATTTTGTTGTGATGCTCTGTTATAGATGCAACATTTTCTAAAACTAAAATGGATACAATTAATAATATTCTCATAACCAGACGTTGCTCATACAAATCTAGAAGCTGGCATTGTTTGCTTTGCTACACCTGTGACAGTGAGCAACGCCAAAAACACGTACAGAATTTGTAAATAAATAAAATTACAAGTACAGATAATTATTGTTTCACCTCGGTCAAACATTCTCTTTATAAGGCATTCAAAGATTCCTTGAAATGTCCAAAAATAGTGAAAAATACTGTTACTTTTAGTGAAATTTCACCTAATATTGATGATGAAGATGCAAAGCAAAGGCAGTCTGGCAAAATGCTTCTGCATTTTTTTGCTCTGTTTGGAGAAGTCAAAAAACTAAGCTCTACTTGGTGAAAGGGACAGAGACTACTTGGAAAAGGGAAATGAATTCCTTGGTAAAACTGCGCATGCTTTTTTGTGGGTTTGGCATTATCCTCTTTGAGCACTTAAATCACTGAATTACGACACTGTATCCGATCAGGTAGTCACTGGATTTCGATATAAATATCAAATAACCATCACTACAAGTCAAATCTCATCTGATGTTCCAGTGCAGTCAGTTGACACCACTGCAAATGATGTATATATTCAAGTAGTGTTGATCTTACGTCTGAAACCCTGCCGTGAGCACAGACGATGAAAAAAAAACTATGCTGCTATCAACCGTAAGTCAAAACATACCTGTACAGGAGGAAGATAACACTTGAATGTTGGTTTCATGGGTTTGACAGAAAACATGCTCATCCTGAACGGGCGCCTGGCAAGCGCCTGACTCCTGCCAGTGGAAAAAAACACTCCAAAGGGATCCTTCAAGAAAGTTTGGTCAGCCCTTAGCTGTGTAAATCCGAGACGTCCGTGTGTAAAATATTCATCGAGACAGCCTGAGCGAGTGACGGCACTCCTCCATTTCAATAAGCAGTCAAGTAGCAGATTACGCTAGCTGGTTAAAAAAGTTGACAGAAGTTAGCGTTGAGACGTCGGCGTTAGCTTGTTAGCGAGCTAGCTTTAAGTACTACATGAAGTTTATAAGTCCAATTTACACTGGCAAAAACAATCATAAACTATTGAGAGTCGTTCGTTACACCGCCTACATTGTCCTTCCACCTGTTACTGTAGCCTAGTAGTTACCATAAATGACTTCCTCAAAGTCTTACTAATTCAGCCAAACGCAGTACCTGATGCTGTAAAGGACTTAACGGCCATGTTTATAAAGCGCTCAGGTCCCGCCCTACTTCCGGGCTCCGCTTAAGCTCTCAGGATTTTATATTTTATATCGACACTATCGTTCATTAGTCACTTACTTTGAGAGATAAAAATATATAAGTATGTATTTTAAGTCAAATTAATGACTGTTGGTTGAAGTGGTAGTGAGCTTTAACACGTAAAAATGAAAAATAAGTCCTGTGTTAGTGTCAATAAGTATACTTATTGAACTACATCTCCCATGAGGCTTTGACAGAGCAGTTAGATGAGCGTCAAATACGTAATAAATACACAGGCTCGTCTTTTTTTCGTGCCAATCTCGGAAAAGTTTGAAATTTACTGAAAGTTAACATAAACCATAATGATATTATTACCATTATTATTATTATTATTATTATTATTATTTGCATCAAAAATAACTTTAAATTCTGTGATTTTAATAAGACCCAAAATATAAACAAATACAGGTCCAAAGTGCCATTGAAAGTAAAGTCAACCTACATTAACGCATAAAGACCCAGCACTACTTATGCGGTAGTTCCAAAATACTTTTTTCTTTATATTCATCTTTCCTTAAGCGAATTTCACAATCTATATCCTCTGTATTTTGTGTTTCTACAGTAAAAATTTTCCTCTATTTAATTCACTGATGTTCATAAAACTCAGATTATAGTTGACGGTTATTATATCAGAAATAAAGAAAAAACGGACCTTTTCTGCAAAATATATCACTAACTTAACATAAACCTAGTGGGTCCATCCACTGTTGTTGATCAAACTCCATGAGTTTTACTGGTGAATGTTGCAGAAGATGATGTTTCATTTTCACTATGGAATATCATCAACATCATCATCAACAGCCTAGAAAAGTCGAAATAGGTCATATCTGATGACCGTAAGATGAAAAACTGCATTTTGCGCCATTATTTACATGTATTGATAGGATTAGTGGATCAACAGGTGCTAAACATTTTAAATCAGTAGAAGGTTTTGATAGTCAGATAGTTTGGGTTTTTATGGGTTAAACGAACATACGTTAGAACAATTCTTCAAAGTATGTTTATATTTTGAAAATGTGTAAGTGGTTCACTTCTCGGCGTTTACTTTCTGTACTCGTTTTACATCGTTAGCCACTAGATAGCGCTGTCGGTTAATTATACGTACACATTTCAATACTTCCTTACTTCTATACTTCTACACGTTCTTTGGTTTATTACAATTAAAGCTTTTGGGCTAAATGCAGAAATAAATCCAAGAGTATCAATTTGTGCTTTCATTTGAGTATAAAGTTTCCTTCTCAATGCAGTATGAAAGATGACCCAGCTGAAGCACTTAGTACAGTATAACAGACTGTCATATACCTGACAGAAGGGAGGGGAGGGGGCTGAAACAGTAGGTACAGGTGTGTAGACAGAGGTCCATTCAGGGGATGAGAGATCTGGTAACCCAGTGTCAGTGCTTAAATAGCCAGAAGTCATTATTTAAAGCTCTAAGGCCAGTTATGAACAGAGAAAACAGAATTATTAATGTTCAGACTGACTGAGGTGAAACACACTTTTGACAGTGACTCAGTGACTGAGCTTAGTGGATTGCACTGGCAACACTGGGGACAAATACTATGCCAGTTTGTTTTATCAAGTGTTGATGTAATTAAAATGTTTTCAAAAAACTCACTGGCAGTGACTGGAGATTATATTTTTTTGTTTATTTTTCTAATTTTATTGATGATATATATATATAAGATAAATAAAAGCGAATTTGGAAAGGTCTAACTCCAGGATGCAACTAAGGATCTTCTATGCCAAGCATAATGAATGAAAAAAGTGAAATAATTTGCAATCATAAGTGCTTGTCATATTGTGACATATCACATTGTGTTATATATACATAGATGTATCAGATTCAGACTCAGCTTTATTGTCATTCAATCAATAGTACATGACAGAATGAAATATAGTCACCCAGACCTCTGTGTTTGTAGCATGAGAAAGATAAAAGGATAAAATCTAAAATAAAATATCTAAAAACTAAATAGGATAGAATAAAAACTACCAAAAAATATGAAGAAAAAACCCCCGACAACTTTTAAATATGTACAAAATTACACATTATTTAGCAACAGTAACAGTTAAAGTGGTGGTGCATGTAGCAGCAGATGATCATTAAATATGTTGAATGAAACCTTTTTTTTTTTTAATATTATGTAATAAACTTCTAATTTCACTTACTCTAATGATCCCACAGCGAAGCGAATATTGCTCTGGACAATAATCATACCTTTTTAGTCGTTTCTGTTTTGATTTAAATTGCCCACAAGGCGGCGATAAAACATCACAACAAGACAAATCCTATGCATGAAGTCTACCTTTTCCATTTTTTAGAGGTACTATTTGTTCTCCCAAAAGGTTTAAATGAAAAACACGAGGGTGAGTCCTCAAGACAGTCCAGCCATTACCTTTAAAAGTAAAATTACATTGAGTTTAAAAAATTAAAGGCTTAAAATTATGACATGCTCACACTCACACACACACACACACACACATTATGTGTCTACCGCACACAGAGGGCAGCCTGTTAAACAGGTTACACCCAGAGAGCGATCTCCACCCAACACCATGTGAAGGCGATCCTCAGCCAGACTGGAGACTGGTTTGGAGAGGTGGATACCCGAGCTACCCATGGGATAGACACTGTGTCAGCAGGACTCCTTTACATGACTATATCACACACATCACGATCATAAGACACCCCCAGATACTGTTTTAGAAACTTTTATCTCTACTCTTAGACTGGTGGTCTTCACTTAACATTTTCTTACAAGTTCACCTGTATTATATACAAAAAATAAAATAAGACACACCGACACACTAATGTGCAGTAAGTAAAAAGAAGAAGAAAAAAGGAAAATCTCTTAAATTAAAGCAGGAATACGGCTGTTAGAGTAAAGACAAAGACAGAAAACAGAGTTCACCTGTATTGTATAAATAAAATTAGAAATTCATCTTTTTCACACTGGTTAACGCAATGCAAATTTTAGACTAATGGGCATTAAGTAAAAAAAAGAAAAAAGAACAAGGCTTAAAATGAATGATTAAATAAATAAATAAATATTTTTGCTGTATGGTATCTTCTGAAGATCATATTTATTTAAGTGATGGATGCTGAAACTTGTACAGTCTGTTGTGAGGAGGTCCCACCGCCGCGCATGCGCAGTCTGACTCCCAGTAACTAATGAATATTTAACCATATTCCGCGTCCTCAAGCTCTTGTGATTGGACCCAGTGGCTCAGTTTCCTGTGTAATGTTTTAGAGCCGATTATTGGAGGCACAGCTCCATCCAGTGAGTAAAGACTCCGCTCCTGTCAGGGAAGTTTTCAGATCTGTCTGCAGGATGGACGGAGGACACTACTGACCAACCACAGCCGGAGTTTATCGGGAATATTCCTTTTCGTAAACTTGGGATTTTAGGCTAAAGAAGTAAAGGTTGAGACATAGTTTGAACTTTTTCCCGAGGCTCGCATCAATATTGGATCGGGAATACAATAGAGAAGACTACGACTGTTGTGTTGAGGGCAGAGGATGGTGAGTAACTGCTACTACCTGATGATATTATCATGACAATATCTACCTCCTTTATTACTTTACAAAGACAAAACCACTCAGATACTTTACACATTACTTTTAAGTTCCAAACATAAAACTAAACTAAACTTTATTTTGTTAATTATACTTATAATTTAGAATAAAATGGGCTGTATTTCCTCAGCCTCTCAACTTTCTGAGTGTGTTATTAAAACTACAAATGAGAAAACTGTCCACTTTATTTTTTATTAAAATTTTTAAAATTCATTTCTTATTAATACCCCCTTCATCTCAGTGTAGTTACCCCAGATCCCAGCTTCTCTGTCTACATTTTGACAGACCCTCTGGCAGTCAGATTCTTTTTATGGGCTCCAGTGAAAGTAATTAGAAAGTTCTGACCCAAAGCTGTTGAATTCAGCTCATCTGTCTGACTCAGACATGTAATACCACTAAAAAAACATTAGATGCACTAGGTCCAGCTCCTTAAAAACCGGTTAGTCTTGGAGGATGAGGCAGGGAGCGTGTGTCAGGTGGCTGGTGTGTACTGTACTTGTGCAGTTTTGTCGTGCTTGTGTGTGTGTGTGTGTGTGTGTGTGTGTGTGTGTGTGTGTGTGTGTGTGTGTGTTTCATGGACAGGTTTTTCCTGGTTACTGAATGCCACTCATACTGCAGACACGCCTAAAGCCAAGCTATGAAGGAGGTCATGAAGCCTCAGTGTGTTTTGACAACAATCTGTCCCTTATGGAGGAATTCCCACTTTGGCTGATGATACAATAAAGTTGACTCGAGGCTCTGAAGAATATTTATTTTTTAATGTATAAACAGTGGCTTGTAAGTAATATATAGGTTAGGCTGAGTCCTGGAAAACCTGAGGTCAAAAGTTGCATAAATATGCAGTCTGTATACTTTGTACTTGACCCTGAAGAAATCGAAAAGAGAAAGTGAAATAAAGCTATGAAACTCCATTTCTTTTTCTGTCTTAATGGAGCTGTTGGGTGACAAATCAGAATAAAGTTATGAACATTTACTGACTGTTGTGTTCCTACGAGTTTTACATGACAGCTTTAATTTTAGACTCAATGAATGGTAGATGTTTTCTGTATAGAGATAACATAAATAACAACAGGAAATGCTAAGTTTTGGTTAGCGTGCAGGGAAAAACCAAAACTTTTAAACTAAAAGAGAAGGGAAAAAGTCTAACAATGGCTTCTCAGTTTTGGTAAGACAAATTGTGGTTAGAATTTACTCTTGGTTTGCCCCTTTCAGGCCCTCAAGCTCTGTTGTTTGGGAGGAGAAGGAGAAAAATAGTGTGATTGTCATCCTGTCTGGAATAGCAGACACCAGCATCGTTGCCTGGTTCCTTCTCTGCCAGATGCTGAATAGCACGTCGGTATGACAGCAGATGGTTTGCATTAGTTTCTCCTGTAGGGAGGTGCATAGTGAGTAACCCCCTCTCCCTTCATTTCAAAGCTGGTGCTCCATTTTCAAACCTATCACTGCTGTAGAGATTTACTCAGGAATTCAAGCCCTCTCTCTCAAAACAGGACGAACTCTCATTCTGTGGACCTGGGGAACTCGTTAGGCTTGTCGCTGTGGTTCAGTACACTCACACACTCCTCCTGATCAGTTCCATACGTCCGACTCTTTGTTACAAAGCTGCAACTATGTTTTCACTGCTTTGCTGTTTGTGATTATGGTTTTCGTAAGTGTTGACTTATTCTACTGTTGCACTTGTTGTAAATTACAAGAGAAAGAGATTCACAGAAACCCTAACTTTCAAACTCTGGATTACCACCATGTTTGTGAATCCTGCACTTTATGCACAATCCCGTCTTGCTTTTTATGTTTTCAATGAAAGCATTACATTTGGAGTAATATTTATTATTTGACATGATTTCAAGCAGATGTGCTACTCTTTTCCCTGCTCTAGACTGAGGAATTGGAAGGAGTGCCATTTGCTTCATCAATAATATGAAATAACTTGTTTGCTCTGCTGCTATCAAAGCCGAACCATTTTACAATTAAACAACTTTTGCTTAATATTTACTATTTTTCTGCTCATTTTGTCTGATGATAGATGAGCATTAGATATGAGACAAAGAGTACTTTAAGATTCACATTTCATCAAGTCCTTGTGATGACATCAAGACGTTGAGCATTCTTGTAAGTCTGAAACATTATACTTGACCCTGGATGAGAGGAGCACCCGTGGTTTTCTGTCCATGTGACTGGGTTTGTTTACTGTGTCCCCTGAGTGCTGTGTTTTGCCCCCTTGGCTCAGAGCTGCACTGTTTGACTCTAAATGTACTGTATGCCTCAGCATTATTTTTAAATGACTCACAGCCAGAACAACCCCCCCCCCCATGCTAATACTTTTTTTTTTTTTTTTACTGTATTTATCTTCAAACTTTGATTTACTTTTTTTCTTGTTTTGTTGTAGTTAATATATATTTCAGTAAGTAATGGAGAGGGGACGCTGCAAATTAAGCTGATATAGATATATTACACAATAATTCTATAATTGGAATATTTTATGGTTGTATCATGCCTATAAATGTATCCAAATGTCAGCTACAAGGCAAGCGCATCCCACAAGAAAAGCTACTCATTTGCATGATTGATTTTCCTCATTGTAGACATTTGCAAACTTCCCTTTCCTTTGTCCAATGGAAACTTCATTTATTGTCTTTTATGCTGCTTGCGTTCTATTGTATTAATTATTAATCTTCAATATCCTAGTTTGTTTCAGGAAATTGAATAGCTGCCAAATAACCCAGTAGTAAATGCAAAACGCTACGTTAGTATTATTAGTATTTTCTTCTTTTTTGCTCTTATTATTTTTATTATACAGTAGCTGTGATGGCTTCCAAATTAAGCACTAGATGCCATAAATAAATGACTAAATAAAAATTCAGGAAGACATTTTTTTGCTTTAACTGATCCAAAATCAGCTAAACAAAAGGGATGTGTACTTTCAGTTGACTTGGAACACGGATGTCATTGACACTGCAGATGTAGGAAAAACATAACAGTGGACAGTTACAGATGAGGAACAAGAACACAGTCAAAGCTTTTTAAAGGTTTGTCAGACAGATATGAACTATCTGACTGGAAAAAAAGTTAAAATTAGCTGATTGATTTCTCCTATTTCTTGTTCACGGAATCCACACATCACCTTATCTCAGTTGTGACTCTGCTTTTAATCTTGTGACTGGATTCACAGCAGAGGTGAGCCAGTGCATTTCTCATTATCTCTTATCAGTTTGGACAGCCTGTGCCATGCTATTATTTAATCATGTTAGTCTCCATTCCCATTTCTCTCACTGTGAATATATAATCAGTTAGAGGCCAAAACAAATATTGACTTGGACAAGTTCAGTGTTGGTTTGGCTGCATCTCTTCCATTGCACCAACACTAGAAATAGGAAAAGTTAATAAGGCAGTGGAATTATTCAGACTAATGAAACAGAAGCAGTAACTGCTAGTTGGCCTTCACAGAGACAGGAAGTCCAATGTGGATTATTTTCTCATTAACCATGGTGGAGTTTAAAATGGTTATAAACAGATCTTGATTTATGTGAGGTGTAATTCAATTCATATTAATGAAGTTACACTG
>JAPTYQ010000018.1:38247690-38257753 GCA_029814465.1 Ostorhinchus cyanosoma
AGATATAATCACCTAAAGAGTAACTTTTCAGTGACATATAAGAACTTAGTTTTAGACAATAGATCTGGAAAATCTTAGGAATCTCAGGAAATCTTACCAAGATAATTTTCGCTTGTTGCATTGGCAGATTATTATTATTTTTTTTTTTGCTTAATTGAAGACTTTTTTTGCTTAATTCAAGCAAAAAAAATCTGCCAATAGAACAAGTGAAAATGACCTTGGTAAGATTTCTTGAAGTAATTTGTATTGTCTAAAAATAAGTTCTTATATGTCACTAAAAAGTTACTCGTAAAATGATTATGTCTTATTTTAAGCTCGATGACATGTTTTGACTAGAAATAAGAAAAATACACTTGGTAAGATTTAGATTTCTGCAGTTCATTGCATTAGACAGAATACTAAATCCTGCATGAATCTTGAGTGTTTACTTCTCTCCTTCCTCCAGAAGTTGTAATTTTTTGATTTGTGGATGGGATTTAACAGGGTGTGTTGAGACCCATCATTTTCATACAGTACATTGAACAAATGGTAGGTTTTAGGTTTTAAAATGGGCAGCTGTGGCTATACACACACACTGGCTGTTGATGACGTGAACGGAGTTGATGAATGAATGAATGAATGAATAACCCCTTTGAAAAGCAATAGGGAGAGTTCTCAAAGCAGCTCATTACATAAACTTCATCCATGCTCTGGCACCGCTCAGGATTATGAAGTTTAGTAAATGCTGGCTGTTTTAGGTTTGAGGAGTCCCTGCCAAGGCTGCGGGTCACTGTAGGCCACCCACAATAGCAGCTTTATTTGCCTTGAGCAGCATTTTGGCTTCAGGGCATAAAACCTCACAGTGTTACATGATGGGGCGATTCTCTGTCATTTGTGAGAACTGGATACTTATTTAGAATCAGGGCTGATCACCAAGTACTCCACTGCTGCACACTCCACTCATGTTGTGGTCGGCTTTAAGATGAAGTCATTTCTTTCCTGCTCAGTATTATAATGTCTTTGTAAAAGTGCAAGATGATTGGTGACACTTGTTTTGGCTGATCTGGTTCTAGAACGTAACAGAATTTAGCAAAAAAATCGCATTAATCTTCGAAGTGACAGAGAAGAGTATTCAACATTTCAGCTGTTTCACTTTATTAATAATACAGTAATAACCCTCCAAAAATCTATCACTGTCTTTCTTTCATGTTCACATTATGGCAGTCTATAGTTTATTGAAATTATATTCATCACTCAAAACTTCAGTGGAGTTGAACCCTATCACATAAACTGTCCTTGTGCTTGAATCAAATGTGTTTCCAGATACTTCAAACAGAGCCCAGTAAAAGCTAAAACTTGACATTTGTCATTTTTTATGTTGTGTTTCGCTGTTTGTCTTTAACATGACCTTTTCTCAGACATACATCGGTCCTGTGCTCATCTCTGTCAACCCTTTTAAGCAGATGCCGTACTTTGGGGAAAAGGAAATTGAGATGTATCAGGGCGCAGTAAGTACCATGTTGTTTTTCTCATATGGAAAAAATGATTCTCCGTATATGACTTTGATCGCAAGTGTCTTCTGTTGTCTAAAAGAATTAATCCGTAAGAGTTGAATTCATAACATAAGAGCACTGATATGTTGTTATTTCAAACAGAAAACCCGAGGGACAAAATCTATGAAATGAACTGGGTTAGATGCGGTGCTAACTTTCCAGTCGACTGGCGCAGATGTTGTTGTCAGAAACTTGACTCAGGCATTGAGAAGCTTTGGCTGTACCTTCATAGAACAGCCTGTTTGAGTCTGCCTCCTCTCTTGGCTGGTCTCCTTAAGCTGGAACACAGATGAAGACTTTAACTATCCTTATGGACTGTAATACTCAGTGTTCCTCATAACAAAATGTACAAGGTTTGCAGATACACAAGTGCACAGGGTTCATATTTGTATGATCATGTGTGTTTGTTCAGGAAAGAACATTTGGATTTGTCTGGAATTTTCAGTAAAAAATAAAATCAACATATTGCTGCCAAAGAGCCATATTAGAATAAATCCAGATATTATTAGATATAGTCAGTTTGTCTTATGTTAACTATAAAAATCTACCAAATGTATGCAAGTTTTAAAAGCAACAAAAAAAGCAACCAGTAGGAACCAGTGTCACCAGTAAAATCTGCCTCAGTATTAGCGACAATATCTTCTCAACAAAAGGTTAAATATGTGTTCTTAAAAATGTACCTCTTTGTATTTTTTCTACACAATACGAGTTATTGTGCAAACATAATGTACTACCTCAGTGTGCTAGTGATGTTGCACAATCTTATATTACATAAACCAGTCTTGTAGCATCTTTGTCATTTTAATTTTACCAACAGTTTTTTTTGTTTGTTTACTGTTTGTAAAGTCGTCGTGAAGCTTGAATAAATAGAAGTTAAGAAAAATTAACCTCTTTAATGAAAAACATGCTTGACAAGATTTTAAAATTTTTGATATATTCTTTTCATGAGCTTCTATATATCATAAACCACACACTGTTGCCCATAAAGTTGGAATAAAATATTTTTTCGTCTCTTTTTATGAAATGATTGTGACAGTGTGGTTTATAGTTGATAGAAGTGTAACCGGAGCTCGGTATGTAAAACCACTGAACCTGCTTAAAGGTGATCACTGATGTGTATAAATAGGAATAGAAAGAGGAATGTGTCTGAAAATAAAATTATTCCAGCTTTATGCGCAACAATGTACATTCACTGCTTAGTCAGATGTAAGGAAAAGTATTTGTCTTTGTTCTTTCAGGCACAGTATGAGAACCCTCCTCACATCTACGCTCTGGCTGATAACATGTACCGAAACATGATGATTGACCGTGAGAATCAATGTGTCATCATCAGGTAAGATCTGAAACTATGATCACTATGGTCATCTGCCTTCAAATACATGATGGAGAGATGACATGTGACAGCTAAAGTACAGAACAGCATGAAAACCAGGCAGCAAATCACTGTTTCCTGCATTTAGTTGGATTTTTCCTATGAGAAGACTGTGTAAAGAGCATTTCTGTTTATATTGTTGGATCTTTCGAGGTTCAGGATAGGAGAGAAAGTGTGACAAAGGATGTGCAATGTGATCTGTGCAGTGTTATAACAAAACTGAACTGTTGCTGGGCCCTGACAGGTCATGATAATGAAGGGAGGGGAACCAGAGAACAGACCCAACAGGTTTAACTGCATCATTTTGGTACAGCTGACTGACAGTGACGTGATTCTTTGGTATTTGTATTTTTTTTTTTATTATTCTTAAGCTTCAGTGCATAACGTACCACTATTTAAATGTGAAAACAATGCACAGTGAACAGCTGGATGTCACCTCAGGATGTTATGAGGAAACAAAGCAGCTGTCAAACATCCTGCTTTAGGAACCAAAACAGTAACAGTAACACCTGCATAATCCTCTAGCCTCTCTCTGGATTTAGGGGATTTTTTTCTGCAGTCTGTGTGAACTACAATTGTTTTTTTTTTTTTTTTTGAGGGGGAAATGCTGTATCAGAGATAAAAGTGTGCTGTCATGGTTAGTGCTTTATGCTGCGGTCCAGTCACCTGAGCAGGGTGGTTACCGGAGTGCTTACCTCATGATGAATGAACCCCGCTTCAGC
Organism: Ostorhinchus cyanosoma; assembly: GCA_029814465.1. Taxonomy (NCBI): domain Eukaryota; kingdom Metazoa; phylum Chordata; class Actinopteri; order Kurtiformes; family Apogonidae; genus Ostorhinchus; species Ostorhinchus cyanosoma. The sequence goes on from JAPTYQ010000018.1 coordinate 38,251,317, forward strand.
ACTTTTGCCCGTTGTTTGGGCGGTGAGTAGCGGGTAGGTCAGTTTCCCACATAAAGGCGCTGAGGTGGATTTGTGATTGACTAAATCAGCAAACAAAAGCATGGAAGTGGTTTTTATGATGAACCAGGTCTCTGGAAACAAAGGCTGCAGTGAATCGCTGGCCAGGCAGTGTGGTCAGCATCCACCTGCGTTAGCCGTTTTCCCCGTTTACTGAGGAAATGTGGAAGTTATTCAGCTTATAGAGGCAGTAGGACTTTCCCTTTTATCTTACAGTTTCTGTATTTGAAGCAGAAGAACTAGAACTGTTTTTGAGATGATCTCTAAATGATTTCTTTAGACCTTTATTTAACCCAGGAGTGTCCAGTCCTGGTCCTCGAGGGCCGGTATCCTGCATGTTTTAGATGTTTCCCTCTTCCAGCACACATGATGGTCGTTGTCAGGTTTCTGCAGAGCTTAATTATAGGCTTATTATTTTAATCAGGTGTGTTGGAAGAGGGATACGTCAATAACATGCAGGATACCGGCCCTCGAGGACCCCTGATTTAACCAGATAAAATCCCATTGAGATTGAGATCGAATATTTTTAAACATTTCAGATCAGTAGATGCTTTTGATCAGGAAAAACTGAGCGTCTCTAGAAATCTGAATCCGATCTTAACCAGACTATGAATGAATGAATGAATAGAACTACATAAATAAAACCGGGTTTAATCTTAAAACAGTGTCATCTGACGTCCAGCGGCTCCACTCCGACTCCTGGTGCTGATGGTACAGTATATGTAGAGCTAGGATTTTCAGTTCCATGAAAATGTCTTAAATTTCACTCTTTCAACTGATATTTCACCTGCACAACAGCTCATTAAATGTTAAGCGGGTTTAACCAGTGTTCTTTCATAATGAGCGCCCATGAGCTCATTTCCAGACGTGTGTGCGTTTCTTTTCAGAGATGCCAACAGAGAAGGCTGTGGTTATAAATAGACCTATTTTAAAGGACAAGGTACATTGACTAATTGCCAAGATCCTGTTACTGTTAAAAAATACAGATCTGTCCAGAGGGTGTTAGTCATTGCTGTATATTCATGAATACTCATATAGAATGGGCAAAGAAAGCCTTTATATTTTCTGCTTCCTCTGCCTGAAACAACCTACAGAAGGAAATAAAACTGAGGGAACTGCTCTCTTAAATACAGTCAAAGTCATTTTAAATAAATGGGAAAAGGATAAATCTGGATATAGTTGTTTTTTTTAATTAATTCTATCTGGTTCTACTTTGAGATGCTTTTAAAGAACATTATTGTTCTACTTTTAGTACCTTTTAAACTATTGATGGTGTTTTATATGCATGTTCTTAGTTTGGTGTTTATGTATGGTTTTGGAAGTGACTTTTACTGTGTTATATGTATATTTTTACCGTGGATGTATGGCTGTGATTTCTATTTTGTTTTACTTCTGCTGCTGCTGTCTTGGCCAGGACAGTCTTGAAAAACAGACCTTTAATCTCAATGAGCTTTTTTCCTGGTTAAATAAAGGTTATAATAATAATAAAAAAAAAAAAAACCTGCTACTTTGATTGTGTGAATTTTATTGTACATGGTTGAGTAGATGCCAAAATCTAAGCAGTTTAGTTCCGGTACATCTTATCTTAACTCATGTTGTACTGGTTTTAGAATAAAAAGATTACATCACCCCATTGTCATCATCTCCTTCCAACTTCAGCATGAATTATTTTGGCCTAAATTGACGATAGATTTTTCTCTGCAGCTTAGACATAAATTGTACAGATGTTCAAATGTCTGGCACAGTCTAGGAAGCAGTTCATTAACAGACATATCGGCAAACACAGTTCCCTGTGTGTGTGAAACATTAATAAAAAGGATCTGAGGGCAGCATATAAATGAACATGTTTATTATTATTATTGCTCTGTCATCGGTCTTCATGTCAAAGTCCTTCTTTGGTCACACTTCACAGAATGTTAATGATTAGCAGCCCACATAAGAGACCTTCATACACATTATAAATAAATATCCCCAGTGGATTACAGATTACATCACTGTCTGTGTATGTTTGTTTCCATCTGAATTATTTTTAGATTCTTTGATCAGATTTCATATTTTATTTCTTTCTTTCAAAGTTTTTTTTTTTTTATTCCCAATAACAGAAGCACAATAAAGGTTGATTCATTTGACAGCTGGTAGTTTATAATTTGACATTTTATCATTCAAATCATAAATATTTCCAAATCAGTGCTTTTTTTTGTTTGCTGCTATTGCGTATGGGCCCGAAGCAGTTGATTTTTCTACACGTAATGAAAAAAAACAAACAAAAAAAACAACAAAGTTAACATGAACATTCTGCACATGCAAAGAGCTTTGTCTAAATACAGCATGCATTACTTCTACAATATCTCACTTAACCCTCAAAGACTTAAACATCTACTAATCTGAAATGTTTCATAACTTTTGAAGAACTAATCCTATCAATGCATTGAAATATTTCGGGGAAAAGGGAAGTTTCTCAGTCAAATATGAGCCATTTGGAAGTTCAGCGGCTCCGTAGTGAACATGGAAACACCAACATCTTCTGCAGCATTAATTCACTAATACAGTAAAACCCACGTAGTTTGACAGATGACAATGGTTACTTGTTTTTACATTCATGTACAAACATACTGTATTTGTTGAAAAAGTCCCTTTTGCTTCAGTTTTCTCTGTTTTCATATAATAACCTTCATCTTTACTTAACTTTGGTGCTGAGTTATATCATTCTCTCAGTACCTGGTTAACGTTTCTCCCTCTCCTCCAGTTGTTTTGTTGTCTTTAATCCCCTGATTTGTTATTTTATTTTTTCAGAGTAAATGTAAGTTTGTCTTTTGAATTGTTTGTTTTGAGTTTTTCTTTATTAAAGTTTATGTTCCCGTCTATTATTGAAAAGAGGTGATGACACGCACATCCAGTTGTTAAAAGGTGTGCAGGATACTGAGAAACAGTAAATAAAAAGTGAGATAAGATCCGCACAAACCTGTGAGCCCCTGAGAAGATATTTATTCACCACACACACCCGTTTATCATCATCAAATCTCACTTTCATATCCATATATATTCTGAACGCACTTATATGTGTCCTTTTTGGCTATTGTCTTGTTGTTGATCATTTTATTAACCTCTTGGGGTTTTTTTTGTTTCATTTGCACAATTTGTTGTATTTATACTTTTTACTCTTTTTTACTGTTGTGCAAATAAATAAATACTCTGAGCTTTTATGAATATTTACATGGTCACCAAATTACATATAGGAAAATTCCAGATTTTTACAGAAAAATTCAAAATGCAGAGGATCATTTTATATGTTAAATTTAGAGAAAATTCATTTGGAAGACACCACAAATAAAGTTTCAGGTCTTTAGGGGTTAAAACATGTCTGTGCAAATTTGTGAAAGTTAAGGCTGAACTTTCCCTGCAATGCATTGTTTAACTTATGTCCTTTTTTGGTGAATAAATCTCCCTCTGCATAAGTTAACAATGCCGTCAGCATCTGAGTGCCACAACAATGAGACTCGCCCATTCTGGGGCTCAAAATGGGAGCGAAACTGGCGCTGGAGTTTGTGCTGAAAATAGTCCATTCAGAGAACAACTTTAAGGAGAGATCACTCTGCTCTAAAAGGGGCTCTGAATGTTCCTCTGCTATGGAAAGGACATGTCTTTGGATGTAAATTAAGGAGTACATGTGCAGGAAGATATGTGGGAGTAGATCCCAGACAATACTGAGGACCTGAGGGAGATGTAGAGGTATATAGGGGAAGGGTTAAAACAGTATAGAGACTTCTGTGTAATAGAGTGGCTCCCATGACTTCCTCTGGCAGCCTCTAACAGTCTGCAGCTGTGTTTCTCACAGAGGCATTACCAACCTGACTACTTTAAGGCACAGAAGAAAAAACAGACTCCACTGTTATCCACTGCCAAACCACATATGTCAAAATAAGTATGACCCTGGCAAAGTGAAAGGCGAAGAGGAAAATAGACAAGTGTGAGGCGAAGCAGGAGAGATGAGGGAAAATATCTGTAAATGTGACAAAACAGAATTAATGTCCTTGTTAGTGTTGCATTCGTCTGCCCAGATGTGCTCTAGTTTATTACCCAGTTTTCCTTGAGGTGGAATTTGCTTCTATTTGCGCAAAACAATATGCATTTTTTTTCAATAAATGAAGTGTACGTGTTAAAACCTGTGAGGCCGACTATCCTCGTAGGCTCCAGAATTATCACGAATGGGTTTTTATTGTCTCTTTCAGTGGAGAAAGCGGAGCTGGGAAGACGGTGGCAGCCAAATATATCATGGGCTACATCTCCAGAGTGTCGGGAGGCGGACCCAAAGTGCAGGTGAGCGAAGCTGCTTTGTCACCTGGAGAACACAATGTATAGAGGACTGAAATGTCTCAGATGCTGGAGATAAAGCATTGTCTTCATTCTATAATAATTCTATAAACACCGACATGTCCCCATACCTACATGACAGAATAGACTGAAAACCACTGATTGATATCCTAAAACAACATCTGAGCTTTACTGATGGTGGACAGTGATAAACAGCCTCGCAGGTGTTTGGAGAACTGGCCCCAAATGGTGGATGGGGGTAGTGTTTGAGGCAGTGGGAGGTCCACAGGTGTAGCAGTTCACTGTGGATCAATGACTTATACACAGAGCTGTCACTGGAGTTTGCATCCTGAGGGAAAATTGACATTCTATCCTCAGTTTTTTGTCAAAGTTTGGTTAGGTTTTGGAAAAGATGGTGGTTTAAGTTATAATAGACCTTTTGCAACAATACAATGAAAGCCTTTCTGCCAAAATACCTAGAAGAAAAAAAACCAAAAAACTTCAGTTTGCTCAAGCAAACCAAAGTGAGTGTGACATCCAGGCTGTGACAAGGTCTGGTTTGACCACAGAAGGTGTTAGGCTTAGGAAAAGAATGTGATTCGGGTTAAAATAAACAATATTACATAACAGCAAGCTAATTCTCATTAAAAAGTTAAATATTACATAACAACGGTCTTCATTCTCATTAAAAAGTAAACAAGTGGTGCCAGGCACAACAAGTCCCGCCCATTGCAGACGTTTTATCTGATTTGCTGTATCTCTTATCATTGCGAAAACACATTTTTGGTGACCTTGACCTTTGACCTACATTCACCAAAATGTAATGGGATCTATTCTGTACGAGCTCACACCTGTCCTGAAAATTTTATGGAAACACAGTTTTTGCGTAAAGTTGCTGAAAATAAAACAAACTGAACCAAAAACAATACCCTCACCTTTCCTTCGGGGGGGCGGGGTAAATATTGCAAAACAACAGTCTTCATTCTCATTAAGAAGTTAAATATTGCATAACAATGGTTTTCATTGTCATTCAAAAGTTTGGCCTTATTGAATGGTGACACTCGACTGAAAAACAATACTACTGTTGTAAAACCACTTAATCAACCAGTGTTGTTTTTACGGTGAGATCAGATCATAATTATTATTTCAATGAAAATAAGTGAAATATTACATTTTCATCAACAAACGTTCCTCATGTTTATAAAAATCTTAGTTTGATCATTTTTGAGCCTGAAATGGAAGCATCACATCTAAATATGTATATAGTCTGCATAATTTTTATTACTAAATTTATTATTAGGGACTGAGCCCATGGGCAGAGGCCCTATTGTATTTTGTTTGTCACGATTTTTTTACTTTGTCCGCCACTTTAAACTGGAATTTGACCCCCTAAACATGCTCAAAAACTCACCAAATTTGGTACGCATATCACATCTGGTGAAAAAGTTGATAAAATGTAAAAATTAACCCTTCACATGCCAAAATTCTTCTCTAGCACCCCCTAGAGAAAAACAAAATACACAAAAATGGCCCTAGCGACATGTAGGAATGTCGCAGAAACATGAAACAAACGCCAAAATGTGCATGTCATCGAGCCTGACAAATCAAACGCTGTTGCCCCGGGTCTATCTCCAACAGGAAGCTCGCAATCTGCCTTTCAAACTAAAACACTTAAAAACAAACTTCCAGTAGGAACGTTGCAGACACACGAAACCAATGCCAAAAGTTTTGCTGCATCTAGACCGAAAAATCATACACTGATACCCATGACCTATCTCCAACAGGAAGTTTGCGAAGTGTAGGGACTTCTAAGTAGCACCAAAAGATAGTGTGACGGCTAATCAAAAAAAGTTATTTGTACATTTTTTTATAACTCTTAGTTTTGTTTTGTTTTTTTTTGTTTTTTGTTTATGAGCCCTCAAAGTTGCGAAGTGCAAAATTGAAAAATCAGTTTGGACTTTTTTCCCACATTTAACATATTATGATGAGCACAAGACTCCCCAGAAGTCGCCTGTCCAAAAATTTTTGAGATAGGATGTACGGTTTTGGATAGAGAGCAATTTACAATT
>JAPTYQ010000018.1:38257853-38280384 GCA_029814465.1 Ostorhinchus cyanosoma
TTTCCTTAAAAATCTGAATAACATGAACAACTTGAAATGTCTTAAGAAAAACAAGTGCAATTTGAACAATATTTTGCTTCGATTACAACTTACATTACCATTACAAATACACAAAACATTTAGTAACAGGCAGAATATTCACTTCTCTTATGACATTTCAGGTTATTCATATTTGTTCAGGTTTTTCTCATTGTTAAAATAAAGATTTTCATGGAATTTGACTTTTTTACACAGATAAAATCTGCAGTTTTCATTATTTATAGGTCATTATGATCTTATTTTACTAATTTGACCCAATTGAGATCTAATTGTTCAGTATGTGGAACCTGAATTAAAATTTTTACATCATTGATTGTTAATATCTTCAGTGTAATTCATCCTAGGGGCCAGATTGTAGTTTTTTTGCTCCTTTGGGTTCATGATGGATTAATGGGCGGTGCAGTGGTCTAACAAATAGAAGGTTTCCAGTCCGACCGGAGCGTCTCTGGGTTGAACTTACCTTTTCTCTCTGCGTCATATGGGTTTCTTCCTGGTCCTACATACATGTTAATTCCCCTTTTGGTAGTCGCTTTTCCATTGACCCTCAAATATCGCAAATATAACTTGCGCATAAAAATTCACCTAATAGAATGACAAGTTCGACAAAACTCTCATTTTTCGATTAAAAGCTTTGGCGGTGGCAAAAAAGAGGTGGTTTTTTGGGCATTTGCGAAATTGGTATATTACACAAAACTGCATGGAAAGACCTTTTTTCGCAACTACAGGCAGGTGAATTAAAAAAACGGATGTCGACATACATTACAGTATGCTAAGAAGAAGAGTTTTAAAAGAAACATGGTGCGGTATGTGTGGGCACACCAGGAAACCGATTCATGTTTTCATTTAAATGGGATAGAAGGGAAATGTATAAAAATAATGAATATATCTGTAAAAAAACATGATATTCACGTTTGTAACCATGACTTCTCGTGTCATCTCATGATAATAAATAAACAAACCATCGTATTTGTGATTTAATGGAAAAACGGACATTACACACTTCTGTTTTTTCGACATTTAGTTAATATCGGTAACGTTTTGCGCATATATCCAATAGAAAAGCAACTAGTGTCCTTGAGAGATAGTGATGAACATGTGCAGTTGGTCCTCAGTGGAACTATGCTGTCCCCTGTGGCTCCGCCTCTTAATGCAGTTAAATCATGACATTATTTCTTACTTCTGAGTCCAATACTGGTCATTTCTCTGTATTAATTCTGTTGTAGTTCTAGGCTTCTGAGTCCATAAAACACACATTCTAGCACTTTCCATGTGGTGCTAAAGACCAGAGGAACTGGATGAAATTAGTAAAATAACATTCAAATTGTCCTGAAAATGAGAAAATAATTAAAATCAAGGTCAATATTCATTCTGCATCTACCAAACCAGATCTTTATTGACTAACCTGATATAGATTAAAGCTTTTGATGAAGTGTTTCCCATCTTAACTCTCTATGTTTGGTGTGTAAGTCCTTTATCTGTGCTTTCCAGCTCAGGAGAGGGTAAATAAAGTTATGATTTATGTCAACACAGAGCGGAGCATGAAGTGAAGGGACGCACTACCAGGATGTCCTGAGTGTAAAAACTGACTGTGGAAAATGCACTATTAGCTGTATTTTAGTTAAATAGGTAAAGCTCCTTGGGAACCCTGACCAGAGCCGCATTGAAAAAAAGAAAAGTCAGAGTAAACACACATACAGGAAATGAGTTTTATGACACTGATGTCTGACTGGTGATGCTCGGTGAAGTCTGTGGGTATTAACACGAGTACATTGGAACTGCATTTATTTATAGAGAGCTGAAAATATATGAACACAGGTCATGGGAGAAAGACTAATACAGCATTGATCCTGTTTCATTTTTACTATCATTTCTGTTTGTCAATTTAAAAGATAACTTTACTTGCTGAAAAACTTGTGGTTTCTGGCAAAAATAGTAGAGAAACATCTAGTTTTGTGTTAAACAGTTCAATGGACAGTATTTATTATTTCACATAATACACGTCTACAACACAAAAGCAACCACTGCCTTGACACATTTTACCACAGGCTTCAAGAATGAGGAGAAAAAGTACTGAAAGTGGTGAAAATCACTAGTTTGGTGTTCCAAAAACATGTTTAGCAACTGAACAGATTGTGGAGAGAATTTTTACAGGCTGATATTTCACCAGTTTTACCACAACTTTCTTGACTTATAAAATTATCATTTAAATTGAAAAACGTGTTAATGACAAAATAAGCCAAACACGATAAAAAAAAAATTAAAAAAAAAGACTTGTCCCTCCTAAACTGTCATTCAAAGCTGCAGAAAACGCTGCTAAAATGCTAAATGCTATACAAAATCCCAATAAGTGAGTTAAGCCATTTGTAAATGACAGCATCAGCTTTACTGAATGTGTAAACCATAGATTTCACATATATGTGGATGTAATGAAGGTTCCATCTGTTGAGTAAACATGAATCACAAATTGTGAGTCTGTGCAGTAGAGACACAGATGATCAGGGCTGCGTAAAAAAAACAATTTGATCAATTTTGGATACATTTTATTTTAATTTTGTGTTAAATAATAATAGAGATTAAATCAATTTTGGATCGATTTTATTACCCCACCCCCAAACAGGAGGTGAGGGTATTGTTTTTCATTTGTTTTTTTTTCTTTGTCTGTTTGTTTGTTTGTCAGCAACTTTACACAAAAACTACTGGATCAATTTCCATGAAATTTGTACTTGTCTGTTCCCAATGACTGCTTTTTTTGCGGAATTAAATTCAATGGAATATAAATAGAAGGTGCTTATAATAAAGGGAGAAATGTGAAGAAAAACCTGAAATAGAAGGAAAAACACTTACTTTTTTAAGCCCTTTTGCTGAAAATGCCTGAAAAATACCCCTCCAAATTAAAATTACAGCTGTTCTTCAACTGTTTGGAGTACAGATAAAAGAATGTGCCCTATGTAAAAGTAACACCCTGTAGTTTGTACTAAAGCAGTCACTTTTGCTGTTTATTTGACAGGTAGAAAGCTGTATATTTAGAAACACAAATACATTCAAATTTTTTCCCCACTCGCCTTAATTTTTCTTTCAAAACAAAGGTGATTAAAGCTGTATTTGGTTGGTATGGACTGAAACACACCATTTGCCAACAGACTAATGTCTTGGCACTTTGCTGTTCAAAGTTGAGAACTTCAATTGTAAAAATGTCACTTTTAGAGCATTTTTTTCTTTGGTTATATTTATGCATTTTACAGAAGGGAAATTTGGGGAATAATCCATTTTTCCAAAGTGGCTACGTTTGGAAATTTTTGGAAAAAATGTAAAAACTGTTGAATGCTTCAAATACACATATTTAGCAAAAATTTATGAAAATAAATATTTCCCATACAAAATTACCATCAATCGTAAAATAAAGTCCAAACTAGTATTATGGTCCAAAACTACCATTTAAATCTACACTAAACCCCATATGTCATATATCCTTGTGCTCAGCAGCTCATTGGCTGCTATCCTGTCACCCCAGATTATAACTGGGAAATAATTTCTTGGAACAGCAGTGGTGTGAGCTGGGCATGACCATTTACCTGTCTCTGACACTTGGTTGGTTATCCCTCCTATCAGTCACTGCTAGGATGCTTTGGATTGGCCAAGTTAGGTGTCAATCAAAAGCTAACAAGTTCATCTATCCATCTATACCGGCAAAAAAAAGTAAATTATGAACAGCATCTTCGTGGAAAATGGAAAAAATCACCAACATAGATCTCTGGTTGGACAAATATTCCGACAGTTTCTGTGCCTTTGTGGATATTACGTGTGTTTTGGACTTAAATATTTTACTGTATTACGTTCGCTGGAGTGTTACGAGGAAACCGAGCCCACATTTGATAGACGATTGATCAGATGACAGCCTTCAAACGTAAGATAAGCCAAATTTCTCATATTTCACTTTTTCTGGAAAAGAACCTTTTTCTGTTGCACTTTAGATTTCGGTTTATATATTCGGAAATATGAGCTTGTTAGCTTTCATTTGATGTGCGACAAGTGGAGGTGCGTTAATGTAGGAGCTGTGTATATAGGTGTTATTAAAACAGTGCTTTTCAATTATTTTTTGTGATGTCCCCCTTGGAAGAAGAAAAAAATCCCCCTCCCACTCCATGTATCACATAATGATACAGATTGGGTGCATAAAATTCCGGACTTTGATAAATCCGTAAACACATCAGGAGGCAGAAGGTATGTGTTGGTAGCTAGCCCTGCTATCGCTAGCTTCAATATTAGCTCTGTTGTTGTAGCGTCTGCCTTTGTACTAGCTACACTCTCTTCTATGTCAGAATGTAATTGTCTTTAAGCTGTACCATATGTTATAGTCTGCGAACTTTACATATTACTGTGTGTCGATAGAAACAGCAGCGCTAATATTGTTTTTTAATGATGACAGACAATGCACTGTAGTGGCTCATAGCACCCGTGCCTTTTCCAAGTAGCTAACCAAGTGTAGCCACCTAGCTAACATTTGGTGATGCTAATGTGCTACCGACACAAACAGAGCCTGTTCTATCAGTAATTTCCGTCTGAAACCAGCTGAAACCACGTGTGTCTGTGAAGAGGGATGGAACTGTTGTACGTGTAAAACAGGGTTAAAAAAAACAAACAAAAACGAACAAAACGAGATTGTTCAGCCCAAATTTTATACTCACCGCTTGCCGCCCGGTGTGCCGTCCAACACTTCCGCCGTCTGTCCTGGCACTCGTAGGCGGGGCGAACAGAGCGTGACGTAACATGCAGAAGGTCAATAAAGCTAATACTCCCCTCGCACATTCTGACACATTCTTGCACTCCTCACTATTTGAGAAGCACTGTATTATAAAATAAAGTCGTCTACGTGCCAAACTAATAAGAGGTTAAAAGGCTTGAACACATGTGGTAACAGTTCTAAGACCTCAACCACTTTTTCCATCCATTCTTTTCCTGCAGGTTTGTATTGAAAGTCACAATGCATGCTTTTCAAGTCTCTTTGGACATTAAAGGTATATACATATATATATAATTTGTAGCGCTAGGAGAATGTACTATGATAAACGTTATTTCTGCAAATTATTTTCAGTCTCCAAGTTTTTTTTTTCTCCTTGTGATCACAGCGAGGGCTACTCCAAAAGAATCCTGTGAAGAGTTTGAAAAAGTACATTAAAAGAAATACGATAACATGCGCTTAATTAAATTCACCATTGTTTGGCTTGAAAGCATTTGAGGCGTTGTGACAGGGAAAAAAAAAAAGAAAAAAAACCCAATGGATAGAAAACGTGTTATTGCAAATAGCAAAGTGAGTGACAGACAGATTGGAGTATCATCCATTTAGTAATTGAATGAGATGTGCGCATAAATTAAATGTAGCTAACAAACACTAATCTGAATGTTTAGAAATTTTTAGACATCTTTTAGAAATAACATATCGTACATTCTATTGTGATTCAAATGCATTTAAATTCTCACACAAAAGGGGGAGATAATATTATTCTACCACTATCTGTTATCACTGGCGCACAGCCCGCATCTTTGAATATAGATACAATAAAAAGTGAATAATTGGCCTATTTTCTTTCTTTTTATTTTTTTATCAGCTGATTGGTTCTGGTGGATTTCTCATTGTGTGTAGGCGCTACATGTTTTAAAGAAAAGGGGAATTTAATTATGTATCGAACAATATACTGCACCTCTAACTGCAGGATTTCTGTCATAACAATGGATTACAGTAAAGGCAGTAAGATGAAAAAAAGGCTTTTTTTCTTCCCAGGAAATCAAAGAAACGAATATACTGACAAACAGGGTTTGGATGAGGAACTCTGTGGGAACTGTGGACAGCTGCATAAATATTACTACTGCCTAAAGATTACTACTGCCTAAAGATTACTACTGCCTAAATATTACTACTACATAAATATTACTACTACATAAATATTTCTATTGCCTAAATATTTCTGGTCTGGGTCTGGGATACAAAACAATAATAATAATGACAATATAGTTTTATATTGTGATAAACATCATTGCAGTGGGTTGATCAAATTGCTTTAAATTATTATCTTTGCTTCCAAAATATTTTTTACGTAAGTTTTTAGTTTTTACGTAATTTCACTCGACATTGATCTTTTATTTAATTTTTTTTTATCCATGATGATGATTTTAAATGTTCTACCTCTAAATTTGTAAAATATTTTTCATGCTCTGACTGTAAATAACAATTTCCTACCACAATTAACCATCTCACTTAAAAAGAAAAATCTCGCACGACCGACAACCAAAACCATCTACTGATCTAAAATGTTTAATAACTTCTGATCCATTAATCCTATCAATACAGTTTGTCTTCTGTTCATGGTCATCAGATATGACCCATTTGGACGTTCAGAGGCTCTGTATTGAACATGGAAACACCGTTATCTTCTACAACATTGATTCACCAGTAAAACCCATGGAGTCAGATCAATGACAGTGGATGAAGACACTTGGTTTATGTTTATAACATTTTAGGTGGGTCTTTTTATTTATTTTTTTTAACTGATAATGTAAAACTTGAGAGATAATGTAATATATATATACTGGTATGTTCATTTTCAGTCCAGAGTTCTACATTGTACCTCTTAAGCCACGCCCCCTTTAACCCAGTATTCATTCTGTTGTTTCAAATCCAATGTATATTAACATTTCTCAGATTCTCAAAACACAAAATGCAGAACTCTATATTACATTATCTGTCAAGTTTTACATGATCAGTTTTGAAAAAAAAAAAAGTGTAATAAGGTATAACATTGTCAGTAAAAATATTATTACAATATCAGTCAAGATATTTTATTACATTATTGGTGAAGTTATTACATTATTTTTTTTTTTAGGGACCGAGCCCATGGCCAGAGGCCTGAGGGAGGGATTTCGTTTTGTCTCGTATTTCGTTTGTCACAATTTTTTTCCTTTGTCCGCCACTTTAAACTGGAATTTGACCCCCTAAACATACTCAAAACCTCACCAAATTTGGCACGCATATCACATTTGGTGAAAAATTTGATAAAATGTAAAAATTAACCCCTTACATGCCAAAATTGCTCTCTAACACCCCCTAGAAAAAAACAAAATACACAAAAATGGCCCTAGCGGCATATAGGAATGTCATAGCAACATGAAACAAACGCCAAAAACGTGCGTGTCATCGAGCCTGACAAATCAAACGCTGTTGCCCCGAGTCTATCTCCAACAGGAAGCTCGCAATCTGCCTTTCAAACTAAAATGCTTGAATGTACGAATAAATGATTAAAACATATTATCTCTAACACACACACACACAAAGTAGGATTTTCAAAATAAAAGCCTTAGTAAAAATTCCGAAACATATACAACTGCTAAAAAATACCATACAACGGGACGAAGGAGGCGTGATGGGCAACAGGTGGTGGCATGGGAGGCTGAACACGGGTAGAGTGTGAGGTCCCGCCCAATGCTGTTTGCAGCTTTAATTTGTTTGTTTGTTTGTTTAATTTTTTTTTTTAGACTATCTTTATGCAGGCACATTTTTTTGTATTCTGTTGCTGCCTTGACTATTGAATTTCCTCATTGTGGGATCAATACAGTCTAATGTCATCAAAAATGGATGTAATTCCTAAATGGTTAAGGTCATAGATGTATTTAATTAAAGCTGAGAGTCTACACTTCAGTCACATCTGGAGTGTTTTATTACACATCTACTGTGGTGGTGTCCAGAGGTGAACTGACAAAATGTGTGTGACCGTCCAAAGGTATGGGGACATGACTGGAAAAGATGAAGTCTATACAATGGAAACTGGAGAGGAAATGAGGAGTTTTCCTATCAAATTGAATATATTTTAGATCTTGTATATCTTACTGTTCCTAATTTGTACTGTCAGCTCAGACATGAAGTCAAACAAGCTGTTAGTGCTTTATTCTTATTCTCTTTCCTCTCCTCAGAGCTGTTCCTCCTCCCACCATCCTCATCCTCATAGCCCATTATCAGCCCTTTATTCCCCCCAGGCCCCTTCAGCCATCTGGCAGCCCCCCAACCCAGCAGATGTCCTATGTCTAAGCTTGATAAAGATCTAAGTTTGATGAGGAAATGCCTCCACCATGATGGCATTTGGATTTAGGTTTTTCTGTTAAATCCACTCAGAGCTTCCTCCGCTGACATCAGAAATCATCCTCCAGCTTTATATTTAAGTCAACAGCGGAGTGGGTGATCTGACTGTTTTGACTGAATCCATTGTTTTATGTGTCATTATTATGGTTACTGATTATATGTGTGCTACTAAAATAAGTTGTAAAGGTAACACAATTAAGCACTTTATACAGTGACACTGAACAAACAAATGAATGCACACACTTTTCCAGCTTCTGTTCAGTGTCACCTCCCATTACCATGGTTCCCATTGATTCTGCACACACTCTGTGGTATGCACAGAAAAACACATGCATTCTCACGCAACGTGTTTACACTGTGTGTTCACGCATTTGTGAGAATAGTTTTAAAGACATAATAAATCCCTGCTGGTAAGACCGGTATTCATGACTGAGAACCTTAGCATCATACCAGTGACAATTCATAGCCCTTACTGTTTATGTGCTATAAATATTAAAACTGTGAGTTAAAGATAATGGTGTAAGAATATGTGATGTGAATTATCTATAAGAAGCCATTTATTATAGAGAAATGAACTATATATAAATAAGCATAAATAACTCGACCTGCAGAGTTTGTTTTTCCTTCACATTTAGGAATGTGACTAATTCCAAGAAATGACTTCCACTCCACTTCTCTATACAATAATGTCTGCTGCCCAGATTTAAAACTCATGTGTTTCTGACATGCAGATGGCTCACAGGACAGATAATGTCCTCCAGACGCTGTGTGTGTCTGTGTGTGTTTGTGTGTGTCTGTGTGAGTGAGTGAGTGGAAAGTTCCAGTGATGTACACACCAAACAGTGAGGGTGTGAAGTGTGTAGTGTCTCTCCATGCTGAATGTTGTGTGTGTGTGTGTGTGTGTGTGTGTGTGCGTGTGCGTGTGTGTGTGTGACGTAGCTAACAGCTCATTGTGTCTCCTCACAGCACGTCAAAGACATCATCCTGCAGTCCAATCCGCTGCTGGAGGCCTTCGGCAACGCCAAGACTCTGAGGAACAACAACTCCAGCAGATTTGTAAGGCTGTCATTTCTACATTGGCCTTTACCCTGTTGGAATTGTAAAATAAGGGAGGATAATTTTAAGCTACTGGCAGCTGATGTTTCCTGTGGCTTGGTTCAACAATGGTTTATATTAAAAGTCATGCAAGTTGGACAAAAATGCGGTAAAAAGCAATGGCGTGGCAGTTTTGCAGGTCTTCCCTTTAGAATCCATATTTTCTTCTGTGTTCCAAAACCGATTTGTACTTCAGTCTTGGATGACTTATATTTTAGTGCAGACAAAATTAGAATAACCATCTCAACATGCAGCTGCTTAAATCAGAGGAGAAATCAAACAGGACGAAGGCCTACTGGTTACTGTGGAATAATTTAAGGAGTCAACTTTTGTGTGACCCACCTTTGGATCTCATTTAAGAACGAGAAAACAATGATTTACAGTAATGGCTTCCTTCTTTTTTCTGGTTTATTGCATGAGGCTGCAAACCTCATGTGTGTCCTGGTTAACCAGAGCTGTGCTTTAAGGACACACTGCACAAAAAAGCATACATGCAGAACCACTGAGGCACATCCTTTACTGCTTATGGAGGAACACGGTCAGCAACGACGCAAAATCCAACAACTGCACATTTTAGAAAATGTTTTCCCTCAGAGCTTTTTCAGCTGATGCAGTTGGTTAAGGGTTGTGCTCACATTAGCGCGCAGTCTGAAGTATTTTCTGATATTTTGGGGTACAATTTGGGGGAAAATAAATGACTTTTGGCACTACCGACCTGAGAATGCTACATTTGACGTAGTATCTTTGGATAAATTGTGCTTCTGTTCAGTTTTGGGCATCAGTTCTTAGCTTTACTTGGGCAGGAATAGATATTACATTACATCTTTGTCTGGAGGAGAAACCGTGACAAAAACCAGGGTCAGATTTTTATATAAATGTACACACACACCACTAGCAACCCTAGAACAGCCAGGTGCCAGTATTTCACATCTTATAGGTCTGGTTTTAAGCTTTATTGCGTCCACTAAAATACTGAAAAAAAACATGCTTTGATCCATCAGGGGAAATACTTTGAGATCCAGTTCAGCTCCGGTGGCGAACCAGACGGAGGGAAAATCTCCAACTTCCTTCTGGAGAAGTCACGTGTCGTCATGCGAAATCCTGGGGAGAGGAGTTTCCATATATTCTACCAGGTATGACCTTACCGGTGATTTACTTTCTCGAAGCTAAAGAGTAAAGCGGACATATTTAGCTGGTGAAGAGGATCTGTGAGGGAATTTCAGGACACGTTGGATTAGAAGTGCCGTTTGGCTGCAGGAAGAGGGTCAATCTGTTTTCATAGTACATGGCTCGAGGTCCCTGGAAGAGATTGAACTTTTTGGTTTTGCCATAACACAGTTTCTTTTGCATGCAAAGTGGAGCAAAGAGAAAACATACACCCACTTATATTTACTGATCATGAAACAGATTGCATACACTGAGCATAAAAGCATTAAAAGTTGATGTTTTATTTTGTAGATGATAGAAGGAGCCAGTGGAGAGCAAAAGAGCAGCCTGGGAATCACAAGCCTGGATTATTACAGTTACCTCAATCAGTCCGGCTCCTACAAAGTGGACGACATCGACGACAAGAGTGACTTTAAAGAGACAATGGTATAATCAGATGCTTCTCTCTCCACTGAGACTTTACCTCAGATGTGTCCTCCTTCACCCTTTGTGTTCGTCTATAAATCTCCTTCTAGTGTTGTGCCCAACATGACGCTCAGAGCCGCCTCTTTACATTCCTCTCTCTCCCCTCCAGTCCTTCTTTAGTTTGCTTTTCCAATGATATCCTCCTGTTTTTGTTTACAAGTGAAACCACAGCAGGAGTAATTAGAGGACATGAACAAGGTACCACAGGAATAAGTAAGTCCATGCTGCGGCCCCGATTTAGCACCACTGTTTTCTTTCTTTCACAGCACGCTATGGATGTGATTGGTATCGAGGCCGCGGACCGCGCCATGGTGCTTCAGATCGTAGCCGGAATCCTGCACCTGGGAAACATCAGTTTTAGGGAAGCCGGCAACTACGCAGCTGTGGAGAGTGAGGAATGTAAGTAGATTTACTCACTATGATGACACTGGAGTTATCCTCAGCTTAGCGTGGTCGACTATCGTAACTCCTTTAACCTCCTGAGACCCAGCGATGCGTTTTTGTCCTCTGTAGTGGGCAGGAGTTTCACAGCTTTATTGAAAAAACAAAACAAAAACACTGTCCACTGGTATTTTACTTGGTATTTTAATTGTATTTTAATTGTGTTTTGCACTGTAAAACACATTGTGACTCTGTGAAAAGTGCTCTATAAATAAAATTGACTTACTCGCTGCAAAGGACATTCAATAAAACAAGTTTGAAAATGGGTCTGAATGAACTGTTTCCATTCATGACAATTATTTATTGCAAAAAAGCCAAAACTTTTACTTTCCTGCGTCTCAGGAGGTTTAGATGGTATCAATGCCTAAAGCTGATGATATGAAACTCTGTGAAAGCTCAGTTTGTCTTGAAATACTGTTAATTTTCTCACTTAATAGACTTTTTCGGTTATATAAATCCTAACTTAATTAAAACTTCATTTGGAGCTGGAAGGAGCGCTACCACATGTCATTGATCCCACTGTGGTCAGAATGTGCAACACAACAGGGGAACTCTGTTAGAGTTTGGCTTCTGCTCTTATGTAAATATGGATATAGACTGTTGAGTTTCATTACTCACTACTATTATTATTTCTTTTTATAATATTTGTCTTTTGCCCTATTTGCATGCACATTTTTTCTTATGCTTTAACCTGTTGCTGCCTTAACCAGTGAATTTTTCCATTGTGGGGTCAATAATTGTCAAATCATCATCATCATTACATATGTGTGAAATGGAAACAAAAGCTTTTATTATTATATGAAATTATATTTAATTCCTCCTCAAACTGTGATGTTATTTTACCAGATTAATGTTCAGTTGAGTCCCATCACAGGATAAAAAATTCTATTATTTAAAACATTTCTATATTTGTAGCAGTACTGAACTGAAAAGGCACGGGGGATGAGATAAAGTGTCTAAATGTATCACTGCAGAAGCTCAACCTTATATACTCTTCTTTATGTGTATAAGGGAACAAGGAGAAGCAGCTACACTTAACTTTTGTTGTAAAAATACAAAGATGTGAAGTTTGGTGTGATCTTGAAATGGAAAAGTTAACAGATGATGGAGATGTTCAGCGTCTAAATCTCTTCCTTCCAAAGCGCTCTCTGAATGTCTCTGCTCTCCGTGTCCTCAGCTGCCCTTCTCTGGTTGGTTTTGGAAGATATTTCTCTCTTACCACTTTCACTCCCTAAAGTTTTATTGTGTTAATGCAGGGCTGCGGCCAACTGTCTGGAGTAATCCAGGCCACGCTAGATTACCAGAAAATAAAACACCATTATTGAAGGTCTGGATCTATTTCGTCAGAGACTAAAATTACTTGGAAAAATAGCTCTCCTGTCCTCTCTACTTTTTGCCATCTTTAAACTGTTTTATTTTTTTCTTGTTCTTTCCCCTTCCTTTTCACGCTGTGTCCACTACAATCCCAGAATCCTTTGGCCCATATGATGTAGATGAGAGCACAGCGTACAAAGCCTCGGTCTGTTCTGTGCAGACGTAACAGCAGCGCTTCATAATCTCTGCTTTTCCTGTCCCCCTCCAGTCCCACTTCCTGTGTGCTGTAACTGCAGTGTGTTACTCACATCCAAACACACACCGGCCAAGTCGGTATAAACATCTAGTCACACTCAGCGAAAACAACCACTGCATCATCACTTGGTGAAAGATGTGTTGAGACTACTTGTTCAAATAATTTACACATCATTCTGCTGATTCGGGCCTTATTTCAGATTCAAAGTAACTTGATCCAGACGGTGACGTGTTGTGAGTTTTTTAGGTGGTGAAGTGTGGGAAGATTTGAAGTGGTCAGCAGTTTTTAATGTGACATAAATTCCACATTAAACTTTATATTCTAAACATTCCTCTTCCATTTTTCTTTTGAAACTCAATACAAAGTCACTCTTTTCATTTTTTAACTATTGTACTAAAATAATAAAACTTGTAGAGGAAGAACTGAAGAAGTTTCATTTGAAAGGCTTTTTAGAAATGTGCTGATTTAGTTTGAATATAAAACACAGTCTACTCTACATCAGCTCATATATGAAGAAAAATGACCATCACCATGGTGGCTCCATAGGTAAAAAAAACCCATTTGTTTCAGGGTGGCTCAGACTAGTTTCTGGTTGTACAATCTATTTTTTCAGCATGGATGATTAATTTTGTTTGCAACACTCTTTTTTTTCTTTTTTCCATGCTTTGTACACTTGTCGTTGATGAGCACCTGATTCCTTTACATAGATTTCCATTGTGTGTTTTTTCTGACCCAGTGAAGTGACTACTGCTGTTTTTTTCTTCAATATGAAGGAAAGTTCTTCTTTTTATTTTTGTCTTCAGTAAGTCGCTAATAATACCATGCTAAATGTTTTAACTGAAAATCACCACAAACATTTTGGATCCTGTCACCCACATTTGTAGAAACTTTTTAACCTTTTTCTTTTTTTTTAAAGTAAATTTTCATTTAGTTTTGCTCATACAAATATACAAGACATTTTACATACATGAACATATCTAATCAAACATTCCCATATGTCATACATGGGAAAAGAAGGAAAAAAGAAAAAAAATGATATTTGCAGTAGATATTGTTTACAATTAATCACAAATGAAACATGAATGACAAAAAAACCCCAAAAACCATACATGTATATGACCACTTCTGAATGCTTATTGCATTAAAAGGTTAATCATGGAACTCCATCTCTTTGTAAATGGCTCTCCCTGAATTCTAAGTGTTTTAACCTTTTTGAAGAACTTTTTGGTGGCACCACTGATCCAGTGGATTTTTACAGGTTAAATAGTATTAATGTTAGGCAAACAGGTATTTAATGTTTTACAGAAAGGACAGTTAGTAAAATACTCAAATACAAAATGAATTTAAAATTAAGCTTTAACTATTCATTAGAAACCTTGAGCTGTTGACAACAAGTGAACTGACCCTGAAGAAACATCACATCTAATAGGTCTATATCTATAGAGCTGTACGTTACAGACCCGTTCTTACAATACATCATTAAACACTGTGAACAAAAATTACTTCCAGAGAAATGTTCACTCAGTATTTGCTTCAGTTTTTTATGCCACACTATTTTGAATAAAGAGCACACACACTAAGCATGAAAATAAATGCAAATATTAAATATTAATTGGTAATCTATATAGAACCTGCTCTGTAAATGCCACATCTTACCAGGATGCATTGAGTCACATGTTTAGAAAGCCTCTTGTATTGTCAACACCTCCTGTTCAATTTATCAACTGCTACTTTGACTAACAAATGTTCGTAGGAGAAGTCCAGATAGGCATTGTGGCTGAAATTCCCATACACACCCTGAGCACCGGCCTCCAGGTTACTGTATGAAACCTATACCTTTCCTTTTCTTCCACTGAGAATGACTTCTGGTGATTTAAGCAGGCGTATGGTCAGTCACACCCTAATGTCCCAAACGGGGAGCTACTGCAGTGGGCTGATGCATTCCCAGACACAGTGAGTCCACAGGCCTGAGAGCCATTTCCTTTTAGGGGAAGTGAGTCACTGTAATAAGGCAGGGAGGGGCTCTCAGGGGACAATATCAGCTCCAGGTCGGGGCAAATGATCTGTGGTCTGCAACTCTCTCTCTCTCGCTCTCTCTCTCTTTTTTTTTTTTACAAGTGTTGGTCCAATTCTATTCCTCTCTTAGTCATTCAGTGGTAATTGAAAGCTCATCTGCTCTGAATTTTCCCCAAAAGTTGTTTTATTTGATCAGTGTTTCCAGAATATTGTGGCTCCACACCACAGCTGCATTCACTGGTTTTATCTCTTCGAGCCTTTTTATTATTATTTGAATGGCTTATTGATATGACTAAAGATATGCTGAAAACAGGATGGTTCATGCAGGAGGGTTCATTTGCATTGTGGTTTTGGTGAAATTCCCTTTTACAGAACACGGCTTTATCTCACATGATACACATGACACTTTGTCATGAACCATTAGATATAACTATGATATGATATGTTGGTTCTGGTAAAGTGCACTCCACATGGCCCATAGCCTTACCACCTTCTCTCCACTCCAATGAAGACAAAGGCTCAAAAAAGCTCAGAAAACACCTTTAGGTTTAGAGCAGTGTTTCTCAAACTTGCCAAGGGGGGTTAGAACATATAGCAGGTGGAACTAATGTTTTATCGTTGGAGAACCCTGGGCTCATTTTAGGGACGTACAACAAACAAATCTACTGCCATGGTGATCTGTCATTAGACTAGACAAAGAGTTTAGGTTTGGAGAATGGACAAGGATGTGACTGGAAAAGAAAAATGTGAAATCTTTCTGTTTTTGCACAGTTTGTACAGTTTGCATTTTAATGTTCTGAGATGTTCAATGTAAATGGGCTCATTGCAGCCACTGATATTATTAAAATGTTCATCTTTGTTACCAATATATGTTTGTTGTTCTAAAAAAAAGTAACTTTATTGTTATAGTTGTAAGATAATCGCGCATTTTCTATTTTTATTTGGAACAGGGAGTAGTCTTGTTGAGTTTATTTGTGTTGTTCAAGCAAAAATATGTTATTTTTAATTTGCACAACAAATTATTCACGGAAAAGCACAAAGTATTGTTATAATATTGATGTGTGTTTCAAAGAGGGGGGCTCATTTAGAGAAATGGATGAAATACTGACTGTTCAGTTTGTTAACTCTGTATCAATAACAGAAAAGTGTTTTATAGTCTGTGTTACTTCTGTTTCTTTTTACAGTTTTAGCCTTTCCGGCATTTCTCCTGGGCATCGACCAGAACCGTCTGAAGGAGAAACTGACCAGCAGGAAGATGGACAGCAAGTGGGGAAGTGCACTGGAGTCAATTGATGTGACACTGAACGTGGAGCAGGCGTGTTATACCCGTGATGCGCTCTCCAAAGCCCTGCACGCTCGAGTGTTTGATTACCTGGTGGAGGTACGGGTTCACATTTGTCTAGAATCTGTTGTATTTTGTACTTACCGTTTAGCAGACCTAAGTAACTGAGCTGCTTGAACCCTTTATTAATTTTTTTTTTTTTTACATTTTCAGTCCATCAACAAAGCCATGGTAAAAGATCATCAGGAGTTAAATGTCGGAGTGTTGGACATTTATGGATTTGAAATTTTCCAGGTAAGTGTTTAGACTCTTTCTCTGCTACTGGAAAATCGTTCAGCATCAACACATAAATGAGGTTAACGGGTATTAAGTTTAAGCAGTTAAACAGATTAAACACAAAGGATAAGGCTAATTTATAAAGTATGTGAATTAAGAGCCATCTCCAGATTGAGAGAGCAGACTTCAACATTAATCTGATTACATGTTTGTTTGCTAAATGAGAAGATACCTTTGCTTTATTTAAAGGATTGGAGAAGCAATATTGTTTGCACTAGTTTTATATTCCTTGTGTTGAATACAATAATGTGACATAATCTGATCTGCTGTAAATAAATGTTATCAGTTCTGCCAGTTCTGTTTGTGTTAACGCACACAATGTAGGAAAAGGTCATTTGCGTTCTGCCTGTCACAGGTCATTAGACAGGAAGATGTAGACCACCACTGCATACGACTCACGCTGAAGGTCCATTGTATGTGCTGTGAGTCGGACAATGCGGACCTTCCTTTTATATTATGGGGGTCTGCTGTTAAGCTCCCACGTTAAACAAAGCCCACTGACCTCAGAGGAAATCCGTTCTCTACAAAGACAAAGCTCACATCGTCTTTTATTAACCATAATGTCTCCTTTTTTAGAAAAATGGATTTGAACAGTTCTGCATCAACTTTGTGAATGAGAAGCTCCAGCAGATCTTCATCGAGCTGACTCTGAAGGCTGAGCAGGTAACGTCCCTCCATACTCTTTCTATTTTTCATTTCCTGTCTTTGTATGTGATTTAGATTCTGACTCCGGCTTTTCTTTATGTCTCTTTGTAGGAGGAGTATGTGCAGGAGGGCATCAAGTGGACTCCTATTGAGTACTTCAACAACAAGATTGTCTGCGATCTCATTGAGAGCAAAGTAAATAAACTATAAGTATATAAAAGTCAACAACCTTAGAAGACAGAGAATTAACTGCTCCGTGGGGAAATATGCATGATTTAATCTTGGCTTGAATCTAGTAACACAAAGATAAATCAAAGTGGAGTTAAATAAAACACACTATGAATATAAAGTAGTAATGATTTTTGTCGCTATCGTTTGTTCTTTAGTGTTGTGGGCTTGTCTTCAAACTTTTAGAGCTATTCCCTTAACAAACAGAGCAAAAAAAAAAGCAAGATAGTTAAATTCCTGCCAAAGTTCCTGCTCTATTATGACTATCAGCCTAATATCCTTAAAGGGCGCCGACATGCCTCTTAATTTGATTTATCTACCCCACTGAGAGCTTTAATCCATGAAATCCACAACAAGGACTTTAAAACAAGCCTCCATCTGAGAGGGGCCGGGGCTCTGGACCAGTGACTGACAGATCTGCTCTTTACACCAGACCAGTTTAGTTAATCCACTGACAACTTTACACGGGCCTTTTCAACAGAGACTCATGTTCTTTGAGTTATAGACGCTGTGCACTCTGCAGGCCGCATGAACGGGACTTAATATGAGAGTTATTAGAGTTAAAGCTGCTGCATATTTAGCTTTTAAATCTCCATCAGATGTTAAATTATTGCAAACAGGTAGAAATGTTTGCACAGAGGGACGTATTATAAAACCCCGAGTTGAATTGATGTAATTGGTCATTGCAGCTGAAGTTAATTTCGCCAAATTATTGTTCAGATATTACTATCAAAACCATGCCTTTTCTAGTGTAATCAATAGAAAACAGTATGGTAATCATTTGATGTGTTTCCTCGTGTTCCCAGAATCCTCCTGGCATCATGAGTATCGTGGATGATGTTTGCGCCACGATGCATGCCGTGGGGGAGGGGGCCGACCAGACGATGCTGCAGAAGCTCAGAGTGCAGATCAACACCCACGAACATTTCAACAGCTGGAACCAAGGCTTCATTATCCACCACTACGCAGGCAAGGTCAGTCTGAGGCGACCCGTTAAAGACTCCTTTGATAGTTTGGTACATATGTCCTCTCACCTGACTGACACTGCTTCATATATATGCCTGGTGGAGAATTAACTCTCCAGTGTCCATTTAAGGTACAACATACATAGATAATCTAGCACTTCTGCAGTATAATGTTTGAAATTTTTGAGAAATCCATAACAGGCTTTTTTTATTTCGATCATCGCATCCTTATTAAAGGAAAACACAGTCAGCGCTGATTTTAACATTATTTGTATAAGAATATTATGACATAAAGGAAACATACATCATTAAATGTAATCTGAATAAAACTTGCAATGTAGTTTTAATCTGTAATCTGGATTTGTGTCTGAAAACATCAGAGATTTTCTTCATTCATTCATTCATTCATTCATTCATTCATTATCTGAACCCACTTTATCCTCACTAGGGTCACGGGGGTCACAATTTTTTTTTATTCTTATATTTTATTGTTTGATTCAGAAAAACTATGCCTAAATCTGCTTCTCTGTTGGACTCAGATCAGTTAATCACAGTCTGAGCCTCATATTATACATTTTTAACAAACAGCTCTACTGTCTAAAAATGTCTCATACTCAATACTGTAATGGCTGCTTGTACAACCTCATGAACAGGAATAATTAAGGACTAATTGTTTACTACTTCAACATTTGTCCCACTAACATGTTTCTACTTTTGAGATTACTGCTACCTGTTTTTATTTTTCTCTGTTACTTATAAATGATCACACTGTGTACTGTGCAGAGGGGAACTGACGGTAACTTCTGAAAATAGAAACTTATTAAAATGTCATTTTTTTATAGTGTTGTTATGGGAACTGGTCCACTTGTATGATCTGTCATAAGTAGCAGTTATGCAGCTGGTGCTTTAATTCTGCAGCCTGTCGTCATCTTTACCCTTTTGAGTTTTCTGCACCTCGCGTCTCTTTTCTTTCTCTATTTTTGGTTGTACTTATTCCCTTATGTAAGAGTGTGTAAATGTCAGACATGTTAATCTACTTTATGTAAATGTCTATTACATTTCACCAGACTGGTATTTTTTTTGGGGGGGTTTTTTTACATTGATTTTCATTTTTGGTGGTCTGGGCAGAGGTTGTCTCGTGTCATTCTCCAGATGTGTGGTGGCTTCAGCCTGGTACACATGCCGCAGATCTAATTAGCCATGCCATAAAGACTTGAGGGGCTCCCATGACCGGGTCTGCAAAATTCCTTCTGTCCTGTCTCGGGCTACAGTACAGTAACAGAAATAACACAGTTTAATTTGTACACTTTAAACCACTGCTGGTTTTATAAGGAAGCTAATCCTGGTAGGTGCAAAATGGTGATGTGTAACCCGTCATTTTCTTCTCCCATAAAATTCAAGCCATTAATTTGCTTTGGAATATCAGAGTCACAATTTAGTTTTTCACACAGGTGTCATCTTTCATTTTAGTAGCTTTTCTTAACAGCTTGACCTTGACGTCGTCAATGATTATTACGCTTTAGTAATCCTTCTGTGGGTCTCTCCTCAGGTGTCCTACGACGCAGAAGGTTTCTGCGAGCGGAACCGAGACGTCCTTTTTAATGACCTCATTGAGCTGATGCAGAGCAGTGAAATGTGAGTAACTCTTATTTGCACATTGCAGCGACATGTGGTGAAGATTTCTATAGTGCTCACTTAAAAGGAGTCTTCTATTGTGATGCATATGGTTATAATTGAATACATCTGAATGAGGCCTTCAGATGTACCGCTGCATCTGGAAACTGGCGGGATGTAACAGAAGTGTGTAGGGCTGGGTTACGCCGTGCCCTCTGCCCTGAATCACGTCTGGCTGTTGTCCAGATCTGCAGCTTTTGGGGTCTACCCAGTCTGCTCTTACAAGTGCAGTCCCCCCGTGGAGCTGCATTGTGAAGTCTGGTCTCTGTGTGTTTTGGTTTCTTGGGCTTTCTTTGTGTCAAAGTGGCCATCTGTGCAAACAGCCGGCATCGTCTGCATTAGCCCTGAAGGCCTCAGCCACCACTTGCCCCCTTTGTGTGTGCAT
The DNA here is from genome assembly GCA_029814465.1 of Ostorhinchus cyanosoma. Taxonomy (NCBI): domain Eukaryota; kingdom Metazoa; phylum Chordata; class Actinopteri; order Kurtiformes; family Apogonidae; genus Ostorhinchus; species Ostorhinchus cyanosoma. The sequence continues at coordinate 38,278,290 of JAPTYQ010000018.1, forward strand.
TTTATCCAGGCGTGAAAGGAGTTTACTTCATAGATTTCATTCGGCCACGTGTTTGAGATCATACACATGCAAAGTACATCAAATGCTAAAAACAGGCATGCAGATATAGAAATGTACACACATATAAAAAGGCTTTGGCACAGTTTCACACGGAGGAAGCAGGAGAAGGAAGGAAGCAGCCTTAGTCCTTTGAGCAGCGGGTCTAAACAGAGAAGAAAAGAATTACCAGCATTATCAGCAGGACCGTATTAACAGACTTATAGTGTATTTGTACATACAACCTGCTGATCCTTTCTTCTGTGTCCATGGCCTGCAGTCTGAAGTTTATAACAAAACAACACAAAGTAACGTGGGAATTGGGCAAAAGGAAAGGGAACATGAAAAAGTGTTTATTATTTTGATATTTCAGAATCAGATGCACAGTAAAGTTAAATGCTAAGTATCAGTGCATCTTAAACAACATCACCACATTTTATCTTTTTAGACATCTTAGACCCCCCCCCACACACACACACACACGCACACCCACACAGACACACACTTGTGCTAATATGGGCATGCTACGTATCAGTAGAAGGCTTAGATTCTCTATATTTTTGTTATTTAGGTATTTTTTGTCATAAAGTTAAGACGTGTCCAGAATTATTCATGTCCCTTTAGTCCAAGGGTTGTCAATTATGATTTAAGGAGGTCTGGACAGAGAAAATTTCCTTGTGTACAGGCACAGTATCAACGTGTTTAAGTGGTATGATAATTTAGTTACACATTAGTTAGTTTATATAAGTTGAAGTAGTCCTTTCCTTGTATCATCACCTGTGCTATGAGAAGGCAACAACTCAAATCAAATGAAGAAAGTTAGAATTCAGTGTCATATCATTTATTTTTAGTGCAACTCTTGTCTTGTAAAACAGTTGGTGCAGCTCTAAAGGTCTGATCTGATAAAGAGAAAGTATTATTGGTAAAGGGAGTGGACCTGGTCACATATGAACATGCTTTTTACATTTACAGTATAATTGATAAGATTAACATCAGACATAATACTTAATTCTAATATATAGCTCATGTTAAACTATCTGTACACTTTGTTTCTACTCCTCCTTAAAACAAAGGTGTGAAACAGAAACCTACAGCTAAAACCAAACCAAGAAGTGTTTGAGGTAAAGTTTGGGCTTTAGGTCAGTCAAGTTACACACATTTAGTTCTAAATGTCAGGTAGTGTGAAGTGGGAACACATTTACAGTGAAACCTGAGCTCAAAAGTGAACATACGAACTTTTTTTGTAAATATCGTTGCAATAAGTGCAGTGTTTTCCTTCTGTAACTTGAGAAATCACATATTTAATTTACTAGCATTAATATGTTATGGTGGACTGACTGAATTTTACACAAACATTAAAAACCTAAACACATTTTTATAAGGTGAAAAGCCTGAATATCATTAAAGGTAATCCATCCATTGTTTTATTTAACTAGGCGTTCAGTGAAATAAGCAGCCCAGTGAACAGCTGTGCCATTGGTGTGTTTAGCAGCACAGGCAGTGTTTGTATAACACCAGTACAGTCAGAACAAATCTCTCATTTTCCCACCAGCAGCTTAGACCTTCCCAAGTGGTTCAGGAATTTATACCAGTGACCTCTGTCTAGGGTCCTTGGTCCTTTAAACATTAACTGCATTTTTGTTTTAGGCTGTCAGGGACATTACACATTATTTTCAGGTCTGTGAGAGCAGAGTTAAGACGGTTTAATGTAGAGCACCTTTCAATAACAGAGGGATGTAACATGCTTTAAGACACACAAACTGGGATTAAAAGAGTGAAATTAGAAAACTGATTTCAAAATAAGATACATTGATTAAATAGGAAAAGTAATGTCATATACAGTTGGGCTCATAAGTTTACATACCCTAGCAGAATTTGTGATTCTTTGGTCATTTTTCAGAGAATATAAATCATAATACAAAAACTTCTCTCTCACTTGTGGTTAGTGGTTTGGTGAAGCCATTTATTATCAAACAAATGCATTTGCTCTTTTTAAATCATACTGACAACAGAAACGATCCAAATGACCCTGATCATAAGTTTACATACCCTAGTTCTT
>JAPTYQ010000018.1:38281086-38327793 GCA_029814465.1 Ostorhinchus cyanosoma
CCCCAAAGTGGATCAATGATACTGAGGTCAGGAAACTGAGATGGACACTCCTTCACCTGCACTTTTTTCTGCTGTAGCCAATGACAGGTGGACTTGGCCTTATGTTTTGGGACATTGTCATGTTGGAACATCCAAGACCGTCCCATGTGCATTGTGTCAGGGTATGTAAACTTATGAGCACACCTGTAGTTCCAAGACTAACTCATTTTCTTTGCGTTTATTCTCTCACAGTGCCTTCATCAGAGCACTGTTTCCAGAAAACCTCAACGCTGAAAAAAAGGGTCGACCTACAACTGCAGGCAGCAAAATAAAGGTATGTGCTCAGCAAATAGTGTCTTTATGTACCTGTCCCTCTCACTTATCAGGGTCAGCCAGGACTCTGAGGCCTTTGAAAGGATAGAGTGGATAAAGCTGATAGAGAGACATTAGTTCAGCACAAATTAAGTAAAGCGTCATTATCACCATCTGATCATTGGTTCTTTCCTCTTTCCTGATCTCTGCATCCTTAGAAACAAGCCAATGACTTGGTGAGCACACTGATGAAATGTACTCCACACTACATCCGCTGCATCAAACCCAATGAGACCAAGAAGCCCAGAGACTGGGAGGAGAGTCGGTGAGTGTCTGAATGAGTCCTGTCAGCTTTGCATTCACACATTTACAGCTACAACACTTTGATTACACAAACAGATTATTGGTGTATTATTGGACTCTTATTTTGATGCTATTTATGGTCCTTTTGTGTTCCATCTGAAGACCAAATACTATGAGGCATATCGTTCCCCTTTGTTTCAGTTTCCCACTCTGTCCTCTCTGGTCAGAGGCCATGGGCACTACATGTTCTGATACAGAGTATTGTTCAGGGACTATGACCTTCCTGTTGTGAGTTTGGTGAAGGGCGGTTCATTAATTAGCCCCGGAACTAATGTTTTCACAGGAAGCCTGAGTGGACTAAGTGGTGCTCAGGTCTTTGTTTGAGGGGAAAGTCAGTAAAATGTAACTGCTTTGCATACAATGAGATGTGATTATCCCTTCCGCTAAAGGACCCTGTGAAGAAGTGTGACTCAAACCTGATAGTGGATATCTCTGACCACGAGGTAGTGGTGGTTATAAATCAAAGTAAATTAAATGAGGATGTCTGTTTTTCTGCATCACAGACACTTCTTGAGACTTTTTTGCAAACATGATCCTGTGAACATAAGGATGTTATATTCAGTTTTTATTTTTCAGTTTTTCTTTTAACAGTCTTTCATCCAAGTCAAATATTCCAACTCAAAAAGATGAGAAGTATATTCAATGTATTATATGCAACTATAATATACAAGCATGTACATACATTCAATCTGTTTATATTTGAAATACATGGAAATGCTTTCACTGTATTACAATGTTAGATCTATGTATATTATGATGATATATAATAACAGTATATAATATATTATTGTGCAAAAGTCTTGGGCTGTGGTTTTATCAGGGTTATAATGAGTTCACGTATTTATTTCACAAACTCTTTTCCTCAGATAAATCAAGAAAATACAGGCAGTATATGCAAAGTATTAAAAACAAAAAAAAAATCTGAGCTAAATGGTTTATACACGCTAAAGTCAGTATTTATTGAGTTCTCTATGACTACGACAGGCCATCGCCCAAACAATATGAAACATGTGGCATGTGTTGAATTAAACCTGATGTAAAACGCCTGAACATTAAGAGTGTAAATCTCATATTGTCTGAACAAAACAAGAGTTGAAGACATGTTAACTGCAAGAAGAGGTCACACTCAATACAAGTCATTTTGATCTGTAGGTCTGTGAGTTTTCCTGAAGCTCATGTTCTTAAAACTACATATTTCCAGCATAAAATCAGAATTGAATATTAGGAGTGTGTTGCATATGCAGTATATGGCAATGCACTACATTAAATATGATGGCATAGATGTCATATATTACATTCCAATATGAAAAGATAGATTCTTAAACATTAAATGTATTATAAATATTCCTAAACGTCATATCTTTATGAAAATAAAAATGAAAACAAAATTAAGCAGATGAAGTCGAATCTATAATGTTCAACAGATATAAAGAGTTTGATCTCAGTGTTGTCAAAACCTTTTCTTCGTCTGCAGAGTTAAACACCAGGTGGAGTACCTGGGACTGAAGGAGAACATCCGGGTAAGGCGTGCTGGCTACGCCTACCGCAGAATCTTCAGGAAGTTCCTCAACAGGTAACACACCTGAGAATAGAACTGAAGACACACTCACTACAGAACCATTTTACATGATGGTGACGGTGATGATGATGATGATGATGATGATGATGATGATGATGATGATGATAACGATGACGATGGTGACAATGATGATGATAATGATGACAATAACGACAATGATGATGATAACGATGATGATGACGATGAGAGGATGTAGACGGGAAGCACCAGGAAAAAAAAAGAAAATGTTACTCATTTTAATTATTGAACCCTCTGACATCATTTGGAACCATTTTTGACATTTCTTTTTTTATTATGCTAATTTTTATTGATATTTTCAACATTTATAAACAACAATAACAAAAACACTGTTTGGGCATCACATTATTAATGCAAATCTCAATCTTAATGTTATTTTAATGCTAATTTACAAATATTAATGTTTTTGATCAAAATTTAAAATGTCAACTTTGGCTCTTGTTCCACCCTTTAGATCATTTTACATCCACTTGTGCATTTAAAGACCAAAATGAATCTGCTTTAATGCGAATAATCTGACGTTTACCCCCAGGGGCCTTTTATATAGAGGTTTTAGTGGTGCTCTCCTGCTCCATTCTGTAATAGTTTCAACCCAAAAAATACACTTTGCATTTTATTTTTGGAAAATATTCCATAGTTTGTGTTTTTGTTGTTGGAATAAGGGATGCGTTTGCAACAAAAACAGCATAAAATTGTATATAAAAGAAATGTTAATACAAATTTTACTGCTCTAATCAGGAGAGAAAATGATAAAAGATCTGAGTCTTTGAAAGTGAAAAAACTTTCTTAAATATTTGTGGGTGTTTTTAGGGTGGGGAATCATTTTTGACACTAATGGTATAAGTGTTGTATTTTTTTGTAAACTGTGTCAGAGTTTTAATCAGGCTTATGTTAAACTGTTGGTCTGCTGGACTCTCTGGTCTGTAGGTACGCTATCCTAACCAAAGAGTCATGGCCAACGTGGCGAGGAGACGAGAAACAAGGCGTCCTTCATCTCTTACGGTCTGTCAACATGGACCAGGATCAGTTCCAACTCGGTCGCACTAAGATCTTCGTTAAAGCCCCTGAGTCGGTACGTGTGTGTGTGTGTGTGTGTGTGTGTGTGTGTGTGTGTGTGTGTGTGTGTGCGTGTGTGTGTGTGTGTGTGAAACCATTTTTCTATATGAAAGCTTTCCAGGAAAATTGACTACAAAGCAGTAACACCCCTCCACTTACAGGCCAATTTGAATGTAGAAGTTATTGCACATGTCTGCCGGTTCACAGACAGTCTGTTTGTTAGTAGAGGAAAAACAGAACTTACCATTTTCACACTGAACACCATAAAAGGGCATTAGTGTCCCAAATTATGCTTGAATCCCAGTTGTAGGGGAGGAGACTTAACCCGACCCTTGTACCACGTCAGCACTGAGTCAATATTACACTGGAACTAAAACACAAGTACAGGCTGTGGTTACGGAGTTGGGGGACATCGTAAAGGGTTGTCTTTTTCCACCATAGCTACTTTTTTTCATGTTTAGAATGAAAGCGTTACTTGTGTGAGGCCTGTGCTCTGTCTTATTAACATTTGTACACATCATTCATGACCGAGCCTGCACACAAACACACAGATGTACGGCCAGAAGCACAGACATCGTAGTCTTAATGTGGGCCTTACAGCTGATCCTGAATGCCTGTACTTATCCACTGCAGCCCTACACTGCCAGGACCCCCATCCCCCACAATGCCAGAGTGAACTGAGGTGTGTTTATGAAACGCAAATATCACAGAGGGTGGACCGCTGAAATGAGCTGCCAGGCTTCTCAAAACAAGCCTCTGTTTCTGATAAGACACTGACACCAGCTAATTAGTTGTATGACTGAATGATTATCTGTTGGAAGACATAATGAAAGTGTGTTTGACACCAGAGCAGATGTGAGAGAAGAGTTTGAGCCCCAGAGTGGTGACGGATGGACTTATTATATTAAAAGTGCTCAGGCAGAGGCGTCATTTATGGTTTCTGTTAATAAAGCCAAGCCAGAAATAAAAGTGTAATAAACTTTTTTTCAGAGTTGAATAACTTTGACGTTTTCACATCAGCTGAACAACACCTGCTGTTTGTGTCTGCTTTGTCACCTGTGAAGTTTAATCACACACGTGTTGAACTCACTGAGGCCTCGGTCATTATCGCTGTGTAGATGGATGACTCATTTTTCTTCTTTTTCGGTTAAAGTTGAATGTGTTTTGAAGTGTTGGTCTTGCGTGTGGTTGAGTTTTGTTCTGTGACACTGCGGCCCGTGGCCAGGCTGCGTTGGTGCCAGGCCTGTTACAGCGGTGGGCAGGATGTTTAGTCTGGGAGGGAGGGGGCACCCAGTGTGATTGCGTGTCTAGGAGTGCATCAGGAAATTACGTAGACTGGTGAAAAGTGGGGGTCTGCAGGCACAGATTGAGATCTTTGTGCAGGAAGTCAAGAAATGACTAAATAAGCATTGCATTGATTGTAGCAAACAATATGGAAAAGAACTGCAGTTTGTCATAATTGAATAACACCAGATCATTTCAGTAATTTTTCTAAGCAAAAATGTTATTCTTTTGCTGGTTGCATCTTGTAATTTGAAGTTTTTTTTTTCTTATTTGATAATAAGCTCAAAATCTTTGGGTTTCAGCTTGAAGGAAACGAAACACATAAGCTTGGACTGTGGGAGGTTATGAGTGATTATAGAACAGATGAATACAAATAAGATATAGATTTATTAATAATAAAACAATATAATAAAAATCTTGCGATATATGTAGATTTGTTTTAGTTAATTTATTCTGCTTTCATTCATGGACTCATATTTTTTGTGACACATCATTCTCGTTCTCTTTTTCTGTACTAAACAGACTGTAAACTATAGAAAGCATATTTAGTTTAACCCATAAAGACCCAAACGTTCGCCATCAACCAAAAGCATCTACTGATCTTAATCCTATCAATCCATGTAAATAAATGGTGTAAATACAGTTTGTCATCTTTTCATGGTCATTAGATATGAACCATTTGGACGTTCAGAGGCTCTGTAGTGAACATGAAAACACCGTCATCTTCTACAACATAGATTTTTTTTTCAGCCAAGTTGTGTGTTTTGTATACAGTCACATCAATAAATGAAGCAGCTTTTTAGCATCTAGCATCTATGGCTAAACCACAGCATCTATCTTATCCAATAGTGATGAAGAAACGTTAAATGTCATTTTTATTGTTGTTCCTGTTTTTACTCCACCCCCGAAGGGGAAGAAAGGGTTATAGTTTTTGGTTCAGTTTGTTCGTTTGTTTGTCAACATTCTAGCAGCAAAACTATTGGTTGAATTACACGTGAGTACATATTGCGAAAAATAGGTCAAAGTAAAAAAATTTTATGAATTAAAAAAAAAAAATACATTTTACCCCATTTACTTATAATATGTGACATTTCACATCTGTAGCAGCAAAACTATTTTTTGAATTCATACTAAATTGGGTTTATAGATTGCCAGTGACCCAGAATAGATGTGCTTACATTTTGGGAACCGTACGTCAAAGTTCCAATTTTTTTAATGAATTTTTAGAATCTTTTTTCCTTCTCCTGTTTACTTATAATGGGCAAAATTTCACTTTACTTGGCACATATATAGAGGTAATTGATATGCTGACATCAGCACACGCATAGACATGATAACATCAGCTGGATCGATGCCAAAATAAGCTACAATACATGTGAGGAATGGGGTTCGTTGTGCCTGGAACCATTTGTTTAAGAATTTCTTTTGTCATTTATTCCACTGATTAAAACATCACACATTCAACTGCAGTAAGTCGTCTAAGTATTATGAGTGAAGTAGACAGCAGAGCATTGACCCTGTGTGTTCAACTGTCCTCAGGTATGTTCAGTATGTATCTGCAGTCATTCCTTCCATTCTGTGTCTTTAGGTGTGTCTGTATTTGGGTTTGTGCACTGAACTATGCCTGTCTTTTATATTGTTCTCCTTCTCTTTGTTTGTGTTCTCAGCTCTTTCTGCTGGAAGAAACAAGGGAACGCAAGTTTGACGGCTATGCCAGGACGATCCAAAAGGCCTGGAGGAAGTATGTGGCCCGCAAGAAGTATGTCCAGATGAGGGAAGAAGGTGAGTCAGGGAATATTTTGCAGCTTTTCTACCTCCTCCAGCTTGTGTCTCTGTGTTTTAACTCTGTTTGTCTGTGGGGTTTTTCAGCCTCTGACCTGCTGCTGAATCGGAAGGAGAGGCGGCGACACAGTCTCAACAGGAACTTTGTAGGCGACTACCTGGGGATGGACGACAGGCCTGAGCTCCGACAGTTTCTGGGAAAGAGAGAGAAGATTGACTTTGCGGACAAAGTTACAAAATACGACCGTCGGTTTAAGGTAAATTTCTCGTCTGCAGCCTGATTGTTTGAATCATCAGCAGAAAAAATATTTCAAGCTGTTTTTGTTTCTGTTCAGGGGATTAAGAGGGACTTGATCCTGACGCCGAAGTCTGTGTACCTGATTGGGAGAGAAAAAGTGAAACAGGGACCAGAGAAAGGCCAGGTGACAGAGGTGCTGAAGAGGCGGATCGACGTGGAGAAAATCCTCGCAGTGTCTCTCAGGTATGAACTGCCTTTAACGCAGACAGAATTCAACTCATGTTTGTCTTTAAAGTACTGATGTGAGATGCATGTCTCTGAGATTGAACATATGTATTAAATCAATGATAAACGGAGCTTTGGAGCATTAAAATCAATAGTTACAAGCTCCTTTTTCTATTGATTTATTAGTCTCAAAAAGGAGGAATTTGCAGTTTTTCCAGCAGCATAAGGGATAGCAAGATTAAAAGTAAAAAAAATATAAAAAATACATAAAGCAGCACTATATTTTCTCTTGCATTTCTCAATCTACAGGCTGAACCTTTTTAACATTTATCTGTTACGCATAGTTTGCTGTACGTTTAGGTGTGAATGTGAGAGGGAATGGTTAGGATTAAGCAGGTCAGAAAATGAATGTATGAATGAAACTAAACAAATTTTTTTTTTACATAGTCTCAACTGCAACATGTGGTGTGAAAGGCGTTCCAACTGACTCATGTTAATGCTCAGTCTACCATTTAATAGTTACTTGTTACTGTACATTTACTGAGGATAACATGGCATTAGTTCAGGGGTCTCAAACATGCGGTCCGGGGGCCAAACCCAGCCCACCAAAAGGTCCGATCTGGACCGCAGGATGAATTTACCAAGTGCAAATATTACACTGAAGATATTAACAATCAACGGTGTCAAAGTCATTTTAGTTCAGGTTCCACATACAGACCAATATGATCTAAACTAAAATAATAGCATAAGAACCTATGAGCAGTGGCAACTCCATTTTTCTAGGTTTTACGTTCAACTGGACTAGTTTTGCTCTTTTGAAGCAAAACTAGTCCAGTTGAACCTCGAAGAACTACCAAGAAGAACAATGACCTGGGAAAATGTTCTTCCTTTAGTTCCAAACTCCAGATTTTAACAATTTTATGCTTGTTACCAAATAATATAATAAGTAATTTTATGTTTTTATTGCAGTAAAACAAAGAGAAAAAGTTGTCATTATTTATAGGTTATGGTGCTATTACTTTGCTGGTCCGGCCCATTTGAGATCCAATTGGAAGAAATGAGTTTGACACCCCTGCAGGAGTTTGTGATCGTATTTGGTTCTTTTTCTTTCTTAAAACACAGTTATTTTCTATCCAAACTTGTTAACATGTATCCCCTAGCATCAGCAGAAATACCTTAGGGTATCACAAACCCCTGGGTTGGGAGTCCTTTATTTTGAATGTTTCTCTGTTGGACACAATGAAACTAGCTTTTATCTCAAAATTCTGCATCCAAGTCCACACTGGGACACAGAACACAGCTGAGTACTGATAACTGTACAAATACATCAACACACCCACTCTAACATCACATACTCGAACATGACAAAAACAGCTTGTACTAGAACACTACCAGTAAGTAATGAGTTGTTTCCAAAACAATACACCATATGTGTGTTGCGGCTAAACATGCAGCAGGGGCCCACATGTACGTAAACTACAGACATTTACAGAAAGTCATGAATCTTCTTCAAAGCCACAGTCTGGATTTCCAATTACACAAGTTCCCATGTTTCTTTAAATGTCACACAAGGGACACTGAAAACATGTGGAGTTTATTAAAAGTACGTCTTGTGTTCATCTTTTCCTTTGTGTGTGCAGGTCAGTATGGTCCACATCTCAGAAACGCTGCTAAAAATCATATACGTTCAGAAATACTCATGAAAAGGACAGTTTATTATAAAGAAAGTAAGAAGAATTAAAAGGAACTGATGGCGTCTGGGGCCTTTGTTGTTGATGAACGCAGTATAAGTGGATTTAGAAGTAGGAATCACAGAGTAGTTGGTGAAGGCATGTGGCTTTTGAGTCAGTGGAGTAATCTGGACCAGGTGGTGCAATGAGCAAAAGCAGGAGTTGTAAAAAGCTCATCAGAGAAAAACCCGACTTCACTGGGAAGAACAAAGTATCTTTGTGCACGGGTTACGGGCACAAGCTGTCTACGTTCTTCAGATACAAGCTGCTTTATGTGGCTCTCTCTGTTTCTATGCAAATGGGAAATCTGATTCCTGTTCTCCATCTGAACTTCCACTGAAGTCGTGCAGTAAAGGTGCAGGCTGTCTTCATAAAATAAAAGAACAATCTCATAAGTGAGATCGGTTTCACGCCACGTCTGATGTTTCCGTTTGTGTTTTTTCAGCACGATGCAGGATGATTTCATGATCCTACACGAGCAGGAGTATGACAGTCTGCTGGAGTGTGTGTTCAAGACGGAGTTCATCAGTTTACTGGCACGAAGGTTTGAAGAAAAGACGCAGAGGAAGCTACCACTCAAGTTTAGCAACACGTAAGTAAACACATGGAAATGTTCAAACCGCACAAATATGAACCCATGTTTACAGTCTGACAAATGTAGCAATCTGAAGGAAAAAACAAAGGCAATGAGTAAAGTCCTCATGGCGTCATAGGGACCATATGAAAGGGGGGGGCAGCCATGGCCTAGATGCCTGGAGAGTCGACTTGTGACAGGATGGGTCACTGGTTCAATTCCCTGGACTTAGCGGAGAATTGTTGGCTGATGTGCCCTTGAGCAAGGCACTTAACCCCCTCATTCTGCTCCTCAGGTATATGGCCATCCCACTGCTCCTCGTCTGCAGTGTGTGATGTATGATCTAGTGAGGGGTTAAAGGCAGAGGACAAATGTCAGTGTGGTGCATGTGTGAACCTACTGACAAAATACACACTCTTCTTAATGGATGAGTAGTTTGACTTGAATCTGTGTGTTCCTCAGACTGGAGATGAAGCTGAAGAAGGAGAACTGGGGCTTCCTGAGCGGAGGCGGCTCCCGGCAGGTGGTGTTTGTTCAGGGTCAGGGGGACATGCCCGTTCTGAAACCTTCAAGCAAATCGCTGCAGGTCAGCGTCGGACCCGGTCTTCCCAAGAACACACGTGAGTATGAACACGCCCAAAGACCAACGTGAACCAAGGCAGCAGCAGGTGTGGTCACATGACAGTGACGTCAGGAGGTTGATGATTTCACACCGAAAAACTGTAACTTTAAGGGATGACTCATGACTTGAAGTAATACTTGAGTCATTGTTTACTCTGATTTAAGCCTTTTGACTGGAAAAGATAATGATGACATGGGAGGTTGTTTGGTTTTAAAATAGCCTGAATCTGGTATAAATGCATGTTTTTTTGCAACTGTTACAACATATGATTGTGTAGGTTTTAATATTCAAGAGCTTGGATTTGAGACCAAGGTTATTATCGTGGAGAAAAACCAAAGAACGGATGAAAATTAGAATCGACCAAAAAAAAACCATTTTCATTCACTGAAATAAAGAAAAACTAATTAAAAGAAAAAATGATAACTAACTGAAACTGTAGTGTGCTTACAAAACTAAGTAAAACTATAAAAATGATGGATAAAATTCCCTTTGTTTCTGTTTTTGTCAATGTCAGATTGATATGAAATTGATTCATTCCACTCTAGCAGTTTTAGCTGAACCACCATACGACACTTCACGGTCCATCACTTTTCGTCACTTGTCGTTTAGAGTCGGCTTCTCGTCCTGTATGGGATTTCTTTGAATATGACGATGAGGAAGATAAAAGATACGAAAAAACTAAGACTAATACTAAAACTAAGCATTTAGAAAAAACGAACACTAATAAAAACTAGCAAACCTGCTCTAAAAATGACTTAAAACTAACTGAATATGAGAAAAAAAAGTCAAAACTAAATAAAACTAAACTGTAATGAAAAATCCAAAAGTATTATAATCTTGCTTGAAACAGATGTGAAATAACTGTATCACATTGAAGTTCAGGACATTAGCTGTTTATGTTGTTATTATTTGTCCCCTCGTCCGTGAAGAGGAGGTGAGGGTATTGTTTTTGGTTTGGTTTTTTGTCTGTCTGTCTGTTTATCAGCAACTTTACACAAAAACTATTGGACCAATTTCCATTAAAATTCAGGAAAGGTGTGAGGTGGTCCAGAATAGATCCCATAAAATTTTGGTGAATGTAGGTCAAAGGTCAAGGTCAAGGTCACCAAAAATGTGTTTTCGCAATGATAAGAGATAGGGCAAATCAGGTCAAATGTTTGCGAGGGGCGGGGCTTGTTGTGCCTGGCACCACTTTTTTGTTTGTTTGTTTGTTTGTTAAAACTCTAGCAGCAAAACTATTGGTTAATTCATACTGTTGGGTTTATATATTGCCAGTGACCCAGAATAGATGTGGTTATATTTTGGGAAAAGTAGGTCAAATAGATAAGGTATTTGTTTATGTATCATGATGGATTACACTTACTGTGTTTTTCTTTTACTTTCTTATTTATTTATTTGAATGAATGAATTGTGGTGTGGTGCTGTTGCTGAGAGCTGCTAAACTGCTTTTCATTGTTTTTAGCAATGACAAAGTTTTCTGATTCTGAAGTTCAATTTTTTAATGCATTTTTTTAATCTTACGTATAATGGGCGACTTTTCAGATGTCTATAAAAACATGAATGTTGTGTCACTTTACTTCAAACTTGGCACAAATATAGACGCAGTTGATATGCAGACACCAGCACACACATAGACATGATGACACCGACTGGATCGATGCCAAAATAAGCAACAATACGTGTGAGGGGCGGGGCTTGTTGTGCCTGGCACCACTCGTTTGATTGATGATCACTGTATCTGTTTGCTCATTTCCTGACCATCTCATCCTTAGGTCCCACCAGGAAGACCTTCACTCAGAGTCGCAGTAACATGTCCAGAACACAACCCACCCGAGCGGCGCCGGGCCCCCCAGGTACAGAGTTGAATGTGTTCATGTTGACAGATTGAAAGTCTGCTAAACCCAAATCCTTACATGACCGTTCCTCTTCCAGTTGCTCACCAGAACGGTGGGTTGAAAAACACCAACCACGTAGCGAATCAGAGGAACTCCTCGCATCATCACAACCAAAGGCATCCTTCATCCAGCAACGCAACACGCCCCTTCCTGCCGAGCAACATCAGCCAGATAAAGGATCGAAACACCAACCGACCACAGCCAAACCTGGACTGTCTGAGGGTCCCAGAGCAGGGGGCTGCTGGGTGAGGACCCCCACACTAACCTTTACAAACAGTGAAATACACAGTGAAACACAACACACAAACAGCATACAAACCACTCTGTATGGTTCAGATTGTTACACATTTTATATCCACACTAACATCAAAAACAAAGCCAAACGTTGTGTATCTGTAATTTAGCATAATGTGGACAATTTATTCTTTTTTAGTCATGGAGGCAGACGACCAGAGTCAAATGGAGGAATGTGAGTTGGAGTGTTTGAAGTGTTTTGGTGGTGGTTCAGACATAGAAAAGCTTTTAGCAGCAGGTTTTTGATGCTTCTTCTTCAACTAATATTTCATTTTCTGCTGCTGCTCAGTTTCATATATATCTGTTGGGAATTCTTTTACGGTTCACTTTCATGGTTGATCTTCCATTTCTGAAATGAAAGATCTTTAAAAAGAGTTTAGTAATAAAAGAATCCCTGCTGAGGGCCTCTGCTGCTGACTTTTACATGAAAGGTCTGAACCTACATTTTACAAAAAGAATTTGACTTTTTTATCCCTGAAGGATGAACGTAACACTGATGTTTGGATCCAGACAAACATATAACATGGACTAGATCACCATCTTGTGGCTGATGTGTGAACAGCTACATCCTGTTAAACAGGAACACCACAAACATTGTCATCTTTATTATTTATGCATAATTACATATTTAAGAGCTGTGGAAACATCTCAACAGTCAGTGACAAGATGGTAATTATGCATGATGTTGTTATAGAGGAGGGGAATGGGATGGGATTACATATATACTAATTCCTGCTCCACTTTGCATATGAAATGTTATGGACAAGATTAGAATTCACATTTATACGATTGTGTGATGTTTTACTTCTTTTTATTTACAAATTCTATAATAAAGCTACAGTCTGTTATTCTTTACTTCTCCATTTACCTTTACAGCCTCTGTAGCACAAAGAAATGTTTCAGGACTCTTGCAGCAGATCGTCCTAAAAGTCATGTGGATGTTTTTATTTTCTCCCAGAGCCCACAGACCATCAGCCAGCAGGCCGACGCCGGGGGGAGGACGACCCAAACCTGCTCCCAAACCCAAACCCCAGGTGCCCCAGTGCAAAGCTCTGTACGCTTACGACGCTCAGGACACAGATGAGCTCAGCTTCAACGCCGACGATATTATTGACATCATCAAAGAGGGTGAGAAACACGATAAACACAGCATTACATCAGGGTTAGTCCAGTTAGTGAACACAAACCACCATGATAATGACAGACGAGCTGAAACGGAATAGAACAGCAGGTAAACCAGATAATGTTAATGATTCATGGTGCACACGGTTTGAAAAAGTAAATAATTAAAAAGTTACACAATATTGTGATGCTTTATCCTTCCTTTTTTAAAGTTCTATAAATCAAGATTTTCCTCTTAAAGGAGTGATTTAAAAAAAAAAAAAACAGAATTATGCATTTTTAAACATTTCCCTGTGGTCTACATAAACTGTAAATGCTATCCTCGGGTCTGAATTCTTCATTAATTCAACTCCACAGGTCCATCTTCAACACTATTTCTGAGTAATGACACCAGAAAGGTCATTTTTAGCGCTGGCCCTTTAAATGCACATGACCCACTTCAGGCCCCGCCCCCTTTAGGTTGTTGGCTGTGCTGCTCTGTCCCATTCAACCAATAACTGAACATTTTGGGTCATCAGCTTGAAGTTTGGACATATTTTCTGCTGCTGACAAACAATTATGTCGTACTCTGAGAAATATTCATCTGACATCTTGACCTTATTTGTGCAAATGTCGTGATGTAAATAGTTACAGACGTAACACATTAAGCAGGAATTAAAACAGGTTGTAGAAATTCACTGGATTTTTCACAAAATGGATATAAAGATAGCTTTGCAGTATCTGGAGGGATCAAATTCAAACTTTGTGAACTATCAGGGTCCAAATACAAAAATAAATGAACCAAAGACTAATAAAAGTGGGTTTAGATAAATATGACCCCTTTAGAACATGAAAAATTAACAGAGAAACTTAAAAATAAATAGCAATGATAAATTCTTCCAAATATAAATTTTGTAGTTTGTAGTAGGAACCCAACTTAAGAGTTTTCTTTAAAATAAAAACTAATTTAAAAAAAAATTCATTTGTTTATTTCAAGCATTTACAAAATACATGCAAGTTAAAAAAAAAAAAAAAAAGAATCCAAAATCATTCGTTTACACTGGAAAAGGAGTGGGAAGAAAAAAAAACTGAACAGGGCTTTTACCGTCTTAAAGTCATATTTGAATCCTTTCTTTTCTGCTCATGCGCAGATGCTTCAGGATGGTGGACGGGGCGACTCCGTGGAAAACAGGGGCTTTTCCCTAATAACTACGTCACCAAGATCTAGGAGCAAAGTCAAAACCGCATCGAGACGAGTCTGCTGCGTCTCCTCAGGATGAGACGACGCTCACGGTCAAAGAGGGAGGAGCTCCGTGACGTTGTGTTCAGGAGGGAGGAGTCACACTTCCTCCAACTACTGCCTTGTTGTACATGAATGTAACACTCGGTTACAACCCGACCAGAAGACCGTCACACTTGAATGAGGCTCTGAGAGAAGACAGTTTGACCCCGGGGTCCTTGGCCCCTCTGAGTACTGAACAAAACTATTTATTGTATTTATAGCTTTTCTGTGTTCTCCTTACTGTCGTTTTCACCTTGCTGAGGTTTTGAGCTCCATCATTTTTTTTTTGAAGCGCTGGAATGAAGTCTGCTTAATCTGTGGGACCAGGCTGTGATTTTTAGGCTCATGGTGTCATGTTTAGATGAAGGGTTCGTTGCCTCCGTATCACCATCTCATCATTTAACTGACTGCTGTTTTAAGAGGAATATTTATTTTAATGCAGGTGATGGACATTGAAACACAACCACACTGTCATTTTAACTGATATTAAAAACCAAAGCGATGTGTGTTTTTTTATTAGGTCTGTTCTAAAGTCAGAAGGTGAATCATCTGGAAAAAAAAAAAAAAATCACGTTTGTTTTTATTGTGTTGTCACCATTTTTCATTTTCTTTGTGACACCGAGTAGAGGCCATGTGTACTGTATCCTGAGCATTCTGTCTGTGGTGTATTAGCACTTTATTGGTACAGGTACTACCTTGGACACAGACACCATCACATCCAACCACAGCCAGTCAGTCCAGTCTATATGAAGATTGCCAAGCTAGCAATAAGCCTATTTACTGAGGACAATGATGTGTTTACATGAAGTTATTATTAAACAGGCATGTTTTTTGTTTTTTTTTTTTTTTTAGATCTGATTCTGTATATGTGTTCATATGTCGGAGTTTGCCTGTCGTCGGCCAGAATTTAAGTTAATTTTTTTTTTTTTTTATGATTTTCTCTGAAGGATCTTAATTTTCCTGTCTATCCTCTGCTCTGATGCTCACAGGGCTGCATTCTTTTCAGATATATATTAAAACAGTTATCACAGACAGACTCGGGTGAACGGATATTTGTTTTGTCAAGTGCTAAAGTTGTTTCGGTTGTTGACGTTTTTCGGTGGCACTGCAAAGAGGTCCTTTTGCTTTTGCTTTATTGTTTCTGCACAAATCTTGCACTGCAGTTGCATTACTTACACATTCCTTTGGTTTTTTGTTTTTTTTTTCCCCAGTAAAATAACAGCATTATGCCCTCATTTGTAAAAAAAACAAACAAACAAAAAAAACAAAATAAATTTTTAAAACAATTGCTGGGACTTCTGTCATAGATCTACTGCATCATCAAATATAGTTTGATCTTGGATGATTGAAAACAACCTTGTGCAATATAGAACAGTAGGTGAGCCTTTTTAATAAAGCATGTTATGTATATTTTATTCCTTTGTTTTGTTTTTATTATATGAAACTAATTCACTGTATTTTATTATGCATACACTTCTCTTTTTCCCTCAGTGTGAGTGTTTATCCTATTAATGGATTTTGCTCTAATAATGTAATGACTTCAAATCAGTTCAGTAACATAGACATACATTTTCATCGCTTTGTGAAGCAGAAATACACTGTGTCATGTATTAGATTTCGTTACCTCTAAACATCACTGAGTCAAATAATGAACATGTTTTAGATTAAAATGAGTTCTTCAGGAGATATTTGGTGTTTTATTTCCATCTTGTGGATGCAGACGCTGCTGCACTTTAAAATATAAGTCAAATATTTTATTAAATGTGCAAAGTGTTAAACCAACAAACATTCATTCTAGTTTATACTTGTATTAACTATTATATGTAACATGAATTTTTATTTATTAGACTTTAATATTTTACTGATCTTTTAGAGACTTGAACTAGTTATTTTGCTTAAATGTATTTGTCTCCAGATTATCTTTTATTTCCATACCTTTAGGGATAAAGATGTCCACATACTTTTTCAAGCCATTAGTCAGCTTGAAATTGCTTTTCAATTCAGTCTTGTATCTTTTTAGATGAATATGTCACAGAGAATGTTAACTCCTCTGGCTGAGTGTTATAAATGCACTCACCAAACAAAAGTCTGTATTGTTCAGCGTGTAAACACATGTAATTAAATGTGAAAGGTCAAGATAGGTGTGAAAAATACTTCAGTTTTCAGACTTTGTATTGTCTCCTGTAAAAATTACTTCTTTGGCATAAATGGATAAGACAAAAAAACTAAACCAAATCCACTTCATTATACAGCCATGACAGTTTTAGGAATGACACAAATATATTCTTTGATTACATGTGATTTTTCACTAAATCTCTTTGAAACCTGTATAAGTTTGTTTGTTCTTCTATGCACCTCAGACAAGTGTATGTATTTATTTCAAAATAAGCCGGCAAATTTAGCAAAAACTACATTTCTGTCATTCCCAAAACTACAACAGTAACCTCACTTTTTATAATTAATGTTTGGTTGAGGAAAAAAAATACAATTAACAGTATAGATCCTTCAATTTGTGTGTATTTAGTGATTTTTATGGTCATTTCTGTTGAATCAACTGAGTAGAATAAAATAAATCCATGCACTGCAAAAATCTAAATCTTACCAAGTGTATTTTTCTCATTTCTAGTCAAAATATCTCATCATACTTAAAATAAGACATAATCCCTAAAGAGAGACATTTTAGTGACTAATAAGACCTTAATTTTAGACAATAGATCTGGAAATTTTTATTTCAAGAAATCTTACTAAGATAATTTTCACTTGTTCCACTGGCAGATTGTTAGATTTAATTTTGCTTGAATTAAACAAACAAAAAAAAATCTTGAATTAAACAAAACAAAAAATCTGCCAATGGAACAAGTGAAAATGATCTTACAATGAGAAAAATACACTTGGTAAGATTTAGATTTTTGCAATGTGGAAACTGACAACTACAGACCTGGTTGGTTCAGTGATATTTTTGGCCAAATTGTAATATCTGCTTCAGTTTACTTTCCTAATGCTTATCCTTCATTTTGCACC
Source organism: Ostorhinchus cyanosoma (assembly GCA_029814465.1). Classification (NCBI taxonomy): domain Eukaryota; kingdom Metazoa; phylum Chordata; class Actinopteri; order Kurtiformes; family Apogonidae; genus Ostorhinchus; species Ostorhinchus cyanosoma. The sequence continues at coordinate 38,298,442 of JAPTYQ010000018.1, forward strand.
ATTGGCTATGATGTGGATAAAATATGACTTTGGCAATTATGCTATGAGGCTAACAATATGACATGACCATAGTCTCACAATTTTCAGTGTGTTGGACCAAAATTTGGGGAGAACTCTGTCTAAATGCCTTGTCATTAATTAAATCACTGTGAGTGCATCTTCAATAAGTAAATAATTCCACAGAGGACACCAAGGAAAAGACTCAATTAAGAGTTATCCAAGTTTATTAATATTATTTTTTAAAACTAATATAAATCCCACAGAATATGATCCTGGTGCCTTTAAGTCAATGAATGCATGGATACCTGCTTTAAGTACTGCATTTCAACACTCCATTCAAAATATCTTTTTTTCTTTTCTTTTTAATATTCATCAGAGTGGAAATACATGGCCTCAGCGCACTGTCATATTGACTACTACTCTCCTACCATTTTCTCTCTTGTGCAAGTCTATGCGAGTGAGTTAGTTCAACAGTATTAGTGTTTTTTTTCTTTCCGCAGCAAAAATGAACAGTGCTGCTCAACTACAGAGAGACAAAAGGCAGGGTGGATAAAACAGTCAGAAGAGTGAGAGCAAAGAGTAAATATTCATCCCCAATTGAGTTGCGAATTTCAATCTGAACACACAAACAGGAGTCGAATTAAAAGTCGGTGCCCCTGTCGGCGTCAAAATGACAAAAACGATCCCAGGCAGCGGCAGGTTGACGTGAAAACCAGAACCCACGCTTGGCCTGAGACCACCTTAGTAACCGTCACGGAACCCCGTCCGTGAAAACAAAACCCCGACGGCGTCAAGAGAAGATTCACAGCAGATCCCAACAATTGCTCGTTTCAGAAATAACAGTCCAGAGAAAGATGCGACATTCCTTTTCTTGTTCTCTAAAATACATCAGATGACGGCGTTAACGGTGTTTAATCGGATGAAAGGTGCTAGAGGGAGGTGACACTGTAGCGAAGCTGGGAGTGAGGTGAACATTGGAGTTTATTTCCACTCTAGAAATACTGGGTGTGCACTAATACAGCAGCTGATCTGTTAACATATTTCCCTAGTTAGGAATGTCTCGATTTTACTTAAAAAAACATCTGTCACTAACAATCCACATCTTCTAAACATGAACTAATCAATACAATGATTGGTAAAATGAATCCTGCAATGTTTTTTTTAACTGGAGGTCGACATTCTATTCTAGTAAAGCAAGGCATTAGGTTTACAGAAATGCATCTTTACTAGAGCAGCTATCCTCACCTGCAAGTTGTTAGGCTGTGTTAGCCCACGTTATATGTGCAAAGAAATGCATTGCAAGGAAACATGCAGAAGAACAAAACAAAAATGACACTTGAGGAAACAATCAAAAGCTACATAAAAGCTTCATAAATACAATAAAATCTTAAACCCTTAATGGAGAAGTCTAGCCGTTGTAGTAATATGTGATAGCTGGCACTCTAGGCTCGATGCTTTTTTGTCAGATGTTTTTTTTTTTTGTTTTGTTTTATATTTTCTCATAGTAGAGCTGCGCAGGTAACTCATGCCATCTTTGGTTGACTGCAGTACTGAAGAGAAAATTAACAGGATGTCAAAATAAATTTCAACAAAAGGGTTGTTAAAAAAACAGCATCAACTCTCAGCAGACAACTGCGCCTCAATGTCCACTCTGCAGATGGGGCACTTCTTATTGGTGAGGAGCCACTGATCCACACACAGCTGATGGAAGAGGTGCATACATGGTAGACGTCTGCAGGGGAGACGGACAAACGGACAGTTCAAAACTGGACTTTACATGGAAGTTAAACACATACCAGCAGACACCACTCCTGAGCGACGTCTGTCTTTACTACATGTTGTGCGTCGTATTTCTCTTTTGACCATCTGTGTGACTTGTTAAGAATATTTTGACACCAGCATTGGGACATTTAAGTAGAGCTAATATACCAGTACAGTATAAAAAATGGTTTTAAATAAAAGAAATGTAATGGCTGTCTTTCCACTGTATCTCCCTCTGCTCAGTGTCACTAACTCACACACTGGACTTTTAAGCTGCAGCCTTTTGCTGTTTATGTAATTGCATTTCACTGCAAATCGATTAACTGTATTGCTCTGGTATCACACTTAGAAGGTCCCCCTGATCCTTATTCATCACTTAAAAAGATGCTCTGCCCCGTCTGAAACGCCTCTAGAGTTTCAACTACAGCCAGTTAATCTGATTAATCTGGTTGTTATTTTGGAACAATGTGAACCACTGTCTGTATTTCAGGACCTTTTCTGCACAGTGGAAATCCACACAGCAAAACGTTGACTTGTTGAATATATTTCTTAAGTCATTGCCAAACAAGTGCTTTATTTTATTTTAAATTATTTATATATTTTTTTTAAAAATAATGCACTGAACCCTTAAAAGTACTTATCTTTTGTTCTTGTTGTTGGTGATTAATACTGCACATTCAGTGCTTAACAGATTTATTAGACCGCCACCCAATGTGTTCATGCGACAGGCGACATAAATTAACAGTATTGGCCATTTATCATGTTTCTATCGTGGTGAATGTAGCAGCTCTTTATATGAGCTGCTACATTCACCAGAGTTTCGGTTTGTAGAAGCTATTTTACCAAATTGATATGTTTAATGCTAAAATATAATTATTGTTATCCATTAACTTTCAAATTTACTGTTGTGCCAAAAAAAAAAAACACAGGAAACATCAAAGCACATCATTGTTTGCTGCTTTACATGTAAAATTATAGCCACGTACATGCATTGCTGCACAGAATTAGTTTTACTGGTTAAATGTTACACTTGATTAATTTCTGACTTCACAGAGAAGTCCAGTGAGAGGCTTAAATTTGGCTAAAATAAAAGGTAGAATGTCAAGAGTTCATGGAAAATCAAACAGTCTGTGTTAACTTTATAATGGTGGAAGGTCCTAAACAGGTGGTCTAAAAAATGTGTTAAGCAGTTTACATATATGGCATATGAATTCATTAAAGAAAGTTACACATGCCACATGTTGTTTTGCATGAATGGAGACAGTAAAAAATAAATTAAAATCATGATCAATCAAAATAAACACAGATCTAATCTTGTGTCCATACTGTTCAACCCTATTGGAACTTTTCATTTTTTATGAGACACGTTATGTATGAATGTTTCAATGTGAGGAATGAATGGAAAAAATATGCATAAATTGTAACAATATAAAAACTCATTTCTGTTTTTGGTGTTTAACTGATTATGACCATGACCACTGAAGAGGTTAAAGCCATCTACTGTGTTCCACTTGTGACATTAAATATCCCCTTTACTGAAAATCAATGCTCAACTCACAGCAAATCACATGATGAAAAGCACTGGCATTCGCTCCATTTACACCAACAGAGGGCAGAAAATCCTCTTAAAAAAACCCTAAGTCTGTGCCAAAAAGCAGCTCCATGAGGCCTGTAATTTTAGGCACTCTGGGGTTTTCTGCTTATTACAATACCACTGGGCTTTAAAAAAGAATATCTCAGGAGACAGGGGCAAAATAAAACAACTACACCTGACATCCCACAAGTGTGTGTTCACAGGCTCACAGTCACGCCCCTGAAAGCATAATTGAACAAACTGTGAGCCAAAACTCTGGCAAACACCCGGGGGGGGGTTGCGTTTACCTGACATCCTCCCCCTCCTCCAGGATTGACAGACAGATGGTGCATTTTTCTTCTGTGTCTTCATCTGCCCCCTCGTCTTCATCTTGCTTACCATGCAGCTTTCTCTGTTTGGGAGAAACATTAAGAAAGACAACTTTTGATATGAAGAATCAATTATAATTTACAGTCAAGTCATTTCTACTAACTCAACACAAAAACCTGCTCAACTGTAACTGTGATAACATTACAAATACAGCTTACACTTATCTGATAAATATAATACTGCTCATAAAGAGGTAACTATGTATAAAACAAACATATCAACAAAAACATTAAATTCCTTTGGGGACAGAGAGAATGGTCATTTTGTCCTGAAAACAGAAAAAAAAATCTAACTAGTGTCTCTAAGCTAAACAAATCAAGTTATTCTAAAGCCGAATTCCCTGGCCCCCAAGACTAATGCTAACATCTACTGTACATGTGAGCAGAGACATGTTCCAAATTGATTTGTTCATTTATTTCTCACCGATTCTGGGGTTGCGTGCATATTTTTCCCAATAGATGCCCAAGCTTCAGGGGTTAACTGTTGGTCAATGTCTCTCTCCAACACCTTCTGTATTGGGTGGCAGGGTGTTAGATTGCTTATTTAGATACATTTGGAAAGCGCTAAGGAAACTTTTCCCCAACATTGTCTTCACAAGCTGCAATCTCTGGTAAAAGACACTACAGTATTTGTCTAAATGCTGTCAAAACATCAGATGTCTGAAACGAGTACAAAAGACCACTGCGCACTCTGTCCCAGAATAAACTGTAACAGACATGCACAACTACAAACAGTATCTATCAACTCCATTTAACAGTATGAACACAGGTACACATTCTCATACACTGCTGTCCTTACCTTTTTGTACTTGTGCGGGTAAGTGCACCTCTCTATGGTTCCCTGAGAGGCTCCTCGGTTCACAGTCCCCAGTCTTTCCTCTAAATGCAGCAGGTCCTATATGGAAATAGTACAAAAACACCATCACGGGACTAATAGACGTGTGCACTGAACATTTGATTTTGCACAGCGGATGCACCTGGGCCTTAGTTTTGTTTTGCTTCATAATTAATCAACCAAGGCTTAGCTTTTCAATCTACTGACACAAAACAAGCTGTGCTCTGCCAAAGGCTCTGGATTTCACTGAATACGAGAAAAAGTTAAGGCAAGTACTTAATACAAATGTGGAATGGGTTGGAGAATTAAAGAACACTAGTGGTTAACGGCAGGATAAAAAGACAGACTTGTATATAGTGACATATTTGACCTTGCATTCCATAACTTTCAAGAGATAATGATAGTTGTTTACTCATATCAAGTTTGTAGTTCGATTGTAGTTCTGTCACTGAAGTCATGGGATAGTGAATCATGTGGTGATGACAGAAAAGGGAAGCAATAAACAGGGCTTCTACAGGTTTCAACAAGTCGAAGTTTCAATGCATGAGGTTCATGTGTGAGTCTGTTGCGTGCAGTGAGAAGGTCACTGATATTTGGAGACTCCATTAAAAAGCTAATGACTGTTATATTACTATTCTGTTAATGGTATTGGCTCTACCCGCCCCCATTTTGCATAACTTTGCATTTTTTGTGTTTCCACTGAGACCACCAGATATGCTAACATTACCGTCGTTGAGGTTCAGTGAGTCAAGTCACTGTTGATATGTAGGTTTTTTTTTTTGGTTGCACTGTGATAAATACAAATCTTTCCCAAAAATCAACATTTAAAAGTGAGATTGAATATAATGCTACATAATAAAATACTGTCATTATACAATCAATATTTAATGCCTGTTAAATACACAGTCTTGGACTTTTTAAGGCTACTCAAGGAGCTGCACAAACCCTGAGTAAATGTACTCTCATGTTTGTATTATTGGTCCATGTACTCTTACAGGCATGTCTAGAATAAAGCCAAAAAAATATTCTCACCTCATAGGTTCTTCCAAAGTTAGTCATTCTAGATGAGATGTACCGAATGTGCGGGTAGGTCACTTCAGATATGCCAGTGTGCTACAGTATGAATCAGACACAAAACCAGGACAACATATTTTGTTTAGTTCAGTGAAAACCATTGAATGACACTGTGGTGTGAAACTTGTTCCATCTAATAAGTGAATAATATGCTTCCCAAGTCAATATGATTTAAAAAGCAGAAGACATTTTGACAGTCTGGGTAATTTAATAAAGCTCCAAGTGTGGTTTCTATTTCTCAAATCAAACCCTCTGCATGGTAAATATGCAGTGAAGGAGATCACACATGTATATTGATTAAAACTGATGAACTGTGTCAGGAAACTCACTTCCTATCTCTTCCTCTACCCTTTTATAAACAAGCTTGCTTTAAAAACTATGTGCATATGCTAAAAACATTTGTGAAACAGCATCTTATGAGAACATGTGCAAATGCTACAGACTATAGGAGACAACTGCTGTTTGCAAGTGGCCACAGGGAGAAAAAAAGCAATAACAGGAAACTGTTGACTACATTTGTGCAGGATTTCTCTCCAGGCCTCTGTATTTGTTGAGTGTGCACTTGAAATGCCTGATGAGCTACTATTAATTGCTAATACATTATTCATGCGGTTCACCAAACCATCCTTGAAATAACTGATGTTATAAATAAGGGGCCTGCACCATTAATCTAAGCCAGACTTCATATAGAAGTGTTTCTTTCTCATTTATGCAAATGTATGCGAGTGTGCTCAGGGTTTAACTCTTACCATGAAGGGGATGGGGAAGTGGTGCAGTCTGGGGGGAGGGTGGTAGTGGGGCAGGTGGGAGTGCAGGTGCCCTGAAGGGTACGGTGCCACAGTCACGCCAGCCTCGATGCCAAGCTCCCTGTGGACAAAAACATTAAAACAAACTGTCATTTAATACGAACTTTTTCTAGACCCTTCAGATCCAGATGTTTATTTCACCCATTTCAGTGTGTCAATCAATCAATTTCAAAGTAATTAATCAGATTCCATGATGGTGAAAAGGGCAGGAGGATGAAATTCTTGTATTACCTGCTCTTTCTCAGTGACAACATAAATACAGATACACATGAGCTTTTCCTCACATAAAAATCAAACTTACAAAATCACATTCCATCTAGTGAGACATAGGAAGTTTTGAAGTTAAATATCCTCCCATTTGATCCACATCATTTGATCTCAATATAACAAACTTCTGTAGATTTAATAGTATTAATTATTCCTGGCTTTGCACAAAACTAACAGTGATCTAAATCTTGTTACACTGAACAACACACCAACAAACTGTAGATTAAAACTAGCCATCTGTCAGTGTTGTTTCAGATACTGACCAGGCTGTTCTCTGCTCTGGCTGGCGAGGATGGGAAGACATAGTTTGTGGCACATGGATGTGGTGTCCATGGCCATAGTTGGGGTGCATTCTGTGGGGGTGTGGAGGCGGACGTTCATGTGCTCGTCTGCAAAGAAGAAATAAGTTCAACAAACACTGGTTTAAAGATGAAACCTTTACATGAATGTGCACACAAGACAGGATACATACGTGGGGTGCTGCATCATTCTGCGCCTCTGCACCTCCATCCTCTGCAGCATCTCATGCTGATGGAGCCTCTGCACTGAGGCCCCCAGAGCTGGCATATGGTGCGGCAGGGTCTGGTGGTCTGCAGGCAGGTGCTGGGCCAGTGGGGCACTTGAACTGGGGAGGTGGTGGCCAGGCAGAGGAGGGGGAGGAGCAGGGGGCACGGCGTGACTCGAAGGGTGGGATGGCAGTGGTGCATGGAAGGTATGGACATTATGGGGGATGACATAATCACCCTGTGGAGGGGGCTGTGGTGTCAGCTGGGGGTTCCCGTGGGAATGGGGGCAGGCTGAGGAGGGTTGATGATGCAGTGAACGAGCTAGGGATCCATCTGAGGTAGAAGAGAAAGAAAAACAAAAACATGTTTACCCGCCATGCCAGGAGTAAACGGCTGCCTGGAACATTAACCATCAGGCTCTGCTAACTACTATTAGCACTGGGTTTTAGGACTGCAGATGTCAACCAGTGCTTACAGGCAGTTTGGGAATGCCAATTACTCACTGACAAAAACTAACCAAGTACAAGTGCACTTAAGCACAAATTTGAGATACTAAAATTTGTCATCCTCTTCCTGTCCAGCCAAAAGCAAGTATCTTTAAATATACTGACATTAAATATCTGTGATAGAGACAAGAATGGAATGTTTTTATGGGATGGTAATATGTCTGTCCTTAAGTTAAATAAAAGCTGGTTTTCAGAGTTCATGAAAAGGTGGCTTTACAGAGATAAGTGGTTCTGACAGAATAGTGTTGCCACAAACATATGATGATCTTTTAGGTTTAGATTAGACATTTCTATAGACTAAACTACCAACAGTATATAAAGTGCTCCAATTAAACATGTACAACAGTAAAACGCAACATATACATAAATGCAGCAGTAAAATTAATCAAATACGTCATATATAATAACGTTAAACATTGACATGAAGTGACTTTTCATACTTTTAAAAACATTTTTGCAGATAATACATGCATACTTGAGTAAAGTTTCTTGTAGTTGTGTTTTCTCCCTCTGCGGTAATAATTTCTACTTCAGTAAACGATGTGAATATAAACACCGGTGTGCAAAATTTTAATTTTGACCAGGAAACACAAGATACTAGCTCCGTGTGTTCCTGTGTTGCATGGTGTTCTACTCACAGGATGGGTGCATGTAATGTCTGCAGGGCTGCTGGGGCTGTGTTTGCGGCTGAGGCTGAGCCACCATAGAGGAGCTGAACGAGTCCACTACAGAGGGCTGGCTGGGCCCAGGGGTGGCCTGTGACACAAACGCAGGAGGCCGTGACGTTGATCCTGGGCAGCACGGATCAAAAGCAGAGGTACTGCCATGGAAACTAGCCCCACTGTTTCCACTGCTCCGAACACTGCTGTTGCTGAGGTCCACTGGCAGGGTTTGCTGTGGGTGGAGAGCAAAAGATGTTAGAGACACACTCCTGCTGTGACAAGGATTCTTAATGTGTGTTCAATAACCACCTTTCTGGATGAAATATGCCTTCTATTGTTGGACTTTTTCTTCTGACTACAAAGCTTTTACATAACATGCTCTGTAAAGGTGCTGTTCAGCTCATAGGTTTGTAAATTCAATGTAAAAGAACATTGAAGCTGTCCTGGTTGTGTGTGGTAGCCAAACATTATACTGTTGTCCTCCAAGTAGTCACTAGTCTTTATGTTTTTGCTAAATACAAACCTGGTCATGGTAGTGGGCTGTGTTGCTGCTACTACTACTGTTGCTGCTGCTGCTGCTGACTCCAGCGCACGGGGCCGGCAGAGCACTGGGTCGCTCCACGGGGCAGCTGGGCTCCTGGAAGGGCAAGGTGCCCGGGGGTTGGGGCGCTGGATGGTGAACATGGTGGAGGAAGTGATGAGCGTTGCTGTGATTGTGGCTGTGACCGTGGCCGTGCTGAGTGCTGCTGGCCTGCTGGGAGGATGACGCCTGCAAGCAGCTTGAGTGGGAGTGGCTCAGGGACAGGTGACCAGGAGAGGGCCCTCCACATGGGGAGTGCTGCTGGCAGCAGGATGGCAGTCTGGGCATGGCTGTGCCTCCACTTTCTCCTGCTGCTCCTGACAAACCTGGTCTACTGTCATCTGGTGACAGATATAGTATAGAGTACAGTATAAATTAGAAATAATTTAGAAATAAATTGTATTAATTAACTTCCCTGTTTTCTCCAAAACACCAGGTTACATGATCTCGCCCTCTTACTATCAAAATGTTGAAAGAAAGCGCTCCTGTGAAAGTGAAAATCAAGTATGTCGTAGATTGTAACCTCTGCCAAGGAGGGTGCAATTTACTTGTGCCTGTCTGTTACTTTCACAACATTACAACAACACTACTGTGCTGAGTTCTATAACTTAGTGGATGGAGAGGATATTTAGTCACACACCCAAAACATCAAAAATTTTTTTAAAAACTCCTTTTTTTGACATTTGGCAGAGGCTACATACTCTGAGCACCCTTCTACATGTTACTGCTATGTCGACTAGCAGATGCACTATTACTCGTGGATCTAGCTGCCTGGCACCAAAACTGCAGGGATGTGTGATGTTCATTTCGATTCCACATGATGACTTGTTAGATTGTGTGTGCATGGTTGTGGCACCACCATCTGTGTTGCTGTGTGTATGACATGAACCAGTGTGTAGCTCACGCATGGCAATTTGACTTAAACAAAATTAGATATATTGAAGCCAAGGTCATCAATCAGTGCTACACTAGTATAAATATCATCTGAGATAATAGAGAAAAACAATTAGGATATATACCCCCACACTATGATCTCACAACACAATGACAGAACAGTTCAAACCTTTACATCTAAACCACAAATGGTCAGTTGTTTATTTCCTATTGTAACGTTTATTTAAATCAGCAGCAAATGTAAATGGACACAGCAGATGATTAAAAAACACTCAGTCGTTTCTTACCCTCTGTGGCTGTACGAGATGAACCACTGGGCCTCTGTGTGTGCATACTTTCAGGTATTGAACCTGGGCAGCTGGTGGAAGGGCCTGGGGCATCGTTGAGCTCTGAGGTAGAGGCATGATGGGAAGATGATGATGAGGATGACCTGACTGTTTGAGGGTGAATGCTGCCAGAGGTTGTTGGCACAACTGAGAGATCTGTGGAAAAAAAAGAACAATGTTGTGAATTACTAGAATGAATACATTAAAAACGGGCAAGAGAACACATTTCCCAAAGCACCAGGCTGTTAATGTTGTGAACTTGAAAACACTTGTTTGTAATTTTGTGTTAGCAAATTGCAGCGATACAATGATGGGACAAAGTTCCTATAATTTCACTGTGTCCGAGCACAATTGTCAAAGAGGTTAGATAGGCTTTTGTGCGTTTTCATGTTCCCCCCCGGGTAATCCGGCATCCTCCTACAGCCCACAGACATGCACCTTCAAAGGTAAAGTGAGACTAAAATACCCATAGGTGTGAATGTAAGAGTGAAAGGTTGTCTGTCCTTAAATCTAAGCCTTGTGATGAACTGGTGTTCAGGGTGGACTCCCTTCACCCTAACCTTAAAAATGTTTTTGGACACCCTTAAAATTATACACAATCTCAAATATTATCATGAAATATTTGTGGGAAAATCTTGCATTTCAAAAGATGTGGCTGCATGAGGCAGACAAACAAAAGCAAATGCTTTTTTGTTAAAAAGAAAAAATGATAAAGCTAAATTCTTGACAGTTTCAACATGTCATGTCCTGGCTGGGTTTCATTAATCTTGCTGAAACATCCAGTTTTGACCTCGATGGAACAAATCACGTGCAGAGGGGAGCATGTGAGTTTCGAGAATGGAACAATGCTTGGTAGAATTCAATGACTTAAAACTGATTCTTTAATGCAATGTATCAAAAATGCATGGGGTGTCCAAAACCTTTTTTCCACCACTGTATCTCTGCTGTGATAGGCTTCAGCTCTACCATGACCCTACCGAGGATAAGGCATTTAAGAAAGAATATGTCAAAACATTACTTAAAAACATGAAATTAAACAGTATATATATATATATATATATATATATATAATTAAAGTATTGTAAAGGACTCTGACAATGATAATGATCTGCCCATTAATCATGTAGTTCTAACCCAAAGCCTGGTAAAGAGGACCAAATGAAATGCAAGTGGACACTGAGTGGAGGACAATAATCCTGGTATGGACAGTAGCATGTGTGTGCTCGTCTGCACAGGCTTAGCAGCCAAGAGGAGCAAACCTTATTAGCATTCCAACATGTGCACTCCATCTGCTTTTCATACTCACAAATTAATTTCCCCTCATTCTTCTAAGAAATGCAAATACTCTAATACTTAGTGCACTGCTATTTTGCTATCCGTCTTGGGCATGGGATGATAAAAAGACAGACACTGGACTACAGTTGCACCAACGCCTGAGGTTAAAACAAGCTCTTTTATAAAGAAAATAAATTTGGTGCTAAACTATGAATGCAAATACTTGACGTTAAGAGTATAGGTAGGTAATATTAAAAAGCAGCAAAGCACACTTTTTTCTTATAATTGTGGTAGCATTTCAGCTTTAAGAGGCCAGATTTTATTTAGGAAACTGATTCACTGAGCTGTGGAGATACTGACCCTACTTAGTCAGAGCTATTATCATATTAAAAAATTAACTTAATCTCTCTGCTAAGAAAATACAAATGGTTGCTTTCTGCAACGAATAAGTGAATGTTTTACATTTTATTACTTCACTCCTCAAGTTATGTACATGATTATCAAGCTGTATTTCATATACTCGCAAGTATGCAACATTTCTCCTGTGTTTGCAAACAGGACAGTTAACTTAGATTCCTCTCCACAGAACAATAAAACATTATTCTCTGATTGTTTTGACATCAATTTTGCTCTGAAATATAAATAAACCATCCTACACCCAAACTCTATGGGAATGTTCTGGTGCCTATGTTTCTGCTGTGCCCCAAGTTTTCTCTCTCAGACAGAACTTCATTCCCTATTGGAGTAGTGAAATAAGAAAAGCAGCTTCATTTTTAATCATTCTGCCCTCGCATGACTTGTGTGGATGGACAAACTATCTTCCCAATGGTCCACACCCCCAAGAAATGTCCCACACACAGTAAAACGAGAAAAAAAGACAACACTGGCAAAGGGCAGAGTCTCTGCAGGTAAATGCAAACACCACACACTGACAGAGTAAACTGATGCCTTCAGAAGGATTATTATTTTATATGTCTACATATTGTTTTTTTAAGCAGGTATTTGTCCTTAAACTGTTCAAAACTAATGTCAGCTGTAAGTAATATTAGTGCTGTTCAAAGTTTATTTAAAACATTTTGACTTGACAGGCTGTCATGTCACTGAACACTGATCATCATGACAATGGTGGTAAAAAGGTGTTTCCGCCGCAGGAACTTCGGGGGAGGGGAGAAATTTACAGGAACGTCCTCTCACTTGACCCTCTTGGTTGCCGTATCTTCACTGCAGAGTTGGACCCACCACCAACTTAATCAGTTGCGACCATTATTTGACCAATTTAACCATAGAATGGAAGCAGTGCCTGCACATCTGTGTCAATTTGCTGATGTGATAATACATCAATCTTTTGTTAGTAAAATCTGTGGATTCAGCTGAATACTATTTCCTACTTGTCTTCTGCAGGGCTTTGATAATGCTGCTTGTTTCATATCCATCTCTGGATCTACCTAATCAGCAACGATCAAACCTTTAAGCTCTGCCCAGGAGTTTTCAGGGCTGTTTCAAGAACTTACACCAGAGCAGAGTCTTTGGTTAGACCCCGTAAAGGTTCCTGTAATTTGATACGTGGGGGCAGTTCCTGCAGTGGAGATGCACTAACCCCGAAAAACTACCCCGAACTTCCTGTGGTGGAAACTCGCTTAAAGTGTTTCAGATCAATGCTGCTGGTTTTGGTTAAGTCACACCTGAACTCAGACTTTTCCTACGTTCATTCTTACCATCTTCATCGACGGTAAGGTCCACCACCTCCCCAGCAGTCTGACGCAGTGGTTGGATGACGGTGGAGAGTCTGTGACGTCCACGAGATTCCTGGAGCCGGTTCTGGGAGCAGCTATTAGCCCAGATCCTGCTGAGACCCCCCACTGAGCGTGACCTGTGGACATGCAGACATCACAACTATAAGAACCAAATAGATTAAAGGTCATTGCTTTCACTCTGAGCCCAAGTTTCACTCCAGGATAGTATCTGTTTTGCATAAAGGCTGAAACAAATCATCGTAAATCACCACAGACTCATGCAAACTATCAGATATTAGTCTACATATGTCTGTTGAACAAATATGTTCACTTCTTGACTATCTAAGTTGCTCTAAATTTTGTACAATTCAAGAATTTTTTTTACAACTAAAACATGGCAAATTGGCCATGACTTCAAACACTATTATTAAAAACATTAACTGATGTAGGATTTCATCACACCAAATAACACTTCAGTCAGGTTCAAGATAGGTGCCCCTGTCTATATAACTGTCTGCTCAGAATTCTATATTTCCACAGTAGTCTGCAGTGCTGTATAAAAATGTTTTTCCATTTCTTACTCCAAACCACTACTAAACCTCAGGACTGAAGATTGTTGAAGCTGCTGCTGAAACTCACTCCAGGTCTTATTGACTACTGTTGTAGATTACTGATAACTATTACAGTTTTTAAAACCTGAAACAAAGGGATTGTGATTAGTTTTTAGTAGGGAAAAAGCTTTCAAAACCTTTGTTTACTGTGCTTTTCTCAAATATACAGTACTGTGTATAAGTACTAGGCCAACAATAGTTTGTTGGTTTAGTAAAGTTCTAATGACCACACATAGGCATTTCTCGGTCTCTGTATTAAGATCAAAGCTGGATATATGGGAAGTATGTGCAGTGTTAAAAAACAGCCTCTAGAAATAAAAATGATGGGATATGGTGTGACATCCCTTTTACTTCTGTTCAAGACAAAATGAGATTCACTGCATTCATTTTCTGATGTTTTATACCAGGTTACATTCAACACATGTCAGATGTTTCTGTTTGTGCTGTTTTCTGTCATGAGGTCAGGTATCACACTAAATAGTAACTTTAACCTTTGGAACACATTTAGTTTAGTTTTTGTGCATATTTTAAGGTTATGCACATATTTCCTGTATTTTCTTGTATCTGAAGAAAAGAGAATGAGAAATAAATATGTATGCTCATTTCAACTCAGCAAATACAACAAAGCTAAAAGTGACCTAAGAGTTTTGTGCAGAACTATATATGTTAATTTATGTAAAGATGGCTGATGACCTCTTCAGTATCACAGCTGTAGGAAAGAGTTTGAGGCCTGTGTTCTTAACCTCTATTAAACCTTTTTTTTTCAAAACCAATTATTAATAATCAAGGAGACATATTGTCAGTTTTACATTTTGTCAATTAGCTTGAATTAAAAGGCAAACTAAGATCCCAGAGCTTTTCCTCTATGTTCTTCTAATGTACTATAAACTAAAATACATTTAAAAAATTATGTACATCTAATAAAACATAAATTAGTTTTGTTAAAAAAATCAAGTAGCAGTTGAGCAGGACCTGACTGGTGCAGAAATCAGAGATGAAAACATATTTATCAGACATTAGAAAACTAAATGTCAATACAAATAAATATTAAAACACTGATTAATGCATTTGATAATCAGTCAGCAGAAATGGGCAAATTAAAAAACAAACAAACAAAAAAAAACATTACACTGCAGTGTTTAGCTTTGCAACAGACAGCTTTCACTCCCATGACTGCCTACTACTCATTTACTACACATCCCACCATTCCTCATTATTTTTCCCTTTTAATTTTCCTCATCAGGCTCAAGTTGCTCTTTGAGACTGGAGTGAGAGATGAGGGAATAGCTGTCTCTCCCTCCACAGTGCCATGAAACCAGGTGATCAGAGGGAGGGGGGACAAGCCCGGGAGACCAGAGACATGACAAACTATGGGAGTGTCATAAAGAAGGATACCATGGAGCTTTGTGGAAAGGGGGTTTCAGCGCTGTTCCCTGAGAGTTTTAAAAACACACAGGTGTAAAGGGAAAAGGCATAAGCACAGCCCAGTAAACCACAGCTATATCATAAGTATAGAGCTGCTGTTGTACATACCAGCCCAGTGGAAGCTATAGATAGAACTCTATAAGTAGCCAGATAGAGAGAAAGTGATCCAATTAATCCTTGTGGGAATGATGTAAGAGTTTTTGCTCCCTGTGCTTGCTTTCCCACTGACAGAACCAGTTCAATAATGCAGAAATGTAAACTGAGTTTGGGTGTGCGTTGCTATCAATGTGCTTTGTCTTTGTCGTACCGTCAGATTGATAGCACATTGCAGACCTGTTTGGGTGTTTTCTGTGTGCTTCATTCAGTACCCACATAGACAGGTTACTCAATATTCTGACTTAAAACATTAAGCTATGACTATGAATTTAATGACATTTTATTTTTGGTCGATTTTTAAATGCTATCGAATAACACCAGCAATTAAAATACAAAAATGTCCATCAATAAGTGTACAAAATTCAATGACTACAGGCTTTAAATGTAAATAAAATGAAGCTGGATAGATTCTAGCCTGTGATATATGCGGTTTGATTATTAATCTGCTAATAATTTTCAGGGCTTTGCTTTGATCACTTTTCTCATCTCAGGAAATGCCTCTCTCAGTGCCGTTTGTGATATGGGGGATTCCCATTAGCTCATACTGTCTGGACTCGATTCAATTTCCTGTGAGACATGCTGCACAACAATGCAAATGGAATTGGGGAGGAAGCTTATTAACTTTCATACCACGCAAATTGCAAAAGCAAATTTGGGTCTTTACGCACACGCAGGCACTTGTGAGTAACCTCAAATCACAGAGCTATGAGGGTGGCATGCGGAGGGGGGCGCCTGATGGCTGGGGTTGTTTTGGGGTCTAATTGGCGAGGCTCCTCAGCTCTGAGTTGATCCCAGAGAGGAGGACTACTCACAAGGGAAGGTTTCCTAATTAAGTAGACCTGGGATTATTTTGTAAATATCTGTTTATCACCATCACCCCCCTGAGCATGGGGGATAACAAAGAGGAAAACAATACATTGTAAACATGAACATTAAGGGAATGGGTGGCTTGGCAAAGCTTAGGTCGTGCCAAGATGAAGAGATGTAAGGTTTTTCCCCTGGAGATCAGAGGCCTGATGACTGAAGGCTGTGGTATGCACTACTGTAAAGAGCACTATGCACTGTACTAATACTGTAAATCTGTATAGTAGTGTGAAAAAGTGTCAAACAAACTGATCTGTCTGCCTGCACATGGGTCAGATCGTATCCAGTCTGAGTTCAGCGTCAAAGGTTAAGTGACATAAGGTTAAGTGACATCCCTGATTGTAAGCGGTAAACCAATGTGCTACAGATATGTAGACCAGTGATGCAAATTTTACACATATAAACAAGATCTGCAAAGGAATACTTTGTACAAATAAAAATTACTTATTCATTTTTCATTACCTTTTCTCATTTCATTTAGATCCTTTGTGCAAATTGCCATTTAAACATTTAACAAAACATAAAATATTAATATATGAAGTGTAAAAATATACATAAAAAACACTTGCAGGTGAAGCCAAATTCACTTTTTCTTTTAGTTGGTCAGAGCACGACAATGCTTGAAGCCAGGATGTTCAAAACCCCTCCACTTCCCGTTATTATACAGAGTGTGGCTCTCTGTATATTATCACATTGTAATCACACAACTGTATACTAAAGAAATCAATAACATGAGCAAATAAATTGATATGGAAATAATTATCTGGTTTGGAAATGACTGGTTTGGCTAAATAAAGCAATGAATTTGATTCAGTGGTTGCAGCACATTGCATATAAGTTAAATCAATGGTCTGCTACACAGAAATTACAGTCACAATAATCCAACAAAGCCATGTAAATAACTCATGTGACACTGCACAGCCCTACTGCTGATAACCTTGATCCAACACGCTAAATAAGGACTGGTCAAAGCCTCAATACATCAATCTGTATCAGTTACATAATCCTTGTTTTTTTAACCCACTGTGCAGGTGATAAAGGTTTATGAACTGCTGAATCTGCAGAAGAGCCTACATGTGAAATTCAGAGAATACTGAGACAGTAGTAAACAAGTCATATTAAGAGAATAAGACTCTCAGTGGGTGAAGAAAAAGGTGTGGACTGTAAAGAATGGCAATGGGAGTTGTATTTTTATAAATGCACAGCTATCAGGCTGCAAATATTTAACTTTTTAATTATTAATCTTCTCCATATTTTCTGTACTTAAACTCTTATTCGACCAATACTTTTACAGCTTGGAGAATGCTCTAAATTTCCAGACCTAAAGTCCATTGAAAACCTCTGAAATGTGATCAAGAAGAAGATAGATGGTCAAAAACTGTCAAACAAAATCCAGCTGGTTGAATTTTTGCAATGGGAGTGGCATAAAGCAACTGACAGCAAAGAGGAAGACGATGCCAAGATCCATGAAAGCCATCACATCTTTTCATAATGAAAAAAAACTTGTGTTCGTTGCATTATTTGACATCTAAAAATGCTATGCATTTGTTATTTTGACCAGCTGTCATTTTCTACAAATAAATTGTCCATGTGACAACATTTATATTATGTGGAATTTGCGAGAAATATGGTCCGTTTTCTGAATTTACAGAAATGCTCATTACACTCCAACATATAAATAGTAAAACTGGTGGGTTTTTTTCAGTAGTTTTCAAGAGCTGTATCTGATGATATGAAAGCAAAAATATGGATTTGGCAACAGTGTACATTAGGGAGTAGCTTTTTGATTGACTGATTGTACATTTAAAAGTGAGTCAGTGTCCTCTCACTGAGACATTTTTCTCATCCTTACATATTCCACTGTCAAATAAATATCCGAATGATCATTTAATCAGGTTCTTTGTTCATTCAGTTAATTAAAAAACAAGGTAAATAAATAAAAGTAGCTGAAACATGATTTCAATAGTTAGCACAATAAACATGTGTCCAACAAACCTGCTCAAAGTGACTTTTTACAACACATGCCAATCATGAATGTTGACTCAGACATGCAGGTTTCTTTATATGTGATGTTTCTCGAAGGGGTTAAATAACCAGGGTGCAGAGCAGCCCTGTTTAGAGTGATGTGGTTTCACTGCTATAAACATTTAGGCACGCAGCTTTCGTATGGTTGCTTCTCCAAGCAATGTAAGCAGAGTTATGGAATCCACAAGCAAAACAAATCAACTGGAGAACTTCACCACACCCCACCCTACGCTCATACATTTCTTTAAACACATTTCAGGTTTTTCCCCCTTCTTCTGTAAAAACGGCAACACCTACACACAGAAAATAAGAATCACAGTGTTGTCCTGCTCTGTGACCTTTACAGATGAACAGGAAGCAGAATGTGGCTTTTCAATTTAACGAAGGCAAAAACATCAGAATGAGATTTGGACTCGAAATCCAGTGGCTACATATAGCAATGCTGTTATTGTTTACTCTTGTGCCTTTTTAAATATTCCAACTTTCTTGTTGGCAGGATCTTTATGTGCAAAATAAAAAAAAAATAGCCAATGAGCAAACAACCAACAAGCAGCTGCGGGAAGCGACAGGACCTGCCTGCCAGACACACTTTTGGAATTTCTGAGATTTGGGAATCAGGCACAGGCCTTAATAAGTAAAACCATTTGTATAAGCCTTGAAGCCACAAAAGAGCATTCAAGTGGCCATTAATTAACACAATGCTGCACTGTCTTCTCGCCATGAAAAAGTTATTATAGTAATTTCTGAGGGCAAAATACAAAAGATATTGCTACTAGCTCCTGCAGTGTTAAGAAAAGTCAACTTTTACTTACATAAATACTACGGGTTTGACCATAGAAAGGAAAAATAATACAATGTTTTTAACTCCTGCATTATCAACTCCTTCACTGTGCAAGTCAAGGACCTGTATGATCCACATAATCCTGTTTGCCAAAATATTACTACATACACTGCTTCTGTTTGTTGTTCATCCATGAGCAAGATGTGACAGGCTTGTGTGCACATTTAACCCACACTAGTTCCACTACAGCACACGATAAGTGATACTCTCAGTCCTTAAGAGAGAGAGCATACTACTGACTAACATCTGTGTAGCACTACACTCTGGTGGAAAGTACTTTAGCTTACAAAAAAAAGGAGAAAACAAAAAATAACCTCAAGTAAACAATACCTAAATATTTTGAGCGATGCATCCAATTAGTAAAAGGGAAAAAGGGCTCCTCATGTTCTAGAGAGAAAGGAAACACTGCATGACCAGTCATGCAAAAGAGACTGAGAAAAAGATTGTCATCAGCCCCAGGCTCAAACAGACCTGATTACTCTGGACATTTCTGCCAAACAAATAACATTCCTAATCTTAAATGAATTTACAGCAAACAACCGCAAACAGGCTAAAGTGTCCAAATAACATGTTGGGCAGCTCAGTGTAGTTTTCTGCTCCAAACCTCATTTGACCGTAACAGTTAAAGATCATTTTCACTCAGACCTGACCATTAAAAAGGCTCTGAATGACTGAACCATCACTTATGACTCTGGGACAATATTACAGATAAACATTCTCACCCCTATCTAAGCAGCAATTTGTCCCATCTTATCTTGGTAAGTACACTGTCAATTGGTAAACACAGTTATTTAGTCCATCATTTAGAAACATATAATGTTATGTATGTTTATTCATTTCTGCACTGCTTAGCCCTAGAGTGAGTCATGAGGATGCCAGAGCCCACCTCAGCTACCAGCAGCGAAGGCGGGGTACACCCTGGACCTTCCACCAGATCGAACCCAGGGCTATTTTGCTGTAATTCGACAGTACTAATTACTGCATTGCAGTGCCACTCTAATATATGTAGCCTACCTTATTTTTCCAGCAAACCTAGTGAAGGTCATCAATTCCTTCACTGAAACACAATTACACTCCTGTGTATCATCATTATCTGTCTGTACCGTATGTCTTCTTAGGTTTTTTTTGGACAACATTTACATTATATAAGGATGTAAATTTGTGAGCGAATGAATAACAGATCCACTGTATGTGCTTTGAGTATGCATTCATAGAAAAGCACTATATAAATCTAATCCATTATTATTATCATTATTATTAAGATATTTTATGTAAGGAAGTGAAACACTTTTATTATTAAAGCAAATCTCTTTGGTAGAGTTGGGTAATATGACGGAATGTGTGTCCAACAGTAACATTGGAAACATTTCCACTTTGGAACTTATCTGTCCTACTTAAGCCTTTAAACACGGTAATGATAATTATTATTCTCAATTAGACACATTTTCAAAGTATATTAACCTATCCTGCTGTATGACCATTCCAAATAAAAGAACATATTAAAAATTGCTAAACCATTTCTTAATTAAATGTACAGAATACTTATTGTGTGGTCATATATACAGCCTAGTATACCATGTTATAAATATATATAGGGCTGGGCGATATCTCGAGATTTCAAAATATATCGAGATTTTTTTCATATGCAATATACTAAGAGAGTCCAACATGCACCTGGAACAGGTCTGACTTACTACTGGCAATAGGAACCAGGCCCCTGCTTCAGTCATACAGGGACCGGACTGCCCTTAGCAGAGGGCCCCGGACCCCATACTCCTGAAGCAACCCCCAAAGGATACTACAAGGGACACGGTCGAACGCCTTCTCCAAATCCACAAAACACATGTGGACTGGTTGGGCGAACTCCCATGAACCCTTGAGTACCCAATGGACAGAGTAGAGCTGGACCAGTGTTCCGCGACCGGGACCAAAACGGCATTGTTCCTCCTGGATCTGAGGTTCAACTATTAGTCGAATCCTCCTCTCCAGTACCCTGAAATAGACTTTCCCTGGGAGGCTGAGGAGCGTGATCCCTCTGTAGTTGGAACACATCCTCCGCTCCCCCTTCTTAAAAAGCGGGATCACCACCCCGGTCTGCCAATCCAGAGGTACTGTCCCCAACCACCACGCAATGTTACAGAGGCATGTCAACTAACTCTAACCTCCCAGGGGAGGTGTTCTGGGCATGTCCTGCCGGGAGGAGACCTCGGGGAAGACCTAGGACACACTGGATAGACTATGTCTCTCGGCTGGCCTGATAACGCCTCAAGGTACCCCCGGAGGAGCTGGAGGTGTTTGGGGAGAGGGAAGTTTGGGCATCCCTGCTTAGACTGTTGCCTCCACAACCCAGCCCGGGAAAATGGATGGATGGATAGATAGATATACTAAGAGACTATCGTTTATAACACGATAAATTCTTTTGGGTTTAATTTGTACTCCTTCAGCCGCTCACTCCAATCCCCCCCATATTACTCCTATCCTTGACTACCTCTCACTCGCCTTTATTGTACCCCACCTCTCTCTGTATCAGAGCACAACCCACCCCGCCTCCTTCCTCTCACAACTCCAATCAATCTGTTTCACCATTTGCAACAGCAACATGAAGTACAGTACGAGGAGAGTGCAAGGGGCCGTTTACACATTGCTGGGGATTTATTTACCAGAGATTTTTGTCTACGGTTGTGCCTATTGTTTACACGACGACGACAGGCACGCACACAGTGGACCACGGTTTTTAATAACTCTGGCCAAAGTGGAGATTTCCGCTAATCGCGTTTGCGTGTAAATAGAGAGACATGTGAAAACGGAGATTCTCGGGACAGATGAAGGAAATACTCCACCAAGTTCACATGTGATGATCTGTTTAGAGGAAAAGGATGGAGCTGATAAGTGAAGTTAAAAGGATTACATGAGAAAAAGACATTTGGTGCTAGCAAATCTGAGCTAATTCGCATCTACTACATCTGAACAGGATCTTCGTGTATTTACTTGATATAAAATAAGGCTTTTATGAGGTGTTTCCACATTGCCATACTTCGACTCAGAGTTCAAACCCTTTTTCATCTTCTCTGTTACATCAGAAAAGCAGTTTGTGATTGTACATAAAGTCACCGGCCCATCCATTTACATTGTATTGTATTGATTACATGTCTCGGATGTGGAACTAGGAAAACTACATCTCCATAGGTTCATAGCGGAAGTAACGTTTCATACAGGATTCTGATTGGTTAATTGCACTCGATCGTCCCACTACACTGCCGTCTACAGGCCTGGTATACTCTCGACAGAATAGATATGCGGGGCAGTATAAACGTAGCTTTCCGAAAATGATCAGGTCTGCACAGCCATGTACATTTTGTTAAATTTTAAAAGACCATTATTTTCCACATATTTTGTTGTGGAACAATTTCATTTCATTTATATTTATTTATTTTATGTGTTTTATGTACATGTTGATATTGTGCTGCTTTCCATCAATAAAAACTGCCTATATGTCAGCTGGCACCTGTGAATTTGACCTATAACTGTCTTTTTGGTATTACTTTATGGAAAAAGAATATATCAAGATATATATTATGTATCACCATTCTGTAAAAAAAGATTGAGATATGATTTTTGGTTAATATTGCACAGCCCTAAATATATATAATATAACTAGATTGTATGGCTCATGTCACCCCTACCTGAAACCATCTCCGACCGTGACGATCTCCACCTCACTATCTGTGGAGGTGACGTTGATCTCCTCACTGGCAGGAACAGCAGGAGCTGGAGCCGGTGTTGCCTCGATCACCACCACATCTTCATCCAGAGCACCTAAACGCATCGGTACATTTAATGATTCGATCATACAGTACAGAATCCTACACAGCCTTGAAATGTATCCAAAATAAAATACAGTCCACACTTAAGACTAAATCTGCTATCTTACTCAGGGTTTTATACTGAAGCTGATGTGCATCCCTTCATGTTCTCCCACAGAACCCAGAGGAACTTTCCTCTTTCACTCAAAAAGCAGGTGTTCCATTGCTTTTTCAACTGCTTTGGCTACAACCATATAATCTGTGTAAATTGCCAGGTAGCATTTCCACAATTCCATCATGTTAACAGCAGTATCATCGGGCTAACAGTTTAATACTGCACACAGGAGGAATATAGGTCAGCTCTTTCTGTATTAGATTTGGTTGCTTTATTGCGAAACAACAAAATCCACCCCATCACTCTGAGTTTTAGTTTGAGTTACATGTAATGAGCGAAAATATACTTAATTACATGAATTTCCAAACACACCATGATTTGACCTTTGAAAAGATCCTTGTCGTTAATTAATGTTTGGAACGGCACCCTCATCTTTCCCAAAGGGTTTCGTTCATCACAGACGCTTTTTAAAACAGCCATGACAAAAATAAAATGAGATAAATTCATTACCATCTTCACACGCATTAATGGAGCCACAAGGAAATGGTACCGCCACAAAAACACTGAATACACAACTTCATCTTCAGTATTCTGTGGTTTATTTTGGTTTAAAGCCTTGACATGAATATATCATTTGTGAGCTGCTGCTGACTCATGCATCTGGTGTATGAGCCCAAGTTTCAAATTATCTCTCACATTCCTAAGCCTTCCATAAAAATATGGCAGATGTCTGCAATATCATTGTCAATCTATGGACTGTAAGAACATACACGCATACTGCAGATACTGTGGGACTGCCGATATACTGACAAAAAGCAAAACATGATCTGCTTCCCCTGAAAATTTTTTTCAAATGGACATTTTCATGTAATTGTAGCTATTCTTGTGTAGTTGATTTACTCATTTGTTTGAGTAGTGTATGACTGTGTTGTGAGTAAAGTCCATAATTCCCCAGTGTAACTTCTATTCCAATTTTCCTCCTGAGGACTGCTGCTTAGCACCCTTGGCAAGTCGAGCTACCAGGCACTGTGGTGAAGCATACATGAGGTTACACAAACAAAAACACCTATAACCGAGAAGATAGTCTTGATAGTTTCATATAGTATGTGATGTGATAAACAAAACCCAACACACCTAATGATACAACTATTTAAACTGTAATTAAAATACTGATGTCTGTGCAAGAGAAGCTGTGGGATTCTATCTGTTCTAGGTCTAAAATCCAGTTGTGACCTGAATTTGGATCCGATATGGCAAATTTCCATTTTAATATCTTTTTTTTAACCTCAGAATATTGGTAGGATTAAACTTTTTTTATAGCATCACACACCTGCTCTAGCTCTGAACATTCAGAGGGCTGGTTTCATCACTTGCCTCCGTGCTTTCACCCTGCTGTAAACAAATGTCTGTTTCCCCCAAGAGACCTGCTGTTTCTATGCAAAGGCCTCTGTTCAACAGTGTCTGAGTTTTCTCCCACCTGCCTCCCACCACAGAGCCACAGCAACTTACTTTCCATTCTCCCTTAGGTCTACAGCAGTAGAAACAGTGCTAAGCTAAATGGCTTCAATAGTCAGAGGTGTGGCTTTTGAGAGCAATCCTTTTGTAAATGTGACCAATTCTTGTTTCTAAAAAATAAATAAATAACTGGTGCCTAATGTGAAGACCAACTGACAGACGACTTCTGCAATGTTTCATATTTAGAATGTGGAGAAACCAGCTGTTTTAACGGGTATACAGAGCTACAGTTTCCCTTACAGCTGTCAGGTGCAGGGCCCTGGAGAGCATAGGGAAGAAGCATCTCTCTTATCATTAGTGTCTTCAGACCATGAATACACTCCACGCACCCACAATGACCCAAGCCTTTACAGCAGTGCAGTGCACATACAATATGTGTGTTGCCATCATTACAAAAAATTACTCAAATCAAAACCTCGACCACTGATGAGTCCATTTCTCACCCAGACTGTGGGTTTATGTAAGCTTGGCACACACTGCACCAGCAACATGTGAAATGGAGGGCTGGGGCTATTTGTGAGGATGTTTACACTACACACAGAGAAACACAAAGTGTGTTGTCTGCTTTCTTTTACCTCTTCAGTGTGAAACCACCCTGCTGGACAGATCTGCACATCTCCCAATCCTATATCCCCTTCAGCAGATGGACATTAAGGAAGATCAGTTGGAATCGTAGCGATTGTGCAGTAAAAGCTACAATATGTTCAGATGGAGGTTTATTCAACATGTTGACTGACCTCGCCAGAAGGTGTTTCAAAATCAGCCTCCTCCTTACCATGATAAAAAATTAGATTTGATTCAGTTCTTATGTTAACCTGTATTTCTTTCTTTTTTCTATCACTGTTACTCAATTAAAATGTTAATTCATGGCCGAATTGTGCTTTTATTCTGCATTGTCAGAGATCTCATTGCTTCTGAGCTTCAGGGCAAACTATATCCATTACCTTTCTATGTCTAAGGGCGTAATGGTCTGTTAAAAAAATGCATAACATACATAGTGTTTGTCCATATTGTGGTGCAACCCCAACAGGCTTTACGGGAAAACGCTGGATGAACAGAACATACTGATCGCTCTGAATATGATAATGCCTTTATACACCAGTGATATGATGAATAAATGAAATTTAAATGCAAAAAAATGTATAAATATTTCACATGAAGACTCTTTACACTAACAGTGATGTAATTTGCAACATTTGTTGGTTACAAGAGCAGAACAGATTTGCACTAGCACATTATTAGGAAAAAAACAGAGAATGGAACACCCTCCAGTGATAGCAATCTGTATTCTGTGCTCCCCCTCCTTTGACAATGACACCAAAGAAGGAGATTTAGGGTGTATCTCATTTTATAAGGCAAAGACAGACAGCAAATTAAAAAAAAAAAAATCCAAATGTATTATGACAGTGTCATCTTGCTACCAACTCCACAACATCCAAATCCGAAATACATAAATTACTCAAAATACTGATGGTCTTGCTGTTGATAATTCTACCTCACATATCATCCTTCAGTTTATTGTCTTCGTCATTTTATCCATTGTGTGTTGTGACAGAACATTTGTTATATTCAAGTACATATAATTCTTTGCATTTCATTGCACTGTTGATTGTGTCTTAACCTGCAAATGACAAATAAACAAATCTGAATCTAAAGAATGGCTGGTTGATCTTGGTGCAAAAGCTCTGAAAAATATTTTTTACTGCATTCTGGTTAAAAGAAACTCAGTGCTATTCTGTGCTGAGGCACTCTTCACAAAAACAGTTTGAATACAGGCATGTAAAATAATTGGACAAAAAACTTGCTGTGTAGTAAAGGTCTTTAGGATACAACTTGAAGACTGCCATAAAATTGAGTAAATAATAGGGCACATTTTATGGTTATCAAATATTTGATATGATGATTGTTCTGTACATAAAGATTGCTAAGGATCATCCTCTGGGAAACATGAGTATCAATATTCAGTTTAGCTAGTAGTTTATTTCCTGTATTGGGTGTAAGTTAGTATTGGATATGTTTGTGTATTTTGGGAAAAAACATTGCTGAACTCAACTCAGATTAAAAGCAATTATGTAAAATGCTGGCACAAAGTCATTGTGACTCCAGAGATCTTTTGACTGTTTGTTGAACTGTGTGCCTCGTGTGACACAGACACCATACGGAAACAACAGATAACAAACTGCTGCAATAAGACCTGGATCTGTGTGACTGATCTAACCCGAAATGAAAGGCAAGAGGTCCTGGTTCTGTCATGTACAGGTGAAGTGTCATCAGTCACTCCGCTCACTGATGCCAAGTGCAGTCGGGTCATAACGGCTACATTGTTGTGATGCTGAATACCAATGAAACTTTATTTTTCAGCACAAAATTGAGCATTTAAACTTAGTGACAGACATCTTTAGTGCTGTGTAAATATTCTGTCTGTGTGGGCATGTCATATCCGATTTGATTGTTTGACCAGACTATCATTTTAATGGTCTCACTATTAGTTAAAAGCTAAAGACAGATGTTATTCAGCACTGTATGATAGATAAACTTAATAATTTAATAACACCATCCAAGTTAATAATGATTTTTATCACTTGAGAATGCCTAAGTGGCAGCTGCTCAACATGTATATGGCTTTTTTATTTGTTGCAGAAACAAGAGAAAAATGTTATTTTGTCTAATTGCTGTTGTTTAAGAAAGTAAAAAGTATTTGAAATGGTTATCATTAATGAAAACTGATAAATTAGTTACAGATTTGTCTGGTAAAGTAAAATCTTTCTGCACACCAAACCAGAAGGAAAAGCAAGATCCCAGTTATTTGTTGTCTCCAAAAACATTCCTGATATATTGTTAAAACATTTGTGTTATGCAGGTTGGTGGTTTGTATTTACCTGCAGTTACAGTAGCACTGTTGGGCTGGCTGCTGGTGCTGCTCACGTCTACATACAGCTCATCTCCTGCTTCAGTAGAAGAGGGGGAGGACGAGTCACTGCTCAGCTCCTCACTGGAACTACTGGTGCTGTGGAATAGAGCATACTTCCTACGTGCAATTACTTCACGTTGCTTCCTCTGCAGTAGTAATCGCTCCTTTTGCTTCGGAGTCCGTTGACCCCCTCCAGGAGCTGTTTTCACATACCGTTTTCTATGCAGAGGTCGCCGGCTGCTCAGACATGGTCGTTTGAGCAGCACTGGCTCTGCTTCAGACCGCATCCACTTATGAGAGCGATTCCCCCGAGTTCGACCCAGAACAGGACGTAAACCAACTCCGGCTGCCCCTCCTGTTGTCAAGGCAGGAGCCTTTTGTTGGCCCCCTGTTGCTCCAGCTTCCCCTTCATCCTCTGAGCTGAGAGTGTCCGAGTCCCCGAATCGCAGACTGGAGGAAGGGGAGGAAGCGCAGTCACTAAAAGAGGACTCGTGATTATGTTCGTCCTCACTAGGGTGTTGTAAAAGTTCTACCCTGGGACGCTGTGGGGCCAGTGAATTCTCACTTATGTGGCCCTCTTTCAGCGAGCAGTCTGAAGGGCCAGCCTGTTGGCCTTTTCTTTTTCTACGCCCAGGCATGCTCCGTTCTGAGTCTCTGTGGGTCCCTGTGTCTCTCAAGGGCCGATGTCTGGACTCAGAGCACAGCTCTGCGTACTCGCTGCCCGCTTTGCCAATCACCTCCATGTTGTTAGGAAAGCTCTTGGCAGCCTCGATCGGCTCGGGGTTCACCAGGGGCTCCTTCAGATGGTCCTGTCTGCTGGGGGCCTCAGATGGCACCTCACTCTTCATGGTGGCAGGTCCGTCCTCACAGGGCAAATTCCAAGTACACTTGCATCAGTTCCTAAGCGTCTACCCACTGCATCTCACTAAACCTAAAAACAGAGGAGAGGAGCAGTTACATTAGAGATGCACCTTTGATGATTATGCTAGTGACAGAATGAAGATGTATGACAGACCAATAACATAACTTAAAAGCACAAATGGGTTCCTATCTAAATATAGGTCTAAATATCCTGAACACTGATTTATCCATGAAATGAATTATTAGCTGTAAATGAAAATAAGATGAAGGCATTAATGCTCTGATTCAGAATCAATTATACATTTAGGCAGCTTGTCAGGATCAACTTGACTTTGCTGCTTTCATTTTTTATGGTTAGGTTTTTTTATGCACAGCTAGTTAACAGTTAATATGCTAATAAATATAACCCAGTGATAAAATTATGGACCCCACCCCTCTGACAGCATTTACATGCCCTTTACAATGCAAGACCAACTATGTATGCCTTCACAAGGCACAGAGGAACAACTGCAGCAGCCTCAGATACTGCAGACCTCTGGCACAGCAGAACTGGTTCTTAATTGACAATACAGTTGTAACAATGCATAAGGCCTGGAAAAAAAAAGATAAATTCTGACAAGTTTTTTTCTATCTAGCATTCAACTGACCAACAGTACAGAACTCTAATGAGATCAATGGTAACAGCTAATAAAAAATTTATTTATTCTGTGTTTCCAGGAAAATAAAAACCAATATGCTAAAATCAAAACATGTACCTGAAGAAAAAAAAAAGTCAAGACTGTAAACGTTTGCAGTATTATATTCACTTCATAATATTGACCATTGAGCTACAAATATTTGCTTGAGTTATATAATCCGTGTAACTTCAATTTGCCAGGTTCTTACGAAGGAGTGATGCTCATTGTAAATTCAAATATCAATTAATCCATCTGTGATCTTTTATCCAGGTCTGGGTCATGATTAAGCAGAAGATGGATGGATGGATGGATGGATGGATGGATGGATGGATGGATGGATGGATGGATGGATGGATGGATG
>JAPTYQ010000018.1:38331299-38347031 GCA_029814465.1 Ostorhinchus cyanosoma
TCTATCTATCTATCTATCTATCTATCTGTCTGTCTGTCTGTCTGTCTGTCTGTCTGTCTGTCTGTCTGTCTGTCTGTTATAAATGACTGTTTATGAGATGCAATGTCCTGATGATCTGTAAGGATCAGATACATGGCTGTTGTTAGATAAGGCAAAATAGAAATGATAAACAAATAACAAATATACAATGCAGACAAAGGAAATATGAACTAATACAGAAGTACTTTATATTGAGAGTCTATAACTAAATTATAAATAGAAATACTTTAATACAATTATTTGCAGTAAAGAGTAAAAAAAATCATGTAAATGAACACATCATTGCAATACCACTTCTGTTTATAAAGATAGGGAAAACTGTAAAGTGCACTGATGTGCTTTGTTACAGTTTTTCACATTCGCTTTAGTGTTCTCAAATCATCCTTGACATTTGCAAAACAGTTTGTGCATTTCTCAAAACAGTTCGTACAAATAGCCTAACACCATGGATTACCTGCAAAAGCCAGTCTCTTGCTCAAAATCCTTTGTTCATCTGTCAAAAGTAAATATCCATGTCAATGAACATGTCAGTGCCATCAGAATGATAAGTCCTTGTGTCATTGTGTATGGATAAGACAATCAAATTGTTTAGTTATGTTGTCAATATAACAGTGTACTGTGAAGGGATGTTCTGATGTATACTATGGCTAAAGTTTTGGTGATAGTTACTGTAAATTACAAGTTACAACTTAGTGTATGTAAGAGTTTGTTCGCAAGAAACTGGACAAGATTCAAATTTCGCTCTTACTGTTTGTACTGTAATTTGTTGACAGACCATGTCATTTCAATACAGAAAGGAAAAGACAGCACTACATTGCACAAAGAAAAAACAAAAAAAAAGTAGAGATGTGAACATAGGACGATCTCCATATGGAAAACTGTACATGCAGTGCTATGGGAACTACAGTGTAGTCTCCCTACACTTCCTGATGTTCTTGTTTTTTGGGCCACAAATTCTCATCCAAATCACAGCAAATATCCTCTCTTGTGATGTAGCCTGGAAAGCTATAGCTATATCTCTATCTCTATCTCTATCTCTATCTCTATATAGATAGATAGATAGATAGATAGATAGATAGATAGATAGATAGATAGATAGATAGATAGATAGATAGATAGATAGACTTGCCGGTTGATGGTTCATAAGATGCACTTTAGGCTATTTCAGAAAACTTTTTGATCATTGATTGATCTAATGCTTCACACATTTCCCTTCATTAGCGAAAGTCAAGATTCACCTGGGAGCAATTTACTAATTCAGGATAGATTTAGAAAAAAAGTCTAATAGAAATATATAGAAACATGCTTGACATATTATGAGAACTTTGTTGAACCATTTTGCATGTAAAGACTTATGCGATGAACTAATGCCTAAATGTTGTGGGGGGTGAGACTATTCAACAGAGACCCATTACAATACGTTTTGATCAGCATGACAACAGCAACTGATAATGTAGGAAACATTTTGGAAACAGTAGGAAACAATTGTACATAATCATTTGCATGGATGTACCAAAGCATTTGCAACTTGTTCAAAGAAATAAGGAACAGTTTTTGATGTGCACAAGTGAGACACAATGATGTGGAGATTCAACAGGTAGTTTTGAGAATTTCAATTTTGATCTGAGAAATGTACCAAAGCGACCGAGAAAACTGTAATGGCCTTGGTCTGTTTATTCATCCACCGGCGTCGTTCCACTGTTGGCGCTGTGGCATACTATGACAGCAAATCTAAACGAAGAAGAAACAGCACGCACAATCTGCGCGCGCGCAGGAGTTTAGTAATCTTGAGGTAAAATGGCGTCGGGTGCCATTTCCACGGAGTCAAAGAAAATATCGGATTTACGAGTTGTGGACCTTAAATCTGAATTAAAACGAAGGAATTTGGATACTTCGGGTGTAAAGAGTGTCCTCGTTGCCAGACTTAAAGAGGTAACAAAAAACAAAGCTAATGTGTCCAAGAAAATGAGATGAGCAATGGTATGCGATACACAGCAGCTAATGCTAATTCTGGCAGCTAATGTTTTGACGATTTTTAAAGCTAGCTAGTTATGTTAAAATGACCACTAGTGAAATGGAACCTCGTTAATACAATGAACCAAATTTTAACCAAATCCTTCATATCCCTCCATAAAATCGTCAATGTTTAAGGGAAACCGCATGGGTGTTATCTACGACGTAAAGGCAAGGTTGGGAGTCAGAAACGCATTCTTCATTTTGTTATTAACGACCACAGACGAGGTAGCCCGGTACATTTTCTCTCCTTTGTTATCACGTTGAACCTCTAGATGGACCTTAATTTGAACCTCACCATGTAGCAATTCGTGATTGGTTTAAGTTGTTCTACGTATAGTCAAAAATACACGATGCGTCAGGTCTTACCACATGCAAGCGATGTTAGTTAAAGCAAACCTTTGTTTTAATGTCGTATTTGATTGACAAAGGTGAACAATGTTATGCCTAAAATTTAACTCGTTAGTTCTTTTGTCATGCACATACAACACTTGTACTGTTTCATGTGATCATGAATGAGTGAATGGATAGGTAAATGGAAGCCAAAAATAGCTTTCTGGTCCTGTAATCTGAAGTGTGTGTGTTTTCCCTTGATTCTCAATCGTTGTAAGATTTAGTGAGAGATTTTACACGTTTAGGTTACATAACTTTTCTTTTTTAAGGCTATCGACAATGAAGGTGGTGATCCAGAAAACATTAATATTCAGCTTCCATCTGATGCTCCCATTCGAAAAGGAGGAAAAGCCAAAGGTAATCCTTTACTGTTAATTTTGGGAACATGGTGCTTTTGTAAGTTGTTGTGATCTGTGTGTCATATGCTCAATATTTGTCACTTTTTAGGAAAAAAAGTGGATTCAGATGCTGACACCACAATGGATGAAGATGGATTTTCCAAGGTGACTACAACGTGTTTACATGCTGTGTTGCCTGTAGAGCCGCTGTCCTGCATGTTTTAGATGTTTCCTCTTCCAGCACACCTGACAGTTGTTATCAGGCTCCTGCAGCGCTTGATGATAGGCTGATCATTTGAACCAGGTGTGTTGGAAGAGGGCTACATCTAAAACATGCAGGATAACAGCTCTCTAGGAGCCTAGCCATGTTTAATGACCCCTGATTGTAGGATCTGTGTAAGGTTGATGATAAAGCTGAACCTGAATGTATCTAAAATCTGCAGAGAAAACTAAGTTTGCTTTGTCATAAAAATGTATCTAGGTGGCTACCAGAAGTTTATAAGATGAGAGAAAAGTCTAAGATATCTCTAGTATCACAATTTATAAAGTTTTGATTGGACTCTGTCAGCATGAATGTGGAAAACATTCATTTTAAATTCACATCTTACTTTTTCCCCCAGAATGAACTTGGATATCAGGAAAGTGAAAATGTTTGTTCTGCAATGTGAGACATGATGATTTTTTTTTTTTTTTTAAACGATGTCACTTTGGATAATAGACTTAAAGATGGAAGCACAAAATATTTCTAAATGCAGTGCTGGGGCTATTGTTTCTTAATTTACTTGCTTTGTTGAATTTTGTTTGGCTTACCTAAGTGTTTTCTTTTTCAGGAAACTGAAGAGTATGAATCAGAGAAAGGTATGTACATTGGTACACTAATATGAAATACTAACACATACAGTTTTGTTTTCACAGCTGGTGGGCACTGTCACAAAATCCTGATAGAACCCATAATTTACTACATCTGGTGGTAATTCATGGTTCTAGTAGCTACCGTAGTGTGTCACTCACTGTACACTAAAATGAGCACCAAGGACATGCTTTACGAAGACCCTTCTCTATTTTGTCACAGCTGATATGACTCACTGGATCTTTATTACCTTCATTCGCTTACCCAGTTTTCTTGGACAGCTCAGTATTGTAAAGAAAAGCACTACAGTCTTCAGTGGATTTTGGCTATTGACACTCAACTGCTTACACTTCCCTGAGAAATGACAACAGAGGATCATCAAACAGGCTTTTTTAATGACCATTGAAGTGAAAGAAGTATCTGTCAACTCAAGGATCCTTGTCCCTTATTGGTGACATTTTGATTGACAACTCTCCTGTTCCCACAGACGTTACACACCTTATTCCAGGGTTAGTCGTCTGTAGACAAGATGTGTGTAAGACTTTGAATTCATCAAGGATTACTAGACTCCTTGGAAGAAAATGCACATGACCTTGTGTCGGAATTCCATTAGAAATCAAAAGACTTCTTATTGTTAGGATTATGTCATAGACATAATCCATAAAAATGGTGCTGATTGCAGACCCAAGATGGTGTGCACAATAAAGAGCTATGACATGCAGCATGGCCTGGGCCTGCAAGGACAGACTGTTACAGCCAGGTGGACACATTTTTTGTGTACAATTGGATTTGAACATGGGAGATAAATTTGCTGAATTTTCGGAAATCAGCTCATCAGACATTGATTGAAGAAACAGAGGATACAGAAGATTTACCAGCACTGGGATGATTTTCCATGGACTGCTCAGCTGGGGAGGCATTATGTATAACTGAAGAAATCAAGAGATGAACTGATGAGGTTTTCTTGTCATTTGAACTTTGAGATGGTCATCTGGAGAGCTGCCCTACATTTCAAGAAGCACTTGCTGTTGCACATGCAGTATAAAATGTGACTCAAGTTCTTTAGGTGTGACAAGAAAGGAAGAGTTCCCCATGTTCAGTGAAGATTGTGTGTTTTGTGTCTTCCTGTGGTGTCTACGCCCTCGATGACCATTAACACTAAATGTGCTTTCTATTCTACTTTTAGGTCAAGTAACATGCGTCATGTCAATGTTAAAAGTTGTGTTTTGTTGCCATGTTTATCCTTATTAAATCCCTCAGATGTAACTGATACAGATGATGGTACTCGTGAAAATTCTAAGCCTGCACCCAGTGAGGACAGCCTCACTCAGCCTGAGGCTGAACCAGAGCCAGAGGCTGTGGTGGCTGAAGACGATTCTGAGCCAGAGGGCGATGCAGAGACGGAGCCAGAGGTCGAAGCAGACGCTGACCCAGAGGTGGATGAGGACGCCGACCCAGAGATGGATGGGGAGGCGGAGCCAGACGAGTCGGAACTGGCTGAGATGGAAGCTGAAGCCATGAATTCCTCTAAAGATGCTGAGGATGATCACCTGTCCGTCTCTATCCCAAACGAAGATGCCATTACCCTAGACGTTGATGGGGATGATCTCCTGGAAACAGGTAAACATGTGAAACTTCCAGATCCAGAGGCTGACAAGGGCACTGATGAGCCAGAGGCCTCTGCTGAGATGGGCCCAGACGATGACGGGAAAGTGGAAGAGATGGAGGGCCACAAAGATGGTAAGAAAGATGACGGATCCAAGGGTGAAACCATGAAGAAAGAGGGCAGAGAGGCCTTGAAGAAAGCTGAAACGGGAGACAAAGACAAGGATTCTGGGAAGAAAGGCCCCTCCACTACTGGGGCATCAGGTCAAGCAAAGAGGTTTGTCTTTCTATGTCAGTTCTTTGATACTACTACCAAGTCCAGCTCACTAAGAACGCATCATTGTGGGGTAGCCTCAAGATTTTTTGTGCCTTAAGGGGAATTTTCACTGATGTACCTAATCCTGCCATTTACTGCTTTGGTTTATTTGAAAAACACCTATTATTTTGTTACTTTGACCTTTCCAGCAGTTTTAAAACCTTTTCCAGTTTCTACACAAGGCATTTAAAAGAGCATTAGTCCATGTGATGGCATTTTTATTTTTTTGTTTTTTTTACTTTTTATTTTTTGGTCAGATGATTTCACTGTGAAGTTGTGCAAACTTCTGAAGAATTCATTGGTCGAGGGAATAAATTGGCTGACAACTTGATCCATCTCACCACTGGAAAAGCAATGAAGCCTTTGTGACATTGGTTCAGATCTACGCCTTGCCTTAAGGATTTTATTTCTTTTTATTTTTTTCAAAATGGAAAAAATGTCTTGTTCGACTAGATGTTTGCCTGTCACCTAACATCAGAGTTCATT
Source organism: Ostorhinchus cyanosoma (assembly GCA_029814465.1). NCBI lineage: Eukaryota > Metazoa > Chordata > Actinopteri > Kurtiformes > Apogonidae > Ostorhinchus > Ostorhinchus cyanosoma. Next base: position 38,337,340 of record JAPTYQ010000018.1, read on the forward strand.
TATGCTCATTGATTTTCTTGCTTGATGCAACATTTGCTTTGTAGCTCTTCAAGAGACAGAGATGGAAAAGCTGCAAAAGATGAAAAGGGTAAGAATTTAAATGCCAAATAATGCCAGAAGTATTAAGAACTTTCTTGCTGGACTGACTTTTAGACTCAGTGGTGGTAAAATGTGTTTTATCAGGAGTGGCCGGCAGCAGCAGTAGCAGCTCTTCTCGTAACATATGGGTCAGCGGCCTGTCTTCAAACACCAAAGCAGCTGATCTAAAGAATCTGTTTGGCAAATATGGCAAGGTAGAGAACACGTCTGACAATGTCTCTATAATTTTGTGTTTAGTGCAACAGGAAAAACATAAACACAATTTTTTGCCAACAGGTCTTGAGTGCAAAGGTGGTAACAAATGCCCGCAGTCCTGGTTCAAAATGTTATGGCTTGGTCACAATGTCTTCCAGTACAGAGGTGACACGCTGTGTCTCTCATCTGGACTGTACAGAGCTCCATGGACAGCAGATATATGTTGAAAGGGTAAGTTAGGAAGTTTATGTCAGGAGCTAGTAGTGATTTTCAGTTTCTTTTATGTTCAATAATAACTGATTACAGCTTTTACTAATTATAAAGGAATAATTCGTAGCAGAGGCATAGAGTGGTTGATGCTGCCGTTTAATTAATTGTCTGTCATTAATATTTATATTTTTCATTTCAGGCAAAAAATGATCCGTTCAAGAAAGAGCCCTTGAAGAAGGAAGGAGAGGACAAAACCAGTGCCAGCAAATCAAGTGATAAGCGCAGCTCTTTGGGGGCAAAAGTACCTAACAAGTGGGTGATGGGAGAGAAGATGAAAAACTGAGTTTTTCTTTATGAATAAAGTTTAACCTTTTTTTTTTTCCTCATCTTGCATAGAGCACAGCCTTCTTACAAAAAAGAAGACAAGAAATTGGAGAAATCATCAGACAAAGATGTTTCCAAGAAACCAGAAGCCAAAAGTGGAAAATCTGAGGCAATGACATCAAACTTTGGTCAAGATCCTTCCAAGAAAGATGACAGAAAATATGGACGTATGTTTGATTTTCTTCTTTTACTGTTTACTGTTCTTTTAGTGTTACTGTTCAGTAAACAGACAAATGCATGTCATATTTAGTATTTACTGTGAGAACATAATTTTTTACTACTTTTTTCTTTTTTGTTTTTTAAGGAAAGAGTCCTGGGAAAATGGTTGTGATGGATCATGGCAAAGGAGAATCTAATTTTGGCAAAATGAGACCTTTCAGAAGGGGAAGGTATTTTGATAAGGTAAGACTAAATCAAATGCAGAGAAATCCTCTTGATTATATTAAAGCTTATTTTTACCCTCACTACATGGGCACACTTTCTGACTGATTCTTTTTTTCCCCTCAGCCTTTCAATAACATGAATATGCAGCGGAGGCCCAAATGGTTGATTCCTCCTGAAGAGGTATAAAGTTCAAATTTGGTAGTAACAAAGTTCACTTAACATGTTCTTTTACACTTAAATTTCTTTGTTGCCTTCCAGTTGGAGATGATGAAAGACAAACAGCGACCTTTCATTAATAAAGGAGAAGAAAAGGAAATCCTTCCCTTTGAAAAGATGAAAGAGCAGAGAATGCGTGAACGTATGGCTCGTATGGAACGTGTTAGAAGAGCTGTTGAACTGCGCAGGTATTTTGAATTTGAATCTGTGAAAGAATTTGAGTGAATTTTCTGTCCTTGAGATCTGAAACAACTGACTTGTGTTTTAGGCGGCGTGAAATTGCAGAACAAGAACGTCGGGAGCGTGAGCGTGTTCGTCTTCTGCGGGAGCGTGAAGAAAGGGAGAACCTGCTTCGGGAGAGGCAAAGGCTAGAGATGGAAAGACAAAAACTGGAAAGGGAGCGTCTGGAGCGAGAGAGACTCGAGAGAGAGAGGCTTCGTATAGAGCAGGTACTGTAAGAATGTTTGGTGAAAAGTCCAGATATAATAAAATGATGGCTGAGTGTTTAAAACCATACAGTGATTCTGACTGTGCATTAATGCCTGTCCCCATTACACAGAATTTGTTTGCTTGTAATCTGCAAAATTTTCATTGTATTTATAGTTAGTGTATTTAGTAGTTATAGTTGGTAAATTTTGATATTTGCATCTTGAAGGAACGGCGAAAAGAAGCAGAGCGCATGGCTCGTGAACGAGAGGAGCTGCGGCGGCAGCAGGAGCAGCTCCGCTATGAGCAAGAAAAGAGAAACAATCTTAAAAGAGGCCGTGAAGTGGACCATGGGTATGCATACTATATTTAGCTCATGAAGTTTACAATATCACATATATTTTTGTTAAAAATTAGAGCAAATAATACCATACTATTGAATATATCTTCAATTGTCTTATTTCAGGCGCAGGGATGATCCATATTGGAATGGCAACAAGAAGATGCAGTCTGATTCTGATGTTCGTCTGAACCAAGGCTCCAACTACAACCGGCAACAAAACCGCTTTACAAATTTTAGCCCCAGAGAGAGAGGTCGATTTCCAGATGCAACTGCAGAGCAGCAGCCTACATATGACAGGTAGTGTTTAAACTACAGGAAAATCAATGTGGCAAAACTCATCTGTACTAATAAAGAGTAACTGTCAGCCTCCAGTTTAGTAAGAGTTAACTGTAGTATAAGAATATTGTACTCTTGTTATTAGTACTTCCTGATGATAGATTAACCTTCTCTATCTCTGTTTTGGTATTAACCATATTTATCCTTTTTATTAAAGACGAAACCGTTTTGATGGCGAGCCAGAAGTAAAGAAAGGTCGCCCTGCCTCCGGCTTTGAACGCTACCCCAAGAGCTTTGACACAGTCCGCAGAACCGAGCCTCCCCCTCCTCAACGCACTGAACTCCGAGATACTGACCGCAGGGACAGAGATGAAAGGCGGCCCGTGCCCATGCACAATCGTCCTATGGGAGGAAGAGCTGCAATGCCTGGCATGTCACACAACCGTTCTCCCAGGGATGGAGGGCATGGGTGGAAGAATGATGGTGGCATGAATACCAACAAAGGAGATATACGGTAAAACTGCAGCATTTGACCAAGAAAGATGGCTTTCAGTTTATGAAAGCTGAATTCTGTGTGATAAACTATTTCTTGTCTCATCTTTGCTAAACAGTGGAGCTATGCGTATGCGTCCAGAGCGATCAGGCAGAGATGGTCCGGGCCCTGCACTTAGAGGAGGCTCTTCAGCCAGCCGTGGAAGAAGCAGCTTCAATGATCGAGATGGAGGAAGACCCATGGTGATGAGCGACCAGGTCAGCTGATGTTTTGACTGCCAGTGGTAGTGCATACCACTGGTCCTTCATTAACTAACAACTGGGTTTTCTCCTCTATTATAAGGCTGAGATGCAACCACCACCAGTGTTTTTATCAATTTATAGTAATCGATTAAAATAAAAAAACCCTTATTAATAAAAATATATGGCGAGTTGAGAGAGACAATCACAACACATAAGACATGACAAACTGTGAAGCTGCAACTGAAGCACTGTAGTACTGTTTATCTGTCGAATGTTCATTCTGGTCGGTTTCAGATGCTGCAGCTCATAATTCATAGTTTGAGTTATTGTTTGATCAGTATTGTCAGCTTTGTAAATACAAGCTGGACTAACTGTACATATCCCGACCGAGGGAAATAAAATTCTCACTAGTGCAGTAATCTCAACCTGGCGCTTCTGCCTCTGTCTATAATATACATTATAGTATAATATAAATGATGTCTAAAATTAACATTTATTTGCAACATAGTATAGCAAACTATGACATGATCAAAAACAAATTAATTTTAATAAAGTTTCAGTTTTTAATGTCTGGGGTCGCCAGAAAGGTTAAAATGGGGTCACAAGCCAAAAAAGGTTGGGAACTACTGCCCTTAGCTGAAGGAAAAGAAAAATTGTCCTGAGAATTCACTATTACTTTAGACAGAAAAGTATCATTGTAGTTTTTGTGAAATTAGAATCCTGTATTGACTAAATGAGATAGTAGAATGAGATTTTGTATACAATGTTATATTTGAAACCCACCTTTATGTAATAATGCATAGTGTTAAGTTGAATAAAAAACACTTGGAGAAAACCCTGAACATATCAATATGTCCTCCTGTATTTAAAGCTATATTAAGTTGGGCATCAAGTTCATAGTAGATTCACCTGACTCCAAATGGTTTCTCTCCAACCAGTCGTTCAGTTCAGGCCGACAGGTTGTGGTGGAACGTCACAACAGGGAGCAGGGACTGAGGAAGGAATGGCACGGTGGATCCAGTTCCCAAGGTGGAGGGTTCCCAGACAATCGCAGAATGGGTGATACTCGTGGCAGCATGATGGCTCCACCCTCCAGGTAAAATATAGTTCCAGATCAGACCGTAATCGGGCCCCCTTGTCCTCAACCCCATTTAACTGGATTTTTGTTGCTTTGTCTCCAGTCACTCCTCATCTGGAATGAACCGAATTGTACAGATAACCAGCAGCTCCATTCCCAGCGGAGGCAACGTGGGTGGATTCAAACCCTTTAAAGGAACTCAACGGCAGTTCTAAAGGCAACCAAATTCTGCCACTTTAAAAAGCACCGGAGAATCTGAAGATTGTGCGTCTTTATTTTTGAAAGATTACTTGTGTTATGTGGCACAATGGTTGCTATGAAGTTGAACGCTATTTTATTTTGTATAGACAAGTGTTTACCTCAGTGTAGGGTTTTCCTGGCAGTTCTGCTGTTACCGTTATACAACCCTGTGCACAAGTTTTACTTCTTTAGGAACATATTGTACAGACTTAGATCTTTGTAACAAGTTTTCAAGTGATCTCACCAACTTTCTTGGTACGTGCGTGTATGTACATTTTCAGTAATGCACTGTCAACGTTTTGATTCTTCTGATCCTGATGTCACTCAGTTCTCCCGTGTAATGTCTTCTTTTAGTGTATTATAGAGCTCATAAGTTGACAGGGTGTGCTCATCCTTTGGATGTTTTCTCTATAAGGCAAAAGATTATACAGGAGTTACTTTGAGGTCATAATTAGTGTGAATTCTTTAAGACAAAACAAAGTCCAACTAACCCAACATCCATTGTAGAAAATTATTCATAACTTGTTATAGGCATGTGTCTCTGAAATAAAAGTTGACATTCAATTTTTTTTCCTGCAGGCCATGCATATCATGGAAACTGATGAAATTCTTTTTATATTTGCATCCTTATAGTAGACAATTTGACAGCCAAAAGTTGCTTTAATTCTGGCACTTGGGGTTTTTCAGTCACTTCACTCCTTCCAGTCTAAGTGTGAAGCATGTATGATGGTGTGATTCTTGGAGATATAAAATCTGCATTTTGATCAAACAAACACTTTACAAGAATTGACTTAAGACTGTAACACTGTCAGCTATTTAATACTTTGTAGTTAATCTGCTTTGCTACGCAGCCCTGAAATTTTCAGAATCGTGGCTTTATTGTCTGATAATTAGACAGGCCACTTAACACAGGCTTCAGCCTTGATGGTTGATAGAATGGTGAATCTACTTCTGTTTCCTTGATTTTAAGTACATTTCAAAAAAGTTAGAAGCCACTTCTTGCAACATGAATATTTTTATGAAGATGCTGGTTGAAACTGTTAAATGTTGTGACTTGATATGTCTGTCTGTCAGATGTTGACCTGACTCCAATGTCAGAGGAGCATTGTGATGAGACGGATTCACACCAACTGCTAGAAGTCTCTGTAGTCCAATGTTGATTCTCACATTAAACCTTTCTATTCCAAATCGGGATCTTTCTTGGTGTTTGGTTTAACCTCTAAGTCCTCGTGTTACATTGTTTTCTGTGTCAAATATTAAGAAATGTAAGAATTCACCTGTAGTTTTTGAACGCTAATATCAACACTTTGACAATCGAACTAATGGAAGAATGGTTGATTAGACACAGTTTGAGTTCAGTCAAATGTTGGCATATCTATATTATGAAAGCCAAGTGGCCTCTGCATGTGTGTGTATGTGTTTGGGGATTCACCCAAAACACAGAGCTGACTGCTGCACTTTGGCATGCTAATGTAATTTTGGTCAAGGAATAGTGAAAATGACAAGTTCATAAGACCAATATTTTGGGAGAGTTGTTTTGGAATATAATAGCCTTACAATCATGTTACTATACCCAGAATGCTTTGCTGGTGGCTGCTGGAAAAATGCGATACAGCATGCACAAATACACAACAGCAGAAAAACTACCACATCTAGAACCCGTGGATCCACATGGTTCAACAAACTAGGTTCTCTGAAAATCTAAGTGATGCTATGACTACATACATGTAGATCCAAGGTTTGTATAATGCAACACCAAAAGTCAATACATACTTTACTGTCTTTTTAAAAATAGAATCTGGCATTCAGATGGGATTTGCATGAGATGTAAATAAATTAAACTGCAGTTTAATCCAAGTAATAGAAGTGTATCCTTGTGAGTTTATCAATCTGTCATTGGTTTGTCTGACGCTCCATTATAATCAATGACAACAGAACAAACTTGATTTATTTAAGTCTTTTATTATCCTCGTACTTCTAATCAGGTTGAATGTCCCTCGTCTATAAGGCATTTTGTTATATATATATTTTTATATATATGTATTTATATATATCACCATATACATTATGTGACTGTAATGTGAAAGGCTACATACATTATTTGGTCATTTATGTAAATAGATGAACATTTAAATCAACACAAATGAGTAACCTCCCATATTCACAAACGCGTTCCTTTTGCTTGTATGTTTTATGTGAAATATAAACATAATGGGTCATTCAGAAATGGAAATTATATGCTCGGGGTAGCTGATAAAATTTTACTCTGCCAAACATTTCAGTCAACATTAAACATGCACCACAAAGTAAAATTTGGGAATTTGATATTGCATTAAAAACATCTCCCTTCAGATTGTTCAGCACTCAGGATGTGTGTCTCAAACAACACGAATGAACATTTCCCTCAGCGACAAAGATAACACTCGAGCCTTATGAAACAGCCTTTTCTACTTTTGTCAAGGGCTCGTCATCTCATTTGTGAAAAATATTACAGTTAAATGATGAACTGGAGAAATAACCTGAATTACAGGTGCATCTACACCGTTTTTTGCTGACTTTGTTAAGTACCAGTTTTGTCCATCCTACATTTGTCTTTCTTTGAGAAAAATAATGGATTGCAGCTTCAGTCCAATATCCAAACACATGAAATCCATCTGTCGGTGTAACTCATAACTTTCCTTTGTCATCCATTAGCTCTGTGTAAGTTAGTGTACCAGCAACATGAAGGTATCAAATTGCTAACTTCTATCGAAATGGTACTATTTTTTTTTTTCCAAAATAAAAATCTTTATTTTATGCCAAAACAGTTAAACAGCCCTTTCATACTGTTACAAATGAACAATTAGCTGGCCAAAGAGAAACCACTATCGAGTTGGGATCATTCTTTTGGCCATTATTCAATTTTTAAAAGTTACCCAAAGAACAATAGCACTCTTGCACATTTTATGTTCTGTATAAAATGAGGTATGTTTCTTTTCTGTTAGTGCATATCAATGTAACAGTGCAAACCAATTACGACAACTACATGTTTAACAACCACCTTGTCAAAACTACTAACTTTACAGCATTTACCCCACCATCACTTTTACAAGGTAAACAAGAAATCACTTTTGAGACACTGAACACACAATATCCTTCTGATCAATTCATCTTGGGGGAAGACAAACAATACAACAAAAAAAAATGGCAATAATGATTTGGAGTAGGGAGCTAAAAAATAAGTGTATGGCATGTGTCGCTTCTCACTCTTCACACTTGTACAATCAAATCCTAATCAGTTTCATTTTAAGATTTTTCCTGGAATGTTTAGTCAGGATATTCACATCACAAGCTGAGACATGAACAAAGTGAAACATGGGACTATGTCTCCCTAAGGATAACCTACATTAAAAAAAAAAGGTATATGATGTTACAACAAAGCCTTCCTACTGTCACCTTGCTTTCACTAACAATTATCAAGGATCACAAATATGATCTGTAATAAATGCGTTCCATCTTTTTAGGCTGCATGGGGAAAAAAAAAACAGAGGTGTAGTAATTAACTGCGCCTTAACCCTGTCCAAAGACAATTTAACTTGTTCAGGTAGTAGAAAGTAACACAAGACAAGCAGCTCAACATGTTTTTGATAGTGAGGTTCAACAATGATGGTTTTAACTCATATAGTGTTGAGTTCTTCAGAGTGTCAAAATATTCCAAAATGTTTTGTGTATACAGCTGTGTGTACATACATACATACATACATACCTCAAACTGAGAAAGTGACTGCAGGCCAACACCAAGCACACCATTAAAAAAAAAAAAACACTCAAGCGCATATCCCTTCTGAAAAGGCCTGAGAGGATTTCTGATGCTCATGTCAACATGTATGGATTGTCTCATTCTGCTGATACGCCTGTTTCCTTTTGTCTTATAAAATATGTTGAAATGTTGTAAGGCGTTGTCATACTGTATATACAAAATATAGCCTTGTTAGGGCCAAACAAACATGGAGATAACACTCCTGCCATCAAATAAAGCCCATAAGAAAGAGTTCCCACACAGTAGGTAGCCCGCTGCCTCCAGGTAATCATCCTCCTGTTCTCCTCACAATGGATTTGTTCTTGCTGAACAAAACTGTTGCACAAAAATCGGAGACTGCTGTACAAGCGCTTCACAGCCTCGTGCAGCGACCATCTCCTCAGTTTGACTAACAGAAGGCTTGAGTCAAGGCATCCAACTGGAATGTATAGAAAGGTTTCTCAGGAGGCAGTCCCATGGTACAATAATGGCACAAACTACTAGCGTTTCCCATTAAAAGAACTAAAAATATATACAGCACGTGACTCCATGCTCAGTGTTGCAGTGAAATGCAGTTTTCAGAATGTGCTGTGTGTCCAAAAGTCTGAGTACAGCTCCATTTTGATTTCTTACATCTTATTTTCCAACAAGACTGAGGAATATATGATGATGCTTGAAAAGTCTGGAAAAGCCTAGATTGCATGTGTTAAACTCAGATTCGTTTGTATTGTATGTTTGGATGCAGGTATGTGGAAAGAAACGTGCACGTCGCCAAACTATGAAATGAACTAGACCAGAGGATTAGTACATGTAAATGACCAAACTGCATGATAAATGATCGTCTAGCTGAAACTGAACTTCTATATCTAAGACCCTACAGGGAAGATCATGATAGTGCCCGCACACACATTACATCTCTGCGAAAGAGCCTATGAGAAAGAGAAGAGCCTTCCATACAGTTTGTGTAGGCTACTATCATCCACTCTAACCTGGCTGTGATCGAGTACAAACCTCACACATCAAGATCTAGTCGTGTCTCACACAAACAACTTCAGACTCAAACACGTCTGAGATAACAGACCATAAAAGACAATATAAATATGCTGCATTTGTTATTGAACTAACACAGCATGGAACAAGTGGCTACTCCAAAAACTTGTCCTATCAGTGACGCTCAGTGTATGAGACATGTATAACACACGCCGTAACATCACATATCACACATGTACTGTATGCACCACACGCATGAAAACACACACACACACATTCATATTCACACTGAGCAGAATACAACACTGCCATACTCTGGTAAGGCAAATCTGAACAAG